>ML800602.1:37535-71333 GCA_009831015.1 Picea engelmannii
TCTAACTACAAAATCCATACAAAACAATAATTGTTTTCCAAGCTCATATTTCTTCATGTTGGCTTGCAATTAATTGTGGGTTAATATGGCATTACCATATTACAATGTAATATGGTAATCTCATATTACATTGTAATATGGTAATGCCATATTACATTGTAATATGGTATACCATATTACAATGTAATATGGTAATACCATATCTCGTGTAATTTTTTAAAAAAAACTTAATGCCATTGTCGCAATATCGACAATAGTTCGTCGGAAAAAAAAAAATTGCATTTTGACCACCGTGGCAATAGAGACGAACTTTCATTGTAAGTTGCCATAGTTTTTCGTCGCACATAGAACATCTTCTTCGTAACTTTGGTCTTGATGAATCAATGTCGTCACTATTTCCATGAGTATTTGTTGCAAGTTTCCACGGTTTTTCGTCACACATACAACATCTGCGTTGTAAGTTTTTGACTTGTCAAAACTTTTTTTCGCAATTGCGACGATATTTCGTTGTAATTGCCACGGTTGTTCGTTGTAATTGCGATGATATTTCGTCAGAATTGTGACGATGCAAAGGGTTAACCGAACTTGACTCTGGTGACACATGGAGAGATAATTTTGTCGATGTTTCCATGCACACCTGGATCGTCGATAGAGTGACGAAATTATTCCGACAAAAAGAAAACTCGGCTTTCGTGGAAATTGCGACAAATATGTGTGGCAATATCAACGAAAAACCGTCGCAAATTTGGTCATATGTACTAGTGCATCCAAAGAACGACGGAAACACAGAGGTGGTAAACAAAACAATGGTACTTTTGCTTCGAGGCTACTGTAGCAAGAATCCTAAGTTATGGGATGAATAGATATCTTATGCACAACATGCTTATAATCAAGCTTTACATTCATCCACTCAGAGTTCACCTTTTGAGACGTGTTATGGGTACCTGCCAAAGGTTCATTTGGACTTGATGTATGGGAGAGATGCCGATGTGAATGAAGAATGAGCAGAGAACAGAGCCCGCAAGTTCATCCAGAGGATTCAACATATACATTAGGAAGTCAGGGAACAATTGGAGAAGAGTCAAGCACAGTATAAAGCTTGGCATGGCAAGCACAGGGTTGATCATCAGTTCTAGGTTGGAGACCGAGTATGCCTTCACATCAACAAGGAACGATTGAAGGGTGAAAGCAAGAATCTCAAGCCCATCCGATATGGACCCTTCACTATTTTGGAGAAAAGCGACAATAATGCTTTTAGTTTAGATCTTCCACCTTATATGCAGATTTATTCAGTTGTGAACGTAGAGAAATTGAAACATTTTGTACCTCCCATGATCATGGATCAAGATGAGGAAGTTTCAATACCATCAGTTGACGATTTTTCACCTAAGTACTTGGATGAGTTACAGGAAGATATCATCTTGGACAGAAGGATGAGGAATTCATGTAGGGGTGATGTTGATTATCTTCGAGTAGGCTTAAAGGGCACACATCCAAGCCAGACAAAGTGGATTGAGAAAGATAAGATGAGGGAACTCTTCCCTCACTTACCAATTGATTGATGAAAGATTTTTGTGGTCCAAAAATCTCTCAGTGGGAAGGCGTGATCCAAAAGGATCCAGAGAAGGTTAAGACAACTCAAAATGCATAGAAGCAAATCATAATGCTTAGAATGGCTTTAGCAGGCAGAGAAAGGGAAAAAAATCAAAGTTCCTAAAACTCAATGAAAATGGCATAATCGCGAAGAGCACGTTGCAAGATTTCTAATGTCGCAAACGACTCGTCAAATGGATTTACGGATCACAAGTTATAAGCAGTTAAAGTTTAGTCAAACTTGGTCAAACATGCAAAAGTCAAAGTGACACATGGCACCACTGCAAGGGTGACACGTGGAAAAACTGAGTTGGCAAGATGATGTGGAAAGGATGCAGACACATGGACAATTTGAGTGATGACATGTGTCAACTTCATTGGTAAATCAAATTGTGACAAGTGGCAATTTTTTTGTGGACCAGTTATATGGTGCCACGTGGCCCAGTCATGGGCTGCCACATGGAAGCCCTCCAATAACCGGTGTATGCAAAAGTTTAATCGACTCCCCAAGAGTCAAACTCATGACCTCCAAGAATCCCAAAGGCCCCACAAGTCTGCATTAACCACTATACCACACAATGTTCCTTGGTTATTATATGTTGCATATCTTTTTTAGAGTATAAAGGTTTGATGGGTGCCAAAGAAAGGGGCTAGGCCTTCGACCCAACCCTTGGTTACGTATTGTGCCATGCGACCATAATAGTCCGCCCGCCTAGGGGCTTAACTCAACCACCTCCATATTTAGCATATTCCTCTATTAATTATCCATTCCGCATTCTAGCCAACCTCCGCTAGTTTTAGCAAGCACGCCAAAAATTAGTTATAACACATGTGTAAAATAGGGAGTCCATGGGATTTGACCCCGGAACCTCCCCAACAGCGTATACCTTAACTTAGCCTCCATAACCAATGCGCCTAACTTCCTCATTATTGCATAATTGCCGGAAACATTGTATAAGAAGGGGTTCAGGCAATGCATTCGAGAACACACAAGAGCACAGAGAAGGGGTAGGCTGAGTGCATCCGTACAGTATGGATTTGGGTCCATTTTTCTAGATTTTGGCATGGATTTCGAGATCTGTTAGTCATTAATTGCAGGAGCAGTGGCACGAAAACTGAGGCAGGGGTGTCTTGGGGGCCCGAAAGTGTTCGAATCAGATTGAGGCATGGAGACAGTCATTTTTAGGTAAAACGATGCCACGAACGCAGTGGTGGTGTTAGTTTTCTGATTTGAGCAAATCTTATGTGGCTTAACTCCATAATGAGGTATACTTATGTATTTTTCCCAATTCTTTTATGGAGTTAATAAAAAGACCTACCCATTTGAGAGCAGGACCCGGAGACGTAGTCCACCAGGGATGAACTCCGTTATCAAGTTATTTGTGTTCATATTGCATGATTATGTCTCTTTCCTTTTGAGTTTTTCCTTCTTTATGGAGTACTTTTGTTTATGCTCATTTTATGCAATTCTTTAATAACTCACTCGATGAAAAGATCCTGGATCATTAGTTTATTGAAAAATCATATCAAATGTTTAAGGCTAATGTTGGATAAGTGCAGGCACTGTCAGATTGCCTTAAACCTGAAGAAGTGCATTTGCTTTTCACCATTTGGAGTGTTGTTAGGCCATATTGTATGCAAGCAGGGATTGTTGGTAGATCCATCTAAAATTGTGATCATAGTTTATCTACCCCCTCCTAGTTCAGTCAAACAGTTGCGCACTGTGCTGGGACATACTGGATATTACAGGAAGTTCATTAAAGGCTATGCCTAGATTATGACACCCATGGAGAAGCTTTTGAAGAAAGACTATCAATTTCACTAGACAGAAGAATGCTAGTAGAGCTTCGACATGCTGAAACAGAAAATGGTTACTACGCCTATTCTAGTTTTCCCAGATTGGAGCAAGGAATTTCACGTTCATGTTGATGCATCTTCCATTGCAATAGGAGCTGTGTTAGCACAACTAGGAACATGAGACATCCACCACCCATTAGAATTTTCTATTAGGAAGCTATCAACAACAGAGATCAATTACACCACTACCGAAAGAGAAAGGCTTGCGTAGTTGGTCGAACTGGAAGAAGACCGATTCATTGCATGATTCCATTAGCAAGTTCATAAGGAAAGAGAGAAGGCCTACCACAACAGACACATCAAGAAGAAGGTATTTAGGTAAGGTGATCTGGTACTGGTATATGACAGTAAGTTCATGAAGCATCCAGGGAAGTTCATAACGCATTGGCTTGGGCCATATGAGGTTGCTTATGTTACAGAAGAAGGAGTTGCACAATTGAAGACTTTGAATGGAGAATGGAAGGAAGGTTTGGTGAATGGGAGCTGACTGAAGTTGTACTATGACAACCAACTTCCTCACATATCTCATTAAAAGCATGAAGAAAAAGGTCTAGGTACCAGGTGCAGTTGAAACTGGGTACCAGACACAGAAAAGATAGTCTGCAAAAGGGAGGAAGGGAGGAATAGAGCTGGAAGCACAGGATTCCCCGTGCAATCTGAAGTTGAAGTCAAACAAGGATCAGATCTGAAGTGCCTCGAGACAAGTCACAGGTGAGTTTCGGGGGCCTGTTGGCCCTTGGTTATGGAAACAAGTGAAGATCAAGGAAGAAAAGGTAAAATGTGAACTACGCGGAAGACATGGTGACTGTTACTGGGTCAAAGTAAGAAAAAGAGAAGAAAATATGGAGTGAAGTAAGAGAAAGCAAGACGTTGGATGAGGAGATTGAAGATGACAAATCAATAAGGAAGATGGATCATGGACAACTCAGAAAGCGGAAAAATATATTGTTGGATGCTTTGGAGCACCACGCGAGAATGAAGGAAAGACATGCTAGCAAAGCTCTGAAAATGCGGGTCAAGTTGACCTAGGGTTTTAGACACCTAGGGTTTTTGTATCTAGGGTTTTGACACTTAGGTCTCGACCTAAGTCTGTCGATGAGATATTTTAATGTATAAATAGAGGTCTAAAGGACCTGGGATGGGTTGTTGTTGTTATTATTATTATTGGTACTAAGTTGATTGAGGATTTATTACTATTGTGTGATCGAATAAGTATGATTGTGTGAGAGAAAAGTGTTGAGTGTAGAGCCTTATGGTATTGTAAGATATTTAGCTAGGTGCGAAGATCAGTCCTGCAATTGGGTTTGTAGGAAGGGGAGAGATATAGAAGAGAAGAAAGAAGATATGCTAGCTGAGAGCGCAGACAAGAACTGTATGCTTCATCTTAATATATTATAAAGCACAGTTATGTGGACGTAGCCCTAGAGAGAGGGTGAACCACATATATCTTGTGTTGTGTGTGTGATTTATGCTCTGTTCTTCGTCATTTGGTATATTGTTATTGCATTACTATGTTAGATCTGATAGATAGTTGTGCAGAGTAGATATGAACTAGTAAATGATATATAAATGTTGCATTGCTCTTGTATTAGATCCACTTGGTATTCCCTCTGGTTGTAGGCATCTATGTCCTGCAACCCCCCCATAGCTACTTCAGGTGAGACTGCATCTACCTCATGGGTGTTGTCGAAAGGGCCAGTAGTTAGGGCTTGTTGGTGCGCTCTTGGAGTTGAAACCTAGGTCTGCCCCTGTGCCAACAATGATTTTGGCAAGATCATCGCAATCCTAAACTGTTGCTAAAATGGTAAATTGTTGTAGTGGAAACACTTTGAATTCATAGTGTATTTCATAAGATTAGAAGGCAATGTTTTCAACCTCTTCTAATGTCACTCAGATTCGATAGTACCCCGATCTCAAATCTAGTTTTGAAAACTATTTTCCTCCATGGAGTCCATGCAACATTTCCTCTATAAATGGAATGGGAAATTTTTTCTTTATTGTTATTTTGTTTAGACTTTGGTAATCTATACATATCCTAAAAGATTCATTATTCTTTGGACTAGCCCTATTGAGGCATAATACGAACTTATGTTTTTCATGTTAGGGGTAATTAGTGGTTAATAAGGGGTCATTAGGGGTCATTTAGGGGTAATTAGTTGAAATGAAGGGTTACTAAGTGGTCAATTATGGGGAAATAAAAGTTTAATTAGGGGTAACTTTGGGTCAATTATGGGGTGATTAGGGGTTAATAAGGGGTTAATTAGGGGCAACTAATTTTAACTAGGCATCAATTATGGGTAAGTAGGGGTAACTAGGGGTTAATTAGTCCGATTCGAGGTTATGTAGGGGTAACTAGTGGTCAAGTAGGGGTAATTAGAGGTTATGTAGGGGTAACTAGTGGTCAAGTAGGGGTAATTAGAGGTCATTAATTAGGGATAATTACTAGTACTTAGGGGTTAATTGGGAGTAATTCAAGGTCAATTATGGGGTTAATTAAGATTCAATTATAGGGTGATTATGAGTAATTAGTGCTCAATAAGGGGTAATTATGGGTCATTTGGGGTAAATTATTGGGTAGTTAGGGGTTAATTAGTGGTAATAAGTTATCATTTAGGGGTAATTAGTTGTAAATTAAGGGTAATTAGGGGTAATTTAGGGGTAATTAGGGGTTAATCAGGGTTGAATAGTGGGTAACTAGTGGTAACTATGGTTTAATAAGGGGTTAATTATGGATTAGCCATGGGTTTAATTCTCATGAATTTTAGGGACTGTCTTCAAAAAACCACCTTGCAAAATAGATATAGGGGTGATGTTTTGAAAACTGCTCCTAAAAGTCATGAGAATTTAAGTTTAGGAGTATTTTGTGAGACAAGGTTTTGCAAACTTCCCCTAAAAGTCACGAAAATTGAATTTTTGGAGGTGGTTTGTACAAAAACACCAACAAAACTTCAATTCTCATGACTTTAAGGGACACTTTTAAAAAATTGCCTGGAAAGCCCTTAAATGTTTTTTAGAGATGATTTTGGCAAGATCGTCGCAAGCCTAAACTACTACTAAATGGGTAAATTGTTGTAGTGGAATCACCTTGAATTCATAGTGTATTTCATAAGATTAGAAGGAAATGTTTGCAACCTCTTCTAATGTCACTCAAATTTGAAAATACCCCGATCTCAAATCTAGTTTTGAAAAGTATTTTCCTCCATGGAGTTCATGCAACATTTCCTCTATAAATGGAATGTGGAACTTTTTCTTTATCGTTATTTTGTTTAGAATTTGGTAATCTATATATATCCTGAAAGATCCATCATTCTTTGGCCTAGCACTACTGAGGCCACATACAAACTTCTACTTTTCAAGTTAACTCCACATCTTAATAGATCTTGAATTAGTCTCTCTATTTTTGTTTTATGGTGATGAGGATATATGTATGGATTGATGTTAACATGTGTCAAATCTAGTTTTACCTTAATTATGTGTTCAAATATTCTTTCTGGTGGCAACTCCAAGGGTAGGTATTGGATGATCCAGGTGGATATTGGTGCCCACCCACCTATTCCAACTGGCTCCTCTTGTCAGTTTTTAGTTCAACACGTTCTTTTGTAATTCTTTGTAATTGGGGGTTTTACACTTATGGGGATGTCTAAATCCCTACACATCTTCCTAGTGGAGATTGGTGTCTTCCCACCTAATCCAAGTGACTTATTTTGGAAGTTTTCATGTCAACACATCTTTATGTACTTCCAGGGCTGTTTTGGGGCCCTAAAAAATGTTTTTTTGGCGTGCCATAGACAAACTGTAGATGGAGTGAAATTTTGATGGCATAATGCATATTTCTCAAAAATACCTTTCCAACAGGCTATCACACACCTAAAACAAATATCGTATGCAAACATTACGACCCCGAGAAGTTAATGTAGTACTTACCCAAATGAGGCCCACATGACTTTTGGCATTTCATCTCCTAGGGTTAGGTTTTTGGATGTCTAGGGTTTTTGAATTCATGTTTATAATAAAAAGGCCTTCAAAGCCTCATTTTAATCATCTTCTGATGAATGAGCGTATCTGTCACATCTCTTCTTAGAGATAAAGTTGCCACCATTCTAACAAGTCTTGCACTCTGTATTTTTACAGTCTCTTTACAATTCTTTCATTAATATAAATCAAGTATTGTTGTATTTATGTTTCTGTAAATTCCCATGAGTATTTCATTGTAATATCTCTTCTTTCATTTCATTTCAAAAATAACCCAGATTAGTGGTATCAAAGCAGGCTGCTCTTGATCATTTTTCAACGCATGTTCCCGATCAGGTCCGGGTATAGCTAGTTAGGTCTCGAGCTTCTCTCTCTTGAGGAAAATCGATCTTGTACGCCTAAGAAATCCTCGTTGGTGGAAAAACATAAAAATGATGGAGTATAATATTCTATTAACTTGTTTCTTGAGAAATCTCTCGCATGACATAGGGACGAAATGATGGAGAATTTTTCACAGATCCTTCAATGCCTGCCGATAGCAACAAACGCATATTTATCAAGCGACCATTTTGGAGGAACCTCTCCCTTCAAGGTATAAGTTAATTTTGATATTCCCATATTTGAAGGTCAGATAGATGCAGATGCCCTAGAAAAATGGTTAAATCTATTACAAGGTTATTTCTCTATTCAAAAAAAATTCGACAGGAAAAAGATCACCTTCACACTCCTCAAGGCTCTCCCCCATGTCAAACATTGGTGGGAAACTTACTGGAAGAAAAGTTCCATAGAGGAGTATGGAATATATGGGACCGAGCCCACTTGGGATTTTTTTGTGGATGCGGTCAAGGAAAAATACTACCCTATTGATAACTATGAAGACGAGTACATGAGATGGACCACACTGCGGCAAGAGAAGAGCCAAACAATGCCACAGTTCACAAATACTTTCCATACCTTACGCACCAAGCTAGGCATCGAAGACTCAGAGTGACATTTGGTTATGAAATACCATGGGGCTCTGCATAGGTACATACACACCGAAATGGATTTCCTAAACATCTCATCATTGAGAGCTGCCTATCGATATGTTGTCAAAATCGAGTTGAAATTTAGGCACCAGAACAAATGGGAATTTGGGTCTACAAATCTGAAACAACCAAAGCATGGTAAAGACGACCCTAACCAAAAGCCTCTAGACAACCATTCCAAATCACATGAGAATAAGGGTAAAATAAAGATGAAGAATGACACTAGGAAGTGGTGTGGATTTCACAAAATCCCCTAGAACAAAACTAATGAATGTCACTCGAAACAGTCATTGGTGACCGAGGTCAAAGACACAAAGCCGAACCCTGATTTAGAATCTGATCCAGAAAATATTGAAAACAAATAGATCATCGATGCAGACCCCACTGCTACTTTCACGACCATAACAATTCAACCAGAAGAACCAGTAGATCCTAAAGAGGGGGAGTACCTCGTCGATTCACATTTGTGGGTGAAGGGAACCCTATTTCATTTCATTGTTGATAACGACAACCATAAAAACCTCATCTCAGCTAAGGTCATAAAAAATTTGGGGTTGTCAACAAAACCACACTCATAGCCATACAACATCGGGTGGCTTCACCAGGGACGAGATCTCTGTGTTAGCCAACATTGTCACTTGTCCTTTGACATCCAACCCTTCAAGGATGAGGTAGTGTGTGATGTTGCCCATCTTGATGTATGTGATGTTATTTTGGTCCAACCATATATGTGGAAACATCATGCTTTCTGTGAGTCTAGACCTCGTAGTATCATTATTACTCTGGGAGGTTAGCTCTATAGGATACCAGAGGTAGTTCCGACTACTATTCCACCAAAATAGTGCTGCAATATTTCATACTGCAAAATTCATCCTCTTCATAGTCCGTTCAAAGGATGCACATAAGACCACTACAACCATTGCAACTTCAACACCTTCTATCCAACAAAAATAGATTGTTGAAGAGAAAGAAGATATTGTTTCTTCACCTACAATGGTGTCTATACAATGCCCCGTCAAACCCAAAGACAACAGGTTGGTGGAACAGATTCAACCTTGCCAACAAAAAGTTCATGACAACCTTCCACAAACCAATTAGCAGTGCAACTTCTCCAACAAGTCACGTAACTCACTAAGATTCAGATTCAGAAAACACTTTCCCCTTTCCCCGAGCACTAAACGCAATGGATACCATTGCTTCCTAAGGGGGGAGAATTGATCCAGGTGGATATTGGTGGCCACCTACCTATTCCAACTGGATCCTCTTGTCAGGTTTTAGTTCAACACATTCTTCTGTACTTCTTTGTAATTGGGGGTTCTACACTTCTGGGGATGTCTGAATCCCTATACATATTCCAGGTGGAGACTGGTGGCCGCCCACCTAATCCAAATGGATTATTTTGGATTTTTTCATGTCAACACATCTTTCTGTACTTCTAGGGTTGTTTTGGGGCCCTAAACAATGTTTTTTTGGTGTGCCAAAGTCAAACTATAGACATAGTTAGATTTCGACGTTATAATGTGTAGTTCTTGAAGAGACCTTTCCAATGGGCTATCACATGCCTAAAACAAAGATCGTATGAAAACGTTACAACCCCGGGAAGTTAATGTACTAACTTACCCAAAAGGGGCCCACATGAATTTTGGCGTTTCATCTCACGGGGTTAGGTTTTTGGATGTCTAGGGTTTTGACATTCATGTTTATCATAAAAAGGACTTCAAAGCATCATTGTAATAATCTTCTGGTAAATGAGCATAGTTGGCACATCTCTTCTCAGAGATAAAGCTACCACCATTCTAGCGAGTCTTGCACTCTGTATTTTTACAGTCTCTTTACAATTCTTTCATTAATAGAAATCAAATATTGTTGTATTTCTTTGTTTCTGGCAATTTTCATGAGTATTTCATTGTAATATTTCTTCTTTCATTTCGTTCTGAAAATAATCCAGATCATTGGAATACCTTGTTATGTTTTTGGATTAGACCTTGACTCTCTAGGTATTGGGAGTAGACTACTTCTAACACTAATATCTCCATATTATGACATTATGCCACATAAGTTGGTGCCCATTTTCAAATTATTTTCTCCATTTTTCATGAGGATATAATTTAGATAGGAATGGTTATGTCACACACCCAACCCCTTAAGTACCTTTTAGGAGATGGGGTGTTAAAATTTTTATTCTTCTAATAATATTGAATCTTCTCTATCACAACTCCATCATATTTTGCTCATCAAGAGCTTTCCAATGACAATAAGTTTTCTTAGAAATGAGCTCTCGGATAAGAGTTATGACCCTCTGAAGATTCTTGGGTTTACATAAGTAACATCTCCTTACTTCCATGTGGAATCCTCATGGCATTTCAGTGTCCACACCAACTAACGTGGCGACACCCTCGTCCTGATAGGGCACTAGCCTAAACTGCCACGGTGGAATTTCATTCCACACGAACCTACAACCATTTGTCACTCGAACCTTCTTCCGATGCAATCTTTTCTTCCCTCCAATGAGTATGGTATCGAAGAATATTCCCTCTCGATACCATCCATTCAAACTTTGAGCGATTTGTGCAATCTCATTACCTCGAGCCCAAGGTATCGAGAAATATTCCCTCTCCTATGAACCGATTAAAATTCTTCATTGATATTTCTTAGAATACCGCTCTTTGGTATCCAATTGCTTAAACCTTATTAGGTACACTAATTACTTATCCTTGTAAACGTAATTTTTGACTGGAGAGTATTTAGGATTATAATCCTTGGTTAACATAATAATAACTTGGCTTATAATTTCTCCCTATATTCCTTCACGTAATTTAAAATACATATATTAATATATACATATTCATTTATTAACTGGGGAAAATGATTAAATATATTCAATTTGATATTTATTACATATTACATCAATTCAAGCCATTTCCAATGTCTTCGTTATTGAAATATGTGCGCCCCTGTCTTTAATCCAACCACCAATCGTACAAGGGCAGGGTTTAATACCATTAAAATTTATATGCATGGGACCTATTACAAAAATCTAATCATCGCTCCGATGGGTTCAGACTTTATTTATGTGCTCCCATCCAATTACTCCGAAGAGTCCACTCCGAAAGTGTTAAACACCTAAAAGGATTTGAAACTTGTGCCCATTTATTATATATTAAATGTTATACCAACCCCGTATGATTAGTTAATATAATAAATCATTTAAGTAAATAAACCTCCTTCACTTCACGTGCAATATTAAACATTTATAATCTTATAACATTATAATAATATTAAATATTTAAATCAACTCGGACTTGAAAGGTGTGTGTTCCTCCCAACACTCTGACCACCAATTACAAGTGAGTAGGGTTTTAATATATTTTTATATATCCAAACTTTATAACTCCCATGCCATCACTCCGATGGCTTCAGAATTTGATTAAACACTCCAGTCTCCCTTCCATCCACTCTGAATGCTCAACTCCGAAAGGGTTTTGGAATATGTGTCGATTTATAATATTAAAACATTCAAAAAGGTTTCGAACCATGTTCAACTCCCCTTTTCCATCCACTCCGAACTAACTTGGAAAACGTGTCGAAATATTATAATACCACAATGTTGAAACCCTATACACAAACTCCCTTCTTCATCCTCCAATAAAAGGAAAATTATAGTAATAATTATAATATATTTCTCTGCGCCCGCAGGGGTGTAGATAGATTGGCAAGTGTCGTGTAAATGGAAGGAAATTTGTAAAAATGAAGTCTCATGTTCAATTCTCACCCGGATTTACTCATGCACCATTCTTGCGGGCTAGGTGGTTGCACCTGGGGTTATAGTGGTAGCCGACGGGGATCGACCTCGTGTCACGCGAGTACGAGAACCGTCAGTTGCCGATTCCCCCAGTACAAAAAAAATAAAATAAAATAAAAATAATATATTTCTCTGTTGAGGAAGTAGGAGAGTTTATTTAACTCCGAGCTTATTTAACATTGATAAATAAAATATTTAATGATAAAAATCTCCTTCAAGAGCACTGCAAGGATGGAATTCATAACCAAGAAATTTTGCATAATTAGAAACTTTTCTACTAAAGTTCAAACCTCCATTATTTAAGTACAAAATATAAATTTATGGGTTGTAAATATATTAATTTACAATCCTTATTATTCAAACATTAGAGAATTTAATTGGAAAATTAAGAACTTACTAGTTATTCTTTACCAATTATTTCAAATTTTCCGAGCAATGTGGAATTGCACGTTTAAACTATAAATTCATGTTATTTATTTACACACTTTGTTTTCGAAAAATATTATATGCCTTGGGAGTGAATTCCTCCTTGGTAAAACTTGCATTTACCAAAACTACCAAACTCCTAATTACATGCTTTTCTTTACTAGTTTTTAGGAATTAATCATTTTTCTCCATTTCTTCCTCTTTGGATATTAGATTCACTGTGGAATACATGGTAAGATTTGTTTCTTACTGCACCCAATGAAATTTAATTGTTTACAATGATTTAAATAATTAGGAATTTGGGTTTTTATTTCCTACTCTTTCTTATCCTAGATTTTAAAAATACTTTGCTTATTGTGGGTATTTTGAACTACTCTCCTAAGCCCCAAACACACAATTTTGATATCCTTTGGATATATATATATATATATATATATATATATATATATATATATATAGGTTCGGGAAAAAATCAAGTTCGTAGTTAATCTTATATAGAAGTCCGCTCTTACCTTTTCATATTTTTTTTGTGAAGGTCCTAACGATTTATTTTCCTTTACTAGGGTAGAGGATGGGTTGTGAAACTAAATCAACATCAACATTCTCACCCAAGAATAATATTTTAAAACACAAACAGTTAAAAAGTAGGGAGGTAAGTTGAAATGACATTCAATAGAACACATGCTCACAATTTTACCTAAGTCTCTTGGGTTGTTCTTAATTGAGGCTGAATTACATTGCTCTAGAACACTCTTTTATATCATTTATGAAATTAAATTTGTTCACACACACACACCCACACTTTTGCAAGTGATCAACCCACACTCTACTCCTGATTTGAATAACTACCCATTACTAACAACTTTCTTTTTCTAGAAAGGCACATGCAAAAAATCAACAACAGGAAAGATCTTCAAACTTCAATTCAGGATTCCCAATCAGCTAAAAGATCAAAGTAATAAATTCCATTATTTACACAGGGTAATAATTTCAACAATCTTATAGCACATGAAATCCATATTATAATATAAACCAATTGAAACAATACGAAACTCAAAGCAACACTTATCTGAAACTTAGAGTTAGTTGGAAACTACTAAAGGGTGTTCCCTTTTCCACCCAACCATAAGCACAATTGCTCTTGGAGTATTCCTCAACTGACCACCCACTAACTAGACCATGATTCCATGAGAGAGAGAGGTTATTCTTTTTTCTAAGAAACAACAAGGGAAAATGTTACTCTCCTTTTCCCACAGGAACTTGGCAGTCCACTTTTCTATCCACCAAGCACGGGATCATGCTATGATTGCTCTCTCAATTACTCAAATTATCTATAGATTTGTTTCTTAGCTTGATCATAAAAAATTGTCCAACAGTTCCTGCACCCAAAAGAATTTGTTTTCTCAGTTCTCTTCATAAATAAAGAGCCTCATAGGCTCTACCTCTTCATAAATAGTCCACAGACCCATTTGTGTGCCTTCTATGCCCCCTGCCCCCAATTTTCCTTTCTTTTCTTTCCTTTTACAACAAGATTTCCTAGGTCCATTTCCCAATTCGTGGGTCAGATTAGGAAGTTTCCAGATGGGGTACTCTTCCCATCTCCTAATTGACTCTTGAGGAAGACTTCCCAACTACCAACTTGACTGGTAATTAAATTCTTTGGGACAAAGGATAGTTCTGAGTTTGAGAAACTTAATTATAGCAGAGTAATGGCCTGGTAGGGGTCATCTCAACCATTACTAGTTCCCCTCACCATTCCCTCTCATGCATCATGATCTGCATTGGAAACACCTTCAACAATTGTGCACCAATTTCCATTTTATTTAATAACATAAAAAATTTCATTACATTCTATGGAAAAATTTCATCATTACCAAAATCCGCACATAACTAGTTTGTCTATAGTCTTTTAGCAAAATAAAATTATATTTACAGGATGGGGGAAATATGGGTATTACAATCCCCTCCCCCTTAAAGGAACATCGTCCTCGGTGTTCTACCTACCATTGTTATCTCTATGTACAACAGTGAACAAAAATGGGTATGCATGTTTCATGACATCCTTTGTTTCCCATGTAGCTTCATCTGGACCAAAGTGTTTCCACTGCATCTTGACCTGTGCAATGGTTCTGTTCTTGAGTGGGGTTTCTTTCCTTTCTAGTATGCATTGTGGCTCTGGAAGGAATTTTCCCTCTAGTTCCACCTGAATCACAAACCAGTCAATTATATGATTAGAATCATGTACATATTTCTTCAGTAACGAAACATGGAAAAAATTATGTGCTTTCATTATGGAAGGAAGTGCTAGTATATATGCTACAGGTCCAACTCTGTCCAAAATTTCAAAGGGTCCAAAGAACTGAGGCACCAACTTGGCAAAATTTACCATCCTCAAGGAACTTCTTCCAAGCCTAACTCAAAGATATACATGATACCCTAATTTGAACTCTTTAGGAGTCCTATTTTTGTCTGCATAGATTTTCTGTCTATCCCAAGCTATTTTTAGATTTTGTTTTATTTGAACTACTTGTTGTTCCATTTATTTTAGCATGTATAGCCCAAGTGTAATTATGTCCACTAGGTTATTCCAACTAATTGGAATATTGCAATGTCTGCCATAGAGAGACTCAAAATGGATCATCTTCAATAACTCATGATACCCGTTGTTGTAGGAAAATTCTACCAGTGGTAAGTATTCTTCCCATTTCTTGGGCTGATGCATCACATGCATCCTTAGCATGTCCTCTAAAACTTGGTTTACCCTCTCTTTCTTCCCATCATTATGAGGGCGATAGGCTGTACTGAATAACAATTTAGTCCCAAAACCAACAAACAAAGACTTCCAAAATCTCGAGGCAAATTTTGTATCTTTGTCTGATATGATGTCCTTAGGTATACCATGTAATTGAAATATTTATTTCATGAAAATATTGAGAATATCTATTTCCTTACAAGTTAACTTTATAGGAATAAAGTGAGAAACCTTGCTTAGTTTATCCACAACCACCATAATGGCATCATTCTATTTGGACGATTTAGGAAATCCAGTTGTAATATACCAGATATAAAAAGTACGCAGAACAAAAATAAAATGATAGAAATGGCAGAATAATAGCAATATAACCAAAACAATCACCACAATAACACTGAAATGATATAAGAATAACAACATAAATAACACTTTGATTTTGAGAGCAATGTTCATGGGCCTCTTCGAGGGGGCAACCTCTAGTCGAGCAAAGCTCTATTACAATAATATTCAAGCTAGGGTTCTCATACCCTCGACTCCTATTTATACTAAATATGTCTATCAAAAGAAGCATCTAGAGGAAGATCCTTCTAGAAGCAGAAGCTTCTATTAGGTATTCTTACATTTGAATTATTCTATTTTATTGCAAGGCCTTATTAATATTGACCTTTATTACATCTGAATATATTGTTCTACCTATGTGAGGGTTAGGACCCTAACATGTCCTCCCCCTTAAAAACAACATTGTCCTCAAGGCTTGAGATGTGGAAATTGCTGCAGAATGGTAGTTGGTTTCCATGTGGCATCTGTTGGAGTGGTATCTTTCCACTGGACTTACACTTCCTTGATGATTCTTTGATGCAAGTGACACTCACATTGGTCCAAAACTTCTTGTGGTTGTAGCCAAATGGATCCTTCTTGGGCTAACTCGAGAAGGTTGGTTTGAATTTGGAACTTAGTTCCAATCACCTTCTTTAATCATGAAACATGAAAAAAAGGATGTAGCTTCGAATGACTGGGCAAAACTAACTGATAGGCCTCCTATCCCACACATTTCAGAATAGTATAAGGACCATAAAATTTGGGTGCTAGCTTCTAACAATGCTCGACCTTGAGGGAATTTTGCTTGTAAGGTTGCATTCGAAGAAACACCTCATCCCCTTCTGTAAATTGAAATTCAGAGTGACCTTGATCTGATTTTTTCTTCATGCGATTCTGTTCCATGACCAAATTCTCTTTGAGGGTACAGAGAATAGCCTCTCGAACTATAAGTGTTTGGTCAATCGCCTGAACCTTCGAGACACCAGGTAAGTATGAGAGAACTGAAGGTGGATTTTGTCCATATATTGCTTCAAAAGGAGTCATGCATGTAGCTATATGGTATGAATTGTTGTACCACCATTCAGCTAGGGGTAACCATTGAGCCCACTGATTTTTCTTTTCCGAGGAAAAACACCTCAAATATGTTTCCAAACACTTACTGACAACTTTCGTTTGACCATCAGTTTCAGGATGATAAGTTGTGTTGAGATGCAATTGGGTGCCTTGTAGCTTGAACAATTCTTGCCAAAAATTGCTCATGAAAGTTGGGTCGTGATCATAAACAATAGAATGCGGCATGCCATGAAGCTTGAAGACCCGATCAATGAAAATTTGAGCCACCGTGGATGCTGTAAATGGGTGTTGAAGAGTGCAGAAATGAGAATACTTGGAAAGGTGATCAACAACCACCATGATGACTGATTTATTTCTCGATTTGGGTAATCCTGTAATAAAATCCATAGAGATATCCCTCCAAATAGTAGGTGGAATCGGAAGCGGTTGTAGTGTGCACGGAGATTTGATTGTTTCTCCCTTGTTGCGTTGACACACATCATAGTCAGTGACAAAATTACGAATGTATTGTTTCATACCATCCTAGAAAAAAGAATGTTTGACCCTGTCATAGGTTTTGGTGAACCTGGAGTGCCTCGCTGTGGGTGCAGCATGAAGCTCAGAAAGTACTGTGGATTTAAGGTTTGATTGTTTACTTAAATACAAACAACCTTTTTATCGAAGCTCATCATGGAGCCAATAGTACCCTGGGGAAGCTGGAGCATTGGACTACAATTGTTGGATTAGATGTGAACTTTTGGTATCTTGTATCCATTCTTGGTGAACGACTTGGAGCCAATCTGGTACAATGAAGGAAAGAGAAAAAAGAGATCCTTCATCTTCATATTTTTAGGAAAGTGCATCCACAACCACATTGTCTTTTCTTTTCTTGTAAATGATATCATAATCATATCCGAAGAGCTTAGTCACCCATTTTTGTTGCTCCGTGGAGGAAATGCGTTGTTCTAGAAAATACTTGAGGCTTTGATGGTCTGTCTTAATTTGGAAGCATTTCCCCAATAGATAAGGGTGCCATAGATCAACGACATGCATAATAGACAACATTTCCTTTTCATAGATTGATTTGGATTTCTTAAACTCTTCAGGGTCATAGCTCTTGGAAATTTTCCTACTCTTTCTTCTCCTCTAAGAGTGTGGACCAGTCTCACTGCCAGACAGTTCCTTGCAGTTGTCAATTCCCTCACTAGAGGATTATTCAGATGAATCCTTGACATTAGCATGCCTCTTGGCTCCATGTTGGGCCTTCTTTTAGGTACTTCTCCTTGTGTTTCTATTTTCAGGGCCATGCTTTTGTATCTTAGGTAGAATTTTGGTTTTCTTAGTCTGATGTGTGTCCACATTAATGGTTGTTGGTCCATGTTGTAGTTCCCTCTGTAAGAGTCTGTATGTATGATAGGATTTGCAGCAAAACTGCATTTATTTTAGTTTACTTTCCTGGTTCTTTATGAGCCTCTCATTGTCTTCCTTAAAACTTTGTAATTCTTCCATGAGGATTCTTACATTTTCAGCCAAATCCGTAGGGGTTTCCACCACTCTCTTTTCATCAGACTCCTCTTTTATGTTATGGGAGCTTTCTCCCATCTCATGGTGTGTCACCATTCTTTATGCCACATTTTTCCTTTCTATACATTGATTTTTTATGTGTTGATCACAACATTGTATGTTAGTTAATTATCCACTAATTTCTAAATAGCATAGGTAATTTTGTGAGGTGAAATCAGCTACAACATTTAGCATATAAAAACAAAATTCAATCCAGATTTAAACATGTAAAAACAACATAATGTCTCATTCCTCCTTTCATTAGTAAAGTTCAATAATATCTTATGAATGGGGTGGGGTAGGGTTCCCTCCCTCTTAAAATTTCTTTAATAACATTTATTCAACTTTTTCATGAGCCCAAGCAGGCCAAGTGTTGTTGCATGGTCTAATACCACTATGTCACATGCCCAACCCCTTAAGTACCTTTTAGGATATGGAATATTAAATTTTCTCTTCTTCTAATAATATTGAATCTTCTCTATCACAGATCCATCATCTTTTTCTTGTCAAGATCTTTCCAATGACAATAAGTTTGCTTAGAAATGAGCTCTGGGACAAGAGTTATGACCCTCTAAAGATTCTTGAGTTTACATAGAAAACATCTCTCTTAATACCATGTGGCATCCTTGTGAAATTTCAGTGTCCATGCCAACTACCATGGCGACAACCTCGTCCCAATGGGGCACTAGCCTAAACTACCACAATGGAATTTCATTCCACGTAGGCTTACAACCATTATTCAATCGGACCTTCTTCCGGTGCAATCTTTTCTTCCCTACGACAAGTATGGTATCGGGGAATATTCCCTCTTGATACCATCCATTCAGAATTTGAGTGATTCACACAATCTCATTACCCTGAGCCCAAGGTATCGAGGAATATTCCCTCTCCTATGCACCAATTAAAATTCTTCATTGAAATTTCTTAGAATACCGCTCTTTGGTATCCAATTACTTAAACCTTATTAGGTTCACTAATTACTTACCCTTGTCAATGTATTTTTTTCTTAGCCAAATAATTTACTTAATTACCATGTTGGAATGAATATTTTATAAGTTAGTTAATTATATCATAACCTAATTTATATTATGTTATAATGTAACTAATGATTGACTAGAGAGTATTTAGGCTTATAATACTTGGTTAACATAATAATAACCTGGCTTATAATTTCTCCCCATATTCCTTCACGTAATTTAAAATACATATATTAATATATGCATATTCATTTATTAACTGGGGGAAAGGATTAAATATATTCAATTTGATATTTGTTACATATGATATCAATTCAAGCCATTTACAATGTCTTCAATCCAAGCCATTTCCAATGTCTTCTCTATTGAAATATGTGTGCCCCTCTCTTTACTCCAACCACCAATCATACAGGGGCAAGGTTCAATACTATTAAAATTTATATGAATTAGACCTATTTCAAAACTCTCGTCATCTCTCCGATGGGTTCATAATTTATTTACATGCTCCCATCCAATTACTTTGAAGAGTCCACTCCGAAAGTGTTCAACACCTAAAAGGATTTGAAACTTGTGCCCATTTGTTATATATTAAATGTTATACCAACCCTGAGTGATTAATTAATATAATAAATCATTTAAGTAATTAAACCTCCTTCACGTGCATTGTTAAACATTTATAATTTTATAACATTATAATACTATTAAATATTTAAATCAACTTGGACTTGAAAGGTGTGTGTTCCTCCCAACACTCTGACCACCAATCACAAGTGAGTAGGGTTTTAATATATTTTTATATATCCAAACTTTATAACCCCCATGCCATCACTTTGATGGCTTCTGACTTTGATTAAACACTCCTTCCATTCACTCTGAATGGTCAACTCCGAAATGGTTTTGTAATACGTGTTGAATTATCATATTAGAATCTTCAAAAAGGTTTCAGACCATGTTCAACTCCCCTTTTCCATCCACTCCGAACTAGCTTGGAAAATGTGTTGAAATATTATAATACCACAATGTTGAAACCCTATACATAAACTCCCTTCTTCCTCCTCCAATAAAAGGAAAATTATAGTAATAATTATAATATATTTCTCCCCTAAGGAAGTAGGAGGTTGTGTTTAACTCCGAGTATATTTAAAATTGATAAATAAAATATTTTAATGATAAAAATCTCCTTCAAGAGCGCTACACTATTTGTGCAGAGGATGAAACTCATAACCAGGAAATTTTGCATAATTAGAAACTTTTCTATTGGACGAAGGAAATTCAAACCTCCATTATTTGCGTACCAAATATAAATTTCTGGGTTGTAAATATATTAATTTAAAATCCTTATTATTCAGACATTAGAGAATTGAATTGGTAAATTGAGAACTTATGGGTTATTACTAGTCTTTACCAATTATTTCAATTTTTCCCAGAAATGTGGAATTGCACGTTTAAACTATAAATTCATGTTGTTTATTTACACACCTTGTTTTCCAAAAATATTTATATGCCTTGGGAGTGAATTCCTCCGTGGTAAAACTTGTATTTTTTTTTTAACAAGAACTGTGAAAATTTATATTAAAAAGTGTGGATAAACCCACTGTAATACAAAAAGGGGGGTCATGAATGACCTTCGAGAGATAGAAGCTTTGAATATTGGGACTGCTATTACAAAATTTGTGTCCATTGAGTTTCCACCTTCCCTAGCTATAACATTTCTATTGTATTTCGAATAATACAATCTATAGAAAACTCAGTTTATATATAACGTAAAACAAAACATGGCATTTGAATTTTACAAATTTAGCTGCCTGGTTCCTTTTTGATATTCGAGTGTCAATGTTGCTCCCAAATTGGATCTAGTACAGGCTCATTGAGATCCAGAATTTGATTTACTATGCCTGAAGTTAAATTCTTAGAAGCTCCCTGGCTGCTTGCTGGGGTATTGGGTTGTTGGTGACTTCTTTCCATCTGATCCATTTGACTTTGCACAATCTTCATATAACTGTGTTGCTCCTCAATTTGGCTCCTCTGAGAAAAGATTTCATCTTGTAATCTCTCAATGAGATGCCTATGCTAAGAGAGGGTCTCAAGCTCAAAGGTTAATGTAGAGATGATTTCTCCCATGTGGATTATCAACCTTTGACACCCCGTGCACTCTATCTCTGGGTCTTGTTGGTCATGTCCAACAAGTAAATCCTATGAATTTGTGATAATTGGCACATTGTGATTCTTCTGTCTATTTTCCATGATGTTGTGGAGGGCCCAATTTCACAGAGGAATGGAAATCATGAGGGCTAAGAATCTAGCTTTGGAGGATTCAGGTCCTAGATGAGGACGCAAAGCAAAGGTCTGACCAAGGTGATGGATAGGCTCAAAAGTTTGCCGCAAGAGAGAGGTTTCCCCAAATCTATGAGAATAGTCTCTCTGAGGCACAAACAACGTATAATTCCAGACAAGGTGATTCAGGGAGAACACATAGTACAAATGGATTGGATTGAACTCAGAGGAAATTCTCCACAACAAAGACGCTACCCATAATCATTGAGAGAATTCACCCCATGTGAAAATAAACTCCAAATTCATGTCAATCAAATAAAACACAAACTTTACCTAGAGGATTGTACTTAGATCTTTCATATCTCCGAGCCAAGGACTAAATTCATCGTCACCCTGATAATTCCACTCCGCTTCAGGACTGCTGCATTCTTAGCCCATATGTTTCATAGTATTCGACAATATATTACCCACGAACTCAACTGGGTGATCAAGCGAACCACCCCATGCCATAATGAAGTAATCGTACCAGTTCTCGTTAACCCAATTTATCCTTGGCTGATGAAGCCCTGTCTTTTCACCTACTAGTTGTCGCCTCCACTTGTCACAAATCATGCTGGAGTTCCAAGTGTTCACTCCCGTGACCTTTGCGCGGTGACTCCTGGTCATATGTGAGAGCATTATACTAGGGGGGATAGAACTTCTTTACCCTCAACCCCTAAGGTTCTGGGAGGTATCCTAGTGGCCTCATTAGCCATTTTTTCTGCTTCTTATTATTATCTCTCAAAACGTGTAAGAAATTTGGCTTTAAGGTCTTTGTGATTATACAAATTTTTTCTATAACCCTCTGTTAGCACCAGACTGAAGAGGAAATAAGAATGATCATGGGAAAGAATGCGTGTAGAAAATTGAAGTAACAACTGGCAGAAGAGCAGCATGCGCGCATGCAAGAAAGCGTGCACAAAGGAAAGCGACAACTGGAGGAGGAGCAACATGCGTATGGGAGAAAGACCTAACATAAGAAGGGTTAGGGTTTTTGTAATATTCTAAAAGAGGTTGAAGAGCCAAAAATGTATAAATATAGATACGAAAGTATCATATAGGGATGATGATGTTGATGTTGATGATGATGTTGATGTTTATGTTGTTGTTGATGTTGTTGTCGTTCGTTAGTAGTTGTGAGTGATTTTCTATAATGTTTTGAGTAGTACAAAGCGATTTGTAAGATGTTGAGCAAAGGAGATCCAAGGAGAGGTAGATCTGAGGATTAGACTGCAGGTCGTGGATCCTGGTGCGATCTAGTTCGCCTCGCATAGATCTTACCCAGTTTTGTGGAGAATTGTAAGCACGAGGCGCCGAAAATGCAGAACTATCATAATACAAGAGCCAAGAGCCAAATATTTGTGGACGTAGCCCAGGAGGGGGTGAACCATGGTAACTCTCGTGTAATGTGTTAAATGTATGAATGATTCTTCTTTCTTTCAACAATTGATGGTTAAACTTGATTGATGAGTTAATACTTGGTTATGAATTTGCTTATAGTTAACTGTAATTAACCTGTGGGATATTCATATGCAAATCCAAGGAATAAGTACTCTCCCTTACGGCTCACAGTATCTGACCCTATCCGAGGAACCCCTATCCCATGCTTTGTTCTAGGTTGTAAACACCTGAATCGTACAACCACCCATTTAAAGCTATCTTGGGTGAGACTACACAACGCTTCCTGGCATTGTGTTGCCTTCTGATTTACCAAAAGGGCCGATAGTTTTAGAGGATTTGTTGGAACATTGAATGACATGAACCCAGGGTCAATAAATCAGACAAAACTTGAAGGGAAGTAGTGACCAAAAAATGGTTCCATTGTCGTGTTAAGAGGAACAAAAAAGGACTGAGTAAATGAGATGGAATGAATAAAGAACAAAAGGAAGAGCAATGAACCATTAAAAGGGGATGTTGAGACCTTGGAACCCCAATATATAAGAAATTGAGGGTTGGTTGAGAACCATAGAGCTAGAGTTTGCACAAAAAGACAATAGAAACTGTTATATAACAAAGGTGTGATGACAAAGGAATCAGACAGCTAGACTTCCCTGCGCGGATGGGGGAAGGGGGGAAGAATTGACAGAGAAAGGAGGAATGGAAGGAGGGCAGGATACAGAGAAGAAGGAGGAGGAACCCTTGGACCCGATCTTGATGGATGATGACCAACTCAAGTGGATCTTAGCGTCATCAGGAACGCCGCGTAGCAGAGCACCCTACCAATATAAGGTGAATACCAAGAAGAGAGTCGTAGCTGAGAGGGAGGGCTTGGTCAGTGATGAGGAAGAGGTAGAGGATCTCTAGGCTATGGAGCAGATTGAGGAAATCCTACACGCCGCATATGAGAGGAAAAAAAGAGGCCCAAGAACAGGAGGAGAAGACAACCATTCCTTCAATATTAATGTCAGTGTGGAACCCATAAACCCATGTGCGACCAATACACCAAAAAGAACACCATCATTTAGACAACCAAAGTTTGAAGGAAGTCCGACAGCAGGAAGTACATCAACACAAAGGGAAAAAACTGGAGGAGTCGGTTCAAGCAATCTTAGTCAACTATCTACACTGTGCAGAGGAGGGAGTAGCTCGGTATTTGGAATGGAAGGACACGACCCTACTATCAGATTACCAAATTTTCAAGGAGAAGCAATAGAAGACCCTGGGAAGCATCTGTTCATTTGTGCAAAGATCTGGGAAGAAAAGCAGATCACTGATGAAGACAATAAACTCACCCAGCTAGCAATCATGCTAAGGGACCGCACACTAGACTGGTACATGAGTCTAGACACGAACAATGTTCCTGGAACGACAAGGACATTGGATGCCATTATGAAACTATTGATCAATGAGTTCCAGAAGCCAAGATCAGAGGATCAATACATGAATGAGATGATTGAAATAAGACAAAAACCAAGAGAATTGGTATGGGATATTGATCAAAGATTCAAGTGATTAAAAGGAAAGATAAAATACCTTATGACCAATATGCAACATCAAAAACTGTTTGTCAACTCACTACTCCCACACTTAAAATATATGTTACAACAATAGAAGTTTCAGACACAGGAAGAGGCTCTGCAGGAAGCCTTGAAATTGGAAGAGAATCAGTACCAGCAGACGGACCCGGCTATCGAAGAACTGAAGGAGGACCTAAAGAACTTAACATTTCAGCTAAACCAGAATAAGAACAAGGATAAACGAGAAGCAGTTTGGTGCACTACCTATATGACGGAAGGACACCATAAGAATGAATGCCCAACATTTGCACAATATATGGGGATAGGAATGCCAAACCCGCTACCACAGGGAGGATTATGGTGCGAAATATGTAAGAAACCAGGTCATGACCCTTACCACTGCACGATGATGCAGAAATACCAAACACTCCCCAAGACCTCATATTTCACCTTGTGCAAGTCAGTAGGCCCTGACGACAAAGATTGCAGAACTATGGAGCTGATGCAGGAAAGAACATCAGACACATATAGCGTACAGGAAGAAATGATGACAGGGCAAGCAACACCACAGTTCAATCAAGCCCCAGCACCATACAACACGGTGCAGCCACAGTATAATACCGTGCCACAACCTTACAATAATGTGTAGTTGCAGTATAACCCAACACAGCCCCAATACAATTCTGCGCAGTATAACCAGGGACCATAGTACAACCCACCGTGAGGTGACCACACAACTTATAGAGGAGCAGGACGAGCCATAGGAGGTTTCAGACATGGCAGAGGACCTGTCACATGTCACAATTGCCAACAAACATGACATTATGCATGAGAGTGTCCACTGCCACCAATGACTTGTATGTATTGTTGCGCATCGAACCACGATACGAAGGACTGTCTAAAATTACTTGGAAAAATACAGGAAAAAAGGAACCAAAATAACCAGAATGTTCAGTGGATTTCAGCCAAAGCAAGGGATGACGGTCAAAACATCAATATAGTCACTCGAGGAGGAACACAAATAGGGAACGGCGTAGTTTGACAGGAACCAGCGTAGAACCATTGGATAAAGAAGAACACCGACCCCAAGAATCATTTTTACGTGCATAAGGAGAAGGAGATTTTTACAGAAGCTCAACAAGAATTCCAGAAGGAGAACATTGTATCGACCACACAACAGAGCATAGAAGCTCCGGAATACGAAATTCCGCCATCGATGGACCATACCAACCAAATACAACCCGAGGAACAAGTAAGTACGATCAAAGATTTTTTGCAATCATGGATCAAAATGTTGAATGATCCTTCATCTGTCAATATATTACAAAACATCCTAGAAAAATGTAGCGGCGAGACGAAACAGAAGCCAGAATTGAAAACTGTCAAACACCTACACACAAGAAGAAGAACAAGCAGGGAATTTAGATTAAATGCTAACATTGGGGATTTCAATATGGGAGATATTATACTAGATCTAGGATCCAAAGTAAATGTACTACCAAAAGCTACATGGCAATGCATGGGAGAACCTACACTGGGATATTCAACCATTCAATTAAAACTAGCAAATCAACATAGAGTCCTACCAATAGGTAGACTGAAATGAGTGACGGTAGACCTAGATGGGATGTGCAATAAGCAGACTTTGAAGTCATCGAAATAGTATACGGAACAACACCCTACCCGACGCTACTTGGTCTGGATTGGGCGTTCGAAAACCAGGCCATAATTAACTTAAAAACCAGAAAAATGACATTTGAGTCAGGGGACTACAGGGTCATAGCACCACTCGACCCATCAGAAGGTGAGAGGTTCGTAGAACCCACTTTCCTGGATTTAGAAGAGATCTACCAATTGTACAGAACAACTGCGCGCAATGCGGATTACATAAACCCAACTGCAGACGGGGTACTCAGTTGGCGAAGCATTACTTTGTGCACAATAGACTTAGACACCGGGTTAGAAAACTGGCAGCAAAGACTACATGAAGTATCCATGAAAAGGTGTGCCAGAATAGACTGCGCAGTAAGCTGGACTGGCATAGAAATCAGAGAACCACCCATTTTTCACAGGCTAAATGATTTGGAGAATTTCTTGACACAATATGAAGACGAGGTACTAGAAAACCAGAGATTGGTAGCACTGGATTTAGCATTTAAGGATACACCCGCTAGATGGTGGGGTGCACACAAATAAAATATCACAAATTGGTACCAATGTAAGTGATTACTACACATAAGGTTCAGAGCAGAACATACAGGTAACAAACAACAGAAATATAACAGACTAGGAACATGAGCAGAACATTTGGAGGCATGCCAAACACTGTGGAAAATGACGCCACCAGAGGAATGGTCTCACCACTTCATTCATACTTTAGAGGGCATACCAATGAATTGGTATACTGACCAGGAAATGTGTAAAGGAACCAAGACATGGGTAACACTCCAAAATAAATTGACAATCACTTTATCATTCGACCACGAGAACCCCAACATAGACACGGCCCTGAAACGGATCAGAAACGTCATATTCATTGAAGAATCGGAAGTAGAAACTATCAAAGAGGTACAACAACGAAATAAGCAGACAGTCAAGGATCTATTGTCATGCTACCATGTACAGGAGGAAGCTCAGGATGAAGATGATCCGCGCGATATTCTGATTGAAGAAGTCAAAGGAGAGAGAGATGTGGAAGGACCATCCTTAGATTCAGAGATCATTTCTGCACCAATCAAGGTAAAGAAGGTTAACATAGGGACTGCTGAGCGGCCCAAGATGGTCAACATTGGAGACTAATGGGAGGAACGGACACTAGAAAGCATCACAAAATTGTTGCACGAATACAATGACCTTTTTCCCACAACCTTTACAGAGATGAAAGGCATAGCAAGAGAATTAGGAGAAATGAAGATACCACTCAGACCTGATGCGAGACCCATTAAACAATGACCATATAGATTGAATCCCATATATAAACATAAAGTTAAAGATGAGATTGATAGGATGCTCGAGGCCGGCATCATCGAACCAGTCAAAGAATCAGAATGGATAAGTTCGATGGTAGTACAGGACAAGAAACAGGGAAAAGGGATAAGAATATGTGTCGACATGAGGAAGTTGAATGATGCATGACTACACGACCCATTCCCCACACCGTTCACGGATGAAGTACTCAAGAATGTAGGAGGCCATGAAGCCTACGCATTTACCGATGGATTCTTAGGATATCATCAGATTAAGATAACACAGGAGGATAGACATAAGACCACGTTCACGACAGAATGGGGATCTTATCAGTATATAGTATTGTCGTTCGGACTGAAGAATGCACCCGTGATATTTTCTAGAGTGGTCATTGCAGCATTTAAGGAGTTCATCCATCAATTCCTTGAAGTATACCTAGATGATTGGATGATCTATATCCTATTAAAAAATCATGTGGAAGTGTTACGACTTATGCTAGAACGATGCAAACAGTGCCAAATATCACTAAATATCAAGAAATGCATATTTGGGACACTGTTTAGGATACTATTGGGACACATAGTATGAAAACAGGGTTTGCTAGTGGATCCGACCAAAATCACAGCCATTGTTAATGTACCAGCGCCAAAAAAAGTCTTCCAACTCAGAGTAATGTTAGGACATATGGGATATTACAGGAAATTCATCAAAGGCTACGCGCAGATTACAACACCAATGGAAAAACTATTAAGGATACAAAGTATCAATGGAACGACGAATTCCAACATGGTATGGATACCCTAAAGCAGAAGATGGTCACTGCACCAATATTGTTATTTACAAATTGGGAGAAGACATTCCATATACATGTAGATGCATCAACGATCGCACTCAGAGATATCTTGGCACAACCAGGAGCAGGAGACTTGGACCACTCGATAGCGTTTTCAAGTAGAAAATTATCAGATTCAGGAGAGAATTATAACACGACAGAAAGAGAAGGCCTAGCTATAGTTTATGCACTGCAAAAGTACAGACATTACCTATTGGGAAAACACTTTAAGATGTTTACAGATCACTCATCCCTGAAATACCTAGTCAACAAGCCAATGTTGGGGGGAAGAATCTGTCGATGGTTATTACTATTTCAAGAATTTGAATTTGAGTTAATAGTTAAACCAAGAAAACTAAATGCAGGGCCTGACCACCTATCTAGAGTCACAAACAGAGAGGAACCAATGAATTTAGAAGATAACTTTCCAGATGCACATCTATTCTCAGTATAGATTGTTGATGATCACTTCACAGACAACATCCAATACTTAAGAACAGGTACTGCGCCACAAGAATATACCACTGCACAGAAGAAGAACTTGGTATTCTGCGCAACTGACTATCAATTGATTGCAAGACATCTATACAAGATGAGCGCATATAGCATCTTACGAAGATACATACTAGCCCACAAACGAACAAGAATTTTAGCAGAAGCCCACGAGGGAATAGCAGGAGGGAATTATGAAGGAAAAGATTCCACGCAGAAGGTACTACACACATGATTATGGTGGCCAATGATCCACAGAGACTCGAAATAATATTGTCAGCAATGTGACGTCTGTCAAAGGGTAGGCAAACCCAATAGAAGCAACGTGATGCCACTACGACGACAAGTGACACTTCAGGCATTCGACAAATGGGCGATAGACTTCGTGTGACCTATTAACCCACCAGCCAAAAGAACGGGGGTGAGATACATTATCACCATGACAAAATACCTAACAAGATGGGCAGAAGTCGTGCCAGTAAAAGATTGCAGCGCAGAGACAACTGCACACTTTTTTGTTTGAACAGGTAATTACTAGATTTGGGTGCCCAAGAATTTTGATGAACGACCAAGGAACACACTTAATAAACAAAACCATCTGAGATATGCTGGAAGAGTTTGAATTTCATCACCAAAACATCAGACCGTATCATCCACAGGCAAATGGCACGGTAGAAGCCTTCAACAAAATCCTAGAAAACGCCTTGACAAAGATATGCAACGTCAACAAGGACGATTGGGATCTCAAGGTACCAACAATACTATGGGCATATAGAACCACATGTAAAAATATGACTGGCCACACACCATTCAAACTAGTCTATGGTCAAGAAGCAGTAATTCCCTTAGAATTTTTAATACCCAACCTACGTATAACATCAATTACACAAATGACAGAATGAGGTGCAGTATAGGAAAGATTGAATCAGTTACTGTCAATGGAGGAAGAGAAAATCTTGGTATGATTCCATCAACAAGTATAGAAATCAAGAGACAAATCTTGGCACGACCGCCACATTAAGAGGAAGACGTTCAAGGAAGGAGATCTAGTATTACTCTACGATAGTAAAGCGTTACAGCATCCAGGAAAGATGAGAATGCATTGGCTAGGACAATACGAGGTAAAAACTATCACGGACGGAGGAGTTGTATAGTTAAGAGATCTAGTGGGCACAGACCTCAGAGGAATGGTGAATGGGAGTTGGCTGAAGTTGTATAAAGACATTCGACCACCCACCGCGCAGTAAAAAAAAAGAAAAAAAAAAGAAGCATGATGGACAAGCCGCATATGAAACACGAAGTTAGCAAGGGAAAAGATAATGACCATACCAAAAAAGGAAACATGCGGGAAAGACTGACAAAAACAGGCTAATAGGACAACAAAAAGCAGAGTTATAGCAAGGCAAGGATGGAGGGGATGCCACATTAAACAGACCAACTGGAGACGACAGAGTAGGCATAATGGCAAGTACAAAACTGCCACAGATGCATTGAACCTACAGTTATGCTGCAATAATCACACGAGGGAGGAAAACGTCCTCGACAAGCTTCATGGCGAGCCCATACAATACACGAGCACAACAACAGTTAGTCTATTCGCGGATGGAGAACAGGAAAAGACCAATAGCAGCAAGAATGAACAGAGTGAAACCAAAGAACACACCAAAGCCATTCAAACCTTGCAAATGTTCGACAGACACCATTATGGCACCACCAAAGCTCGCAGAAACATGCCATACAATCAGATCAACCATGGCTCAGACAAGGTTGCAAGGACCATTGGAAGAAAGCGAACATCACCCCCCAGAAATCGTCGATATTGACAAAATCCCGTCAGCAAAGGAAATTCCAATAGAGTCTACACCCATACTTGAGGAGGCCCTGAAACCCATACTTTGACACGGATTCCATCAAAGGAATTACACAAAATACAGGTGAGCGTTGACCATGAGATGCAAGCTCAAGCACATAAAAACTTAGTCGAGCTACAACAAGCAACAAAAAAGAAAGAATCATTGGAAACAGTTTGCACACAATCTGAATCGGAAACCGAGGAGAAAGAACACAAAAATGAGCTGGAACACAAAGTGGAAGAAGTTTTTGGGAAACTTCCAACTACTGCACAAGGAAATGAACTCCCGACCGCAGAGAAGATCGACCAGATTGTGAAGGCAATTGATTAGTATCAAAAGGAGATCGCGACTCTCCATGGACAGATTAGATGGACAACTCCACCACCAGTGAAGGAGCAACGGAAGTAGGAAGTAGCAATGCAGCTACAGAAGTTGGAAAAATAGGTCAGCACGACATCCAACTTGCTGGATAAAGAAACACAACTTTGGAAAAGGATGGAAGAGGATCCACAAGTCCAACATTGGGACAAGGAGGAGGAGAGGATCAATGCAACGATCCAATAACTCAAGCAACGACAAAAGACCATGAAAATCCCCAAACGAGTCAAGGGGACACAAGAGTTGAAGAAGATATAGGCAGAACTTATCACTGCGCAAACACAGAAATAGGAGCGTCGGGCTCAAATAGAACCGTTGTAGGAATGGGTAGTAGAAGTACTTGCACAGATAGAAGAATCCAAAATTCCAGACAACAAAGAATCAACTAGAATGCGTAGGACTGATGAGCGAGGAAGTGGCATCTCAGATAGTCGACACCATCAAGGAGAAAACTGCGTAGGCATTGACAAAAGAAGCAAAGTTGCAGGAAAAGTTCCAGACGATCACCAAGGAGATCGAGGAAGCACAAAGAAACTAGGTGACTTGGGATGAGTCACATGTCAGTGTTGGGGGCCTATTGGAACTAGGCCGAAGAGGAAAGAAGAATGATCGTGGGAAATAAAGTGTGCAGAAAATTGAAGTAACAACTGGCAGAAGAGAAACACGCACGCATGCAAGAAAGCGTGCACAAAGGAAAGCGACAATTGGAGGAGGATCAACACATGTATGGGAGAAATACCTAACGTAAAAAGGGTTAGGGTTTTTTTAATATGCTAAAAGAGGATGAAGAGCCCGAAATGTATAAATATAGATATGAAAGTATCATATAGGGATGATGATGTTGATGTTGATGTTGTTGTTCTTGTTCTTGTTCTTGTTGTTGTTTTTGTTGTTGTTTTCTTTTGTTAGTAGTTGTGAGTGATTTTCTATAATGTTCTAAGTGGTATGAACCAATTTGTAAGCTGTTGAGAAAAGGAGACCCAAGGAGAGGTAGATCTAAGGATTAGACTGCAGGTCGTGGAGCTTGGTGCGATCTAGTTCACCTCACATAGATCTTACCTAGTTTTGTGGAGGATTGTAAGCACGAGGCGTCGGAAATGAAGAACTATCATAATACAAGAGCCAAGAGCCAAATATTTGTGGACATAGCCCAGGAGGGGGTGAAACACGGTAACTCTCATGTAATTTATTAAATGTATGCATGATTCTTTTTTCTTTCAACAATTGATGGTTAAACTTGATTGATGAGATAATACTTGGTTATGAATCTGCTTATAGTTAACTGTAATTAACTTGTGGTATATTCGTATGCGAATCCAAGGAATAAGTACTCTCCCTTACATCTCACGGTATCTGACCCTATCCGAGGAACCCCTATCCCATGCTCTGTCCTAGGCTGTAAACACCCAATTCGTACAACCACCCATTTAAAGCTATCTCGGGTGAGACTGCACAATGCTTCCTGGCACTGCGTTGCCTTCTGATTTACCAGAAGGGCTGATAGTTTTAGAGGCTTTGTTGGAACCCTGAATGACATGAACCCTGGGTCAATATCTCAGACAAACCCCGAAGGGAAGTAGTAACCAACACCCTCTTTAGGCTCAAATATTTTGGCTTGGATCCCTGAATCATCACCCTTATGATTGTCTTTGAGTCGCCTACTAAATTCAGGCTATGGATTTGTCTTTGATTTGCTAGTTGAAGTCCTTTAAGAGGTGCATATGCCTCTACTTTATTTTTGGTGTCTTTCCCAATATTCCAATAGTAGTTCAAGATTCTTTTTCCTCCGGTTTCGTAGAGAACCCCCTCGCACCTACCTCCCCTATGGTAAAACTTGTATTTACCAAAACTACCAAACTCCTAATTACAAGCTTTTCTTTACTAGTTTTTAGGAGTTAATCATTGTTCCCCATTTCTTCCTCTTTGGAAATTAGTTTCATCGTGGAATACATGGTAAGATTTTTTTCTTACCGAACCCAATGAAATTTAATTGTTTACAATGTTTTAAATATAAGATTCATTTTTCTTCATGTTAGGAATTTGGGTTTTTATTTCCTAGTCTTTCTTATCCTAGGTTTTAAAAATATTTTGCTTCTTGTGGGTATTTTGAACTACTCTCCTAAGCCCATAAAGCACAATTTTGATATCCTTTGGATTCTTTTTGTTGACATATAACTTAGGGAAAAAATAAAGTTCGTAGTTAATCTTATACAAAAGTCCGCCCTTACCTTTTCATATTTTTTTGTGAAGGTCCTAACGATTTATTTTCCTTTACTAGGGCAGAGGATGGGATGTGAAATTAAATCAACAACAACATTCTCACCTAGGAATAATCTTTTAAAACAAAGACAGTTAAAAATTAGGGAGGTAAGTTGAAATGACATTCAACTGAACACATGCTCACAATCTCACCTAAGTCTCTTAGGTTGTTTTTAACCGAGGCTGAATTTACATCGCTCTAGAACACTCTTTTATATCATTTCTGAATTTTTATTTGTTCATATATATATATATATATATGAACAAATCAAAATTCAGAAATGATATAAAAGAGTGTTCTAGAGCGATGTAAATTCAGCCTCGGTTAAAAACAACCTAAGAGACTTAGGTGAGATTGTATATACATACATACATACATACATACATACATACATACATACATGCA
>ML800602.1:71340-164499 GCA_009831015.1 Picea engelmannii
ATATATATATATATATATATATATATATATATATATATATATATATATATATATATAACATACATACATACATACATACATACATACATACATACATACTACTATTGGAATATTGGGAAAGACACCAAAAACTATCAATTTTGGAAAGACACCAAATACTTTGTTTCTCAATTTGATTAGAAAAACTATCCAACAATTTCTGCACCTAGAACAATTTGTTGTCTCTGTTATCTTCATAAACAGAGAGCCTCGTAGGCTCTACCTCTTCATAAATGGTCCACAGACCCATTTGTGTGCCTTCTCTGCCCCTGCCCCCGATTTTCCCTTCTTTTCTTTCCTTCTACACAAATATTTTGTGGGTCCATTTCCCAATTCATGGGTCAGATCAAGAAGTTTCCAGATGGGGTACTCTACCCATCTCCTCATTGACTCTTGAAGAATACTTCCCAACTACAAGCTTGAATAGTAATTAAATTCTCTTGGACAAAGGATTGTTCTGAGTCTGAGAAATTTAATTCTAGTAGAGTACTGGCCTAGTAGGGGCCATTTCAACCATTATTGGTTCCCCTCACCATTCCCTCTCATGCATCATGATCTACATTGGCAACACCTTCAACAGTTGTGAAAAAAATTCCATTTTATTTAATAACATAAATATTTTCATTAAATTCTATGGAAAAATTTCATCCTTACCAAAATCCACACATAACCAATTTGTCTATATTCTTTTAGAAAAATGCAATTATATTTACATGCTGGGGGAAACATGGGTATTATAGTTTGGAAAGCATACAATTTTTATTTTTTCCTTGTCACTTGAATTCGATGAATTCCTTGCTGATTTCGGTGTTGGGGAATATTGTGCTCTCAAAACTAAAATATAATATCCTTGAAAAGTAGGCTTATGCATTAGTAAAATCTCTAAAATATTTTAGAGCCTATGTCTTACATTCTAAAATAATTGCATATGTTCCTAGTAGTACAATTAAAGATATTCTGAAATAGCCAAATAGTGATGGAAGAAGAGGTAAGTGGACAAAAAACATTCAAGAATATGATCTAGAAATAAAACCAAAAAATTGGTAAGAGTTCAAGGTTTGGAAAATTTGTTAGCATAATCAAATTGTAGGGTTCTTGGAATAAATCTCATGTCAGAAAAAAAAAGAACATTTTATGGAAGATTTAGAAGAAACAAAATTACAACAACCTCTTAAAAAGGTGCATGAGAAATTTTCTTTATCCCCTTGGTATAAGGACATAGTTTTATATTTACAAACTCTTGAGTGCCCATCTCCTTTAAATCAAGCTAAGACTAGATCTTTGAAATTACAAGCAAATAAATATTGCATTAATAATGAGAATATTTATTGGAAATATCCATTGGGAGTTCTTTTGAATTGTATTGTTGAAGAGGAAACTAAGGGAATTATAGATGAATTTCATATAGGTATATGTGGAGGACATCATGATTGGAGGGACACAACATACAAAATTTTAAGAGCGAGTTATTATTGGAAAAAAAATGTTTTCATAAGTGAATGCAAAGGTAAGATCTTGTAGAGAATGCCAATTTTTTGCTCGGAAACAAAAATTACCTTCTTTACCATTAGTTCCAATCAAAGTTGAAGCTCCTTTTCAACATTGGGGTTTAGATTTTATAGGTTAAATTCATATTTCATATAGTGCTCAACATAAATGGATTTTAACTGCAACATACTATTTTTCAATATGGATAGAAGAAATTCCTACCATTTTTGTTTTTTAAAGAAACTAGGGAAATTTATATTAAAAAGTCTTTCATAAATGATAGGAGGATGAAGCATACACAATTTCAAAATCAACCCTTACAAATGAAACAAAAATAGGCCGAGACCTTGCTAATATGATCACAAAATTTAAGTCTATTCGGGGCTTATACAATATATCAAAATTATTTCCAGAGTATAGCCTATACAAGATACCTAATGTTGGTTGTCTTCTTTCACTTCTTGGGCTGACCCGGATTTAGATCTGAACAAGTTTCCAACAAAACCCTCTAAAACTATCGGCCCTCCTGGTAAACCAGAAGGCAACACACCACACAGAATGCATTGCGCAGTCTCACCCAAGATAGTTCTATGGGTGACTGCAATGCTCAACTGCTTGCAGTCTAGGAATGAGTGGGGATCTGAGATTGTATTCTATCTTCTTCATGCATTAATCTGAATATTCAACCTACTATTCCTAGGATTCAATCATTTGTTAATCCCATGCATGCATTCTAATAGATCTAACTCAACCATTCATTCATCCATTCATAAAAGAACTAATGACAGAAGGTAAATATGCAAGAAACATCACAAATAACACATGTTTTGTTGTGTTTCACCCCCTCCTGGGATATGTCCACAAAGATTTGGATTCTCTGCTCTTTTATTTAGTTTTCTGCAAAATATGGCATTGCGCGCACTACATATCCCATCATAAAATCATGAAAAGGTTCAATAAACTCTGTGAGGTGGACTAGATCACACCAGGATCCTCAACCTGTGACCTAACCCTCAAAATCTGGCCTACTTGACTCTTGTACAACTCAACAACTTACAAAAATATCAGATCCATAATCGAACCACAATAGTTGAACTTAACTAGTATTCGAGAAAAACAATGACCTAGACCTCCTAGGTTCTTATTTATACTATCTTACATGCTTATATCCGTTACAATATTTACCAACACCCTAACCCTAACATGGTTAGGTTTTCCACCTGCGCACCTTACATGCGTCTCCTCTTGCATGTTGCTTTTCCTCACACGTGTTGCTTTTCTTGCTAGCTATTCTTCTCCAAAATTAGGCCTTTCCTTCCAAAAGTGGGTCTTTCCTCAAAATAATCCTATGCCCAACAGGCCCCCAATACTGTCCTATGGCTCATCCCAAGACACTTAGGTAGTGTACGATCCCTGCACTGTCCTGTCCAGATTATGGAACTTTTCTGCTAGTTCCTTTTCTTTCTCTTTCATCTGCACAACTTTTTTTGTTAGCGCCTCTACTATCTGCACAATTATTTACTCCTACATTAGTGTTGTGTTGTTTTCTTGTGCATGTGCTCTACTTGTCTTCTCTTCCTCCAAATACACAATCACCTGTGTTGCTTGTTCTTGGAGGGTTTCCAATTCTACTTGTCTTTCTTGCTTCTGTGTCTACGTTGCTTTCAACTTTGTCTGTAGCTTCTTCATGTCTTGATTTCCCCTCAAGTGCTCTGTGATGCTCATTGTCTTATGCCTGTGTTTGATCTATTGTATGGAAACACTGACTCTTTCCTCTTCCTGGTCCCACTGTTGGACCTGATCATCTTCTTCCAGTGTTGTCCATAACTGTGTGGCTTTGTTGAAAATTTCTTCTGCTCCCTTGGTGTTATAGAATAATTCCCTTGTAGACAGGTGAATCTTCCCTTGGAGTACAGACACCTCTACCGAGATAGAAAACTACCTTTGTACACTACCATTCCTATAGACTAATTATTCCCATTGAAAAATAGAGTAAGAGGGACAGTATGATGTACCTCACTTTTGAAGTTTTTCCACACTGCTCCAATCCACGAGTTCCTAATAGTACTTGCAATGGATGACAAGAGACAAACAACTATCTCCTACTCTAATGGATTAAACAAAATTGATCTATCTATGAAGGATTAAAACAAGCATAGACAAATACATGTAAACACATATTAGAAGGAAATAGTCCAAGTATATTGATGAGAATTTTAAAGAAAAACTTACAATCCTCAAATGATGTTGTAGCTTCTCCAAGTCCTCATTGTCCAACCCCTTGCTCGAAATATCCACGATCAAAATAACAATGCTTTGCTGATTATTTCTTCTCCTTGTTCGCCATGAGAATGCCTCCATTTATAGGCTTTGAGAGGCTCAAACACCTTGGTTATATTTGGAATTAGTTGAGGATATGACTCCATTAGTTATGATATCTCCCTTAGATGCATCTCGAGGGTTAGATTCAAGCTAAACCAACTCAATCCATCCATAGATGTCCTTAGAGAAAAAAGGGATTTCTCCCAAGATTTGCTCAACTAATTCGGTGCTCCCTTACAATGGGAAAAAGAGCACTTCAACACTCCTTGCTAGATAGACAAAGAGTGCCAACACTCTCTTCATATGAGCAGGGGAGCACTGATCTTCAAAAATTTTCCAAGATGACCATTTCTCATAGAAAACCATTTTTTTCCGACTGCCAAATGATGGGGATTATTATTCCAACATGATTTATAGGTTGTATCAATTGTTTCCAAGGTGTTGTTCATGATGTGACACTTACGTGACGAGAATGCAACACTTACGACACTTGCAACAAAAGTGTGATGCTTACGATAATGAGGATGTGACATTATCAAAGTGAGAAATTTTGATGTGTAACAGAATCCCCCCCAAAGTGTGAAGTCAGAAAAATAATGTTGATGGCCGAAACACTTTGTAGATTCTTCGAAGCAAGGGTATGGAGTCGAGGAACCTGGTAGAAGTTGTAGACAACCATCAAACAATGTTAAATGTCTATTCCATTCCTGAGGTAGGCATACCTATTCTCGGACTATAAATTACTCAAAGTATGTCTGCCAATAAATACACTGCGGATCCATGATGATATCAGGGATGATTTTAAGGATGGAAATTTATTTTTAAATGTAGAAACCTTGGCGAATCTTACTAATGCTTCGTATGCCAACTATAAATGTTTGGTGATATTTTTGTAAAAATATTCAAATTTCTAAGGATTTTATATAGTTTTTATAAAATTTTGGCGATTTTTAAGGTAAAATAATTTTATCCTATAGAATTCGGGCGAATCATTTTTAAAATAGTGAATCTCTTTTTTGGAAAAACCATGGAAAATTAGCCCATGAGCGAAATTTAGCCCCTAAAATCATCTATGGATGATATTGACTAAGAGTATGGCCACCAAAGATACAATGTGAATCCATACTTTTATGACATGAACTGATCCTAGCCACACAAAATACACATTGGAGCTACAAGATGATAAAAAATAGCCACATACCAATACACCATGGATCTATGTGACATATGATTATCAACATGCTCAAATAACTTCCTTCGCAACCTAGGCAAACCAGATGTCATAATAAATTCTCAACCTAGGGTCTTTTTCCCAATCCCGATGTGGTACGAATCTAGCCATGTGAATAGATGTTTTGATGTCGAACATGGTAAAAACCACTTGATTACCAGTCTTTGAAGTAAACCGTTAACAATTGAGAGGGAAATCACCAGTGATGTCAATGATTCCCAAGGTACCCTAGTACAATCCAACGAATGTGAATGAATGAGATGAGGTCAAACATTAGTGGAATCATTTGATCAGATTTCAATGATGTAAACTGACTGTCAAAAGTGAGGAGGCCTTCCATTGGGGAATGCAAGTCCCAAGGTACTAACCGGTTTCTAAGTCTAATTCCCAGATGATGTGTTGAATTTGATAGGAATAGACTCTTCGAAGGAGGGCCTTGATGTATCCCTCATCATCGACACAAAATTGACATAGGAAAGTGATAAGATATAGAAGATGATCATATGCTGACATGGGTATGGAAATTGGAAATTTTTTGGATGGTTGACTCTTGAGGCGGAAACATCCCTTGAACATTGAGGCACGACATGAGACTTGGCAGCATAAACAGGGAGTGGACCAAAATATAATGCAGTGAGTGCTGAGTCATTCTTTGGATGGTTCAAAGGAGTGGAAAGAATCATAGGATCGGTTCAATGCAAAGGTTTAGCTGATTATCCAAGTGCTTAGTGTGAAGGTTAAAACAAGTGTCATGTTCAAGGGCAACTGCAAGAGCTGTTTACAAATTTTTTCAAAAACTTGAGACACTTCCTTCAATTTTTCCTCCCATCCAGATAGATGAGTACCTCTTTTTAATTTAACGAGATAGAGGAGGATAACACATGCTCAATATAACTCACCTTCAGTAAATTCCTCTTCCCTTGTTTAACGAACCAAAATAAATAAGGGTTTGTCCCCATATGGACCCTTCAATGTGTAGTTTAGTGAGTCCAGAGAAGGAAAACTCATTGGTTTTTCATATTTAGAGAGTCTGAAAAGAACTTAAAGGTGACTCCAGGGTTGTCCTTTTTCATAATTTTAGTCTACGAGGTCCGAAAAATAGATAAAATATTACTCAGAAGATACCCTTTCAAACCTTTTAATGAGTGTGAAAGGAAGCAAGATCACTTGGCAATATCTTCATGTTTAGAGATTCTGAAAAGAGCTTAAAGGAGACTCCAGGGGGTTCATTTTTCATCTAATCTTTACGAGTATGAAAAAGTGTACTCAATTACATTGTCATGTATTTGTGAGTGCGAGAAAGAAAAAATACTAAGCTCATTGGTTGTTACAAGGTCATCGAAAGAACTTCGTTCACATTCCTGTAAAATCAAACTATTTTGGGCACAAGATATTAGTAATTTCTCGAAAAAAATAATAATAATAAAACCCAAAAATAGACTTTATAATAAGGAGAAATGACCAAATTGGACATATCAAATACCAAACTAGGTTAGAAATTCATTTTTACCATTCTCCCCTGGTTTTTGAGTTTTTACCTCTTTTGGAGTGATTTTCGAGCATTTATTGCGGGCACTGTGGGAAACTGTTTTCATAATTGTTCAGACTAGGTTGGTTGTCTCTTCCTCCTCATTCTTTTTTATTCCTTTTTGTTGAATTTTATCCTCTAGTTTAGGTAATCTAGGCTCCTTGGGATGCCATAGAGTGTTGAACTGGATCAACGCTCCCTCAAGGCATTGAGGGGAGCATCGATCGTGATTTCAACGTGCCGGTGTGTGTGATGAGGGGGCGCTAGCACTTTGTTAACTTCTTTGAGGGAGCACTAGGCGCAAAACTCATTTTATTTTTTATTTTAAGGCTAAAAAGAGGCAATTTATTTCCATGAGGGTTTAGCTAATGATGATAAAATTGGTGTTTTTGTAGGTTTCATTTGTAGCTAGCCATGATTGAGTGGAAAGGGAATGAGCATGAATTTGATGACATCGCCGCTCTTCAAGACCTTTAAGCAAGGGATGCCTTGCAAAATTGTGGCTTACTCAAGTATTTCAAACTTCAAAACATGAGAAAAGAAGTACTATTTCTTGAATACTTGATTGGTCTATGGGACGATGCTGAGAAAGTGTTCCGAATAGGGCCACATATGTTCCAAATTGATATGGACGATGTATACTTTTTGATGGGGTTCTCGAGGAGAGGGGCACCCATAATTTTGTCCAAACATTGTTCTACTCCGCAACCGACCGAGGCATATGTTTCCAAACATTGCATACCAATCTCACGGTTGGTGGGTGGAAGGATCGTGATAAAATATGTGAGAGACCTATCACTTCTATCCATTCTATTCGCCATTACCAAGTTGGCTGGGAGCACCAATGCCCACTTGGCTTCTAAATCATAAATATCTTATGCAATTTAGTGTTTGGAACCAATACTATTCAACTAAAGTGTAGGGTTCCTAAGGAATGCCAAAGAACATATATCCAATTGCAGGACTGGAAGGCAAAAATAGTTCGGATATGGTTCTTTATTGGGTTTTTTTTCCTAGAGAGAATCCCCCAGATGCAGCCATAGGTTGCAATGATAACATGTATTACGACCAAGCCTCGCATGGAGACATGGACCAGTCTTTCCCCCAGGTTGGGGAATGAGCCCTCAACTTTCATATTCACTGCAGACTTCTTCGCATGGTGGAGGAGGAAATTAGTGGTGATTGAGGACTTCACCTATGCTGGGGTAGATTTCAGAGGTAATGCTGACTTGGTACTCCCTAAGGGCATGCAATGGGACACATCAGGTACAAAATATAACCATAAAATTGCAACCAATATTTTTGTTTTTCCTTTTATATGTTTTTGTTTGTACAATGAGGAATCTAAACCATTTTGTTTTCATCGTGCAGACAGAGGTGCGTCACATCCGGTAGAGATTCCAGCATTAGGGAATCATTGGGATGCACTGGTGGTAGCTGAGCACAATGTCGTAGTTGGAGGGATTCAGGAGGTGGAGAGAAACCTCTGAGGCTTGACGATAGGTGTTCCTCCCTTGAGGAGGTGAGACATGCCTTTACACTTACAGTGACACATAGTTGGGGTCTCTGAAGGCCTCGACCATTTGCTATGATGGGTGACACAAGCAGTAGTGTACTTTTTAGAGAACAACGTGATACAGGAGGATGAGTAGAGTCCTCATATATTTTGTAGTCTTTATGATGATATTATGGGCATGGAGGCCCAAGTTTGCCTCGTCATGTACTCTTGTATGATGTAAAACTTTTTCTACCAAGAATAATATATATATATATATATATATATATATATATATACAAGTTTTGTGGTGCCTATCTATGTTGCATTTTTATGTTTTATGTGATGTATTTATACATATGATTTATGTTTCAAAAGTTTATCTATGCACAATATACCAATCCAACATGTAATTTGCTAACGAATTTGTGATTGTGTCAAGTTCTCTCGATATGTGTCTATACTTAATAAATTCAAAATCTCTTTCGAGACGACAGAGCCTTAGATGGAGACGTAGTAAAGTAGAATTGTGAACGGCGTACTCATGATTAAGTTGACAGACCATGAGTTGAGAGTTGAGATTAATAATCAATTGAGATATACCTAGAGAGGAGGATTCGGTTAAGAGTACAATGATGGCATGGTACTCTGCAATGTTATTGGTTGTAGATCCAAGGAAAATTCCTCTTGAAATCACTAACTCTCCAAAGTGGTAGATGACCCAAGATACAGAAGCAATGTTTTGGGTATGTCAACTAGCACCATCCACATATCCAAAATAAATGGGAAAGGATGATGTCATCTGTGCATTCAATCACAAAGCAAAGTATAAGTAGCTAAGAGAAAAATCATGCATGAAAAATAAAAGACACCAAGTCAAAAGTATATAGTATAGTAATGTACAAAGCACACATGTGAGATATTCTATGCATGGTACTTCTTGAGGTAAATCCCATTGTAGGGCTCACCAAGAGATATCCCATCGCAGTCTACTAACTTGTAGGAACCTTTTTGTAACACACATTTTATGATGTATGTCCCATGCCACATGGGTTCTAACTTCCCTGCCCCTAGTTTGTCATGATTTTGATCATAGACTAGGACTATATCTTCTTCTGCGAAAGTGTGAGGTTGGATGGACTTATCATATTGATGTTTTACGCATTTTGATACGTCTTGTTGATGAGAGCATCATCATGATGGGTTTCATCCAATTTTTTCAAATATAAGAATCGTTCCTCTTCAACATAAGTGTGGGTTAATATTTCTACGAAAAGTTTCAACGAAGGAATATCACATTTGATCGGTAATACCGCTTCTATCCCGTAAACCAACTAGAAGGGTGCAAATCTAGTTACGGTTTTAACTGAAGTTCGATAAGCCCAGAGTGAAAAGAAGAGTTGCAAGTTCCAATAGGTTTTGTTCACTCCCACCATGCATTGAAGCATGGTCTTCAAGACTATGTTGATGGCTTGAAATTTTCCATTGGCCTAAGGATAGTAGGGGGATGAATTTTCATGGTGAAAACCTAACTTGGTGCACAATTCACCCATCATCTGGTTCTGGAAATGGGATCCATGATCAATTACAATATCTTGTGGGACACCGAATTGAGTGATGATGTGGTTGAAAAATAAAAGTGTTGCAGTGTGGCCATCGTTAAGAAATGTAGGCATAGCCTCAGCCCATTTAGTGCAGTAATCGATGACAAAGATGATATAACTATGCCCCCCGACTGAGGTAGGATTACATTGCATAAAATCAATGCCCCATTTTTCAAAGGGGCCGATGAAGACAATGGGATGAAGTGGATTTGGGTGGGTACGTGATTTCCTCTGAAATATCTGACAGGGTGGGAATTTTTTAACAGCCTCAATGCAATCTTTGAATATGGAGGGAAAAAAATAACCGGCATATAGAATTTTTTGGGTTGTAGCCATCCCATAAAGATGATCGCCACAATATCCAAGGTGGTAGTCATTCAAAACTTGTTCAACCTCTTCATGGATTAATAACGTTGGAGGACAATATCAATTCCATGGAAGTACAAGGTGTCGTCGATGATGAGGTAGCATTTTGAGTGGTATCTAATGAGACGTCATTCATCACGTGAAATACTAGGCTGAAAAAATTGGGTTTGGATATAGAAAAGAATATCTCCATACCAAGGATCAGACATACTAATGAGGAACATGGATTCATTAGGGAGAAAATTGTTGGGCTCGGTATCCTCATCAGTATGGGGAAGATTGCAAATTAATTCCACAAAAACCAATGATTTTTTAGCCTTGGATTTGGCGAAATCGAGATTGAATTCTTGGAGAATGATGATCCATTTGGAATATTTTCCCCCAAGTACTTAACGAGTCAAGATATGGTACATGGGGTTCGAGTCTATGATGATTGTGGTAGTGCATAACAAAATGTAATGGTGGAATCTCTGGACGAAAATAATTTCCGCCTAAGCCAACTTTTCAACATGTGAATACTGGAGTTAAGGATCTGATAGAATTTTTCTCAGATAATAGATCACATGTTCAATGTCATCATCATCCTCTTGGAATAACACCATAGAAAAAGTGTAAGTAGAGGCAACCAACTAAAGGATATAATCTCTTGCATAATCCAGTGGATGCAAAAGTTCTGTGTTCATTAAGGTATGCTTAAGAGAATCAAATGAGTGTTGAGCGGTGGTATCCCAGATGAAAGGGGAATCTTTCTACAATAATCTCATGAATCCTTTAGTAATTTCGGCATAATTGAAAATGAAGAGGTGAAGAAAGTTTTCCTTCCCTTTCAAACTTTGCAGTTGAGTGAGGTTGTTGGGAGGAGGTAAAGAGAGAATGGCTTTAAATTTTAAGGTATCCACCCTAATCCCATCTTTGGAGACAACAAATCTGAGGAGTCTCCTTAATTTGACAACAAAGATGCATTTATGGGGGTTCAAATGTATGTTGTAAAACCAACATTGAATAAATATGGCCCGTAGGTGACCAATGTGGTCTCATCGATGAGATGAGTGAGCAAGTAAGTCATTGAGGTAAGGTTCAATAATATGTTTGATATCGTGGAATGCATATGACACGACCCGCTGAAAAATGGCTCTAGCGTTTTTAAGGCCAAATGGTAATTTCCAATAAGAAAAAGTCCCCCAAGGGTAGATGAAGGTTGTTTTGTGTTGATCATCCGACAGAATGTTGATCTGGTTATAGCCAGAAAATCCATCCATGAAAGAGAAAATTATACTTCCGACACAATTATTGATAATTTGGTCGATAAAGGGTGTAGGGTAATTGTCCTTGGGACAAGCCTTATTAATATCCCAATAATTGGCACAAACATGAATATTTCCTTGTTTCTCGATGACCAGAATGATGTTGGAAATCCATTTGGTCAAAGAGACAAGATAAATAAAACCAAATTTCAAATATTTTTCTACTTCTGCCTTGATTGTCTCGGTATTTTTAGGATGGACCGGGAAAAGTTTTTGTCTCAAAGGTTTAACTCTTTGGTAAGTTTTTATTTCATTCACAACGATTGATGGATCAATCCGTGACATATATTCATAGCTCCAGGTGAATATGTTGTGAAATTATTTGAACAAGGTGGTATAAGTTTCAAATGCTTCAACTAAAAAGTTTGCACCTAGTTGTATGTTTTCCACAATACCTTCTTTAATGGATATTTCGACTGTAATCGTGGAAGAGATGTTACCCAAATTCCCCTCGAAGATGGTATCTTGAGTGAGTATTGGAGTTTGGGGAGAGTCGATGATATCACTAGGAAATATAGATGCAATATATTTCTCTATGTCATCCAAACTGAGAATAAAGGACAAATAATGGTGGTTGTCATCCAATGTTGCCTTCTTGATGGTAAGCATTTCCATAATAGATTCATATTATGGAAAAATCTATAGGATGTATTCGAAAGTACAGGACATGGAATATAACTAGGATGGTAACAAATAATTCATAGATGCAAGCAGATGTTGGTCATCCAGTGAAGGAGAGGCAGAATGGATGGCGTTTTATTCTACCTCCTCAAGACTAAGTGGCATGGTGTCACCTAGTGTATCAAACTCTAAGGGACTAAGAATGATCCATGGATTGGATGATTAAAAGGGATTATGTGCCATAATTGAGATCATATTGATCATGCAAATGTGTTTCATTGTGGGAGGAAGAGGTGTAGGGAAGGTACCCATGAGTGAAGAGTCTTTCAAGAGACCTACCCCAACACTTTCATAAGTGATTTTTGAGTCTCCCAAAAAAGGAATGTTGTTGGTCGTTTGAGTGCGGGCGTCGGGGGTGCAGTAATCTAATTGATTGATGGTCACAATTGTACCTTGATGAGGGAATTGGACACATCAAAAAATTGACGAACTGACAAAAGTCATAGCATATAACCAACTTCTCCCTAGAAACAAGTTATAATTGAGGGGGGCATCGACTACTTCAACATCGACGAAAACGATTTTGCCTCCCATTTGAATGGCTAAGGAGTGTAATAATCCATGAGGTTGGAAACCTCATTCCTCAAAAGTGTAACATGGTGGGAGATTTATTGAGACCAGGTGATTTAAGGCCTTTCCGGCAAGCTAAGGACATGACACATGTGGATTCCCCCTCGTCCAAGATCATGCGATGAATATGTTGATTATGGACAACGATATTGATTTGGAAAGACAATTGGTGAGAGATTCGCGATTTAAAATTATCTAGGTTAAATGGGATAGTGTTTGATGACTCGAGATATATAGATTTGATGGCTACCAAGAGAGTCCTACGTTGTCTAGGGAAGTGTTGTAGAAATTCAAGAGATGACATAGTGCAAGGTGCTTGAGCCAGATATTCAATGATGTTGTAGTTTTGAGCAGTACGTGAGTTTGGATTGAAGGTCAAATTTTGAATCATGCTCTTGGGAGGGCATAGAATATAGTCAAAATTAGGTTTCACAATATCGAGTGGCATAGATGGAGGTGTAATTGTAGGACGAGTGGTATGTCATATGTCATAGTATGAGTGGTAAAATATATCAAGTTTACCTGGAGGTGTGTCGTATTTCATAGTACGAGTGGTAAAATATATCCCATTAAATATGTAAATGTGTGCACTCGATGAAGCTTCCTCATTAGGAGGCTGATTTGGATTACCTCATTTTAGAGGTGTAGGAGCTTGTGCAACTAGTGACTGCTACTATGGAAAAGGATGTGTTAGTACAACAATTTGATAATTTCCTTTAAAAATCTTGGCAACTTCATCCTGATGAGGACAATATCGTGTGTAGTGATTGTCACCACAAATGAGACATGGAAATTTCGGTTTGTGCTATGGTTGTTTCTTAGTAGCAAGTGGTTGTGTTTGTGTTTTTTTATTTTTCAGTTTGATTATTAATTTTCTTTGGTTTATTTTTAGTTTTCTTCTTTCCCCTGGGCTGTGGTGGAGAAGTAGATTGAACCACATTCACCTCAAATATTTGATTTGGGGGGGGATTTGATGAGAGTGAAGTCGATAGGGTAGCGGGGGAAGTGATTGAATAATTGGTCATGCCGATCGACTATGAACTAGAATGGGTTTTGATGGAACCGATAACTCTATATGCATGAGCGGTGGAGGGTGGTTTTGATGGATCAGTTGATGGAAAGGGAGCATTTGGAATCAATTCATACAGAGTACCAGATTGGGAATAAACCACATCTAGATACTGGGCACAAGAAATGGATTCCTCCTCTATAACGACACCACCCATGGCTACCTCACGAGTGATCAGAGGCAAGAGAGATTTGGTGAACCATTCAGCCAACAATTGGTCAGGAATGGTTTCTTTGATCAACCATCATCATCATCTCCACTCATGAATATGGTTAGAGATATGTACAGAGTTGGTTTGACGAAGGGAGGTCAAAATTTCCATGCCAGTTTCATAGCATATAGGTAATTGGAAGTGTGTGAGGAAATCCATGGCAAGTGAATTAAAATATTGAAAATTTCCACATTGTAATTGAATGTACCATTTAGTCGTTGTACCCGTAAGTGTACGCTGGAAAATACATAACTAGATTGAATCATCCATTAGTGAATTTGATTAAAACCATAGATGAAAATTCATAACGTTCTTATTAGGATCTTCACCAAGTTTATCGTCAAATTTTAGAATATCGGAAGTCAATTTAGCAAGAATAACTGGCCAAAATAGAGAATGTAATATGGGATCATTTGTTAATCTCGACAGATCTGGTAGATCTAGAGTGGCTAAGAACGGTAGTTGTCGATTGACTTGTGGATGATACTGGTGTGGCATAGGGACACCAATAGTGACGTAAAATGGTTGAGGTGGATAATTGTAGCCATCATGCCCCCCCATATGATGTTGTTGTTGACCAACAAATGTAGGATTTATTTGTTGAGGAATGTGCATAAAAGGATAGGGGAAACCCATTTACCCCTGGGGAGGATAATTGTTGTAACCTGAGGGAGGATAGTTCTCTTGAGGTGGGTAGCTAGGTTTCCCTTGAGGATGATCACTAGGTTGGCCCTAAGGAGGGTAAGGATTCGGCCCTTGGGGAGGAAAATATGATTGACCTTGAGGACCCCAAGTGGGATTCAAGACTCCCAGGAAAGTTTGTCCAGAATGTAGTCCAAAAGGATTGGGATTTGGAATTCCTCCTTGTGGGTTGGGTTTTGATGGCTCTCCCTGATGTGGTTTATGGAACTGACCTCCTTGGGGTGGTCCCCAATATTGTGGGGCATTTCCGGTGTATGAAGGTTGAGATTGTCTCCCTGCCATTGATTGGGTAACAATTGGGGTATGACCAGTAAGAGGGGCTTGCCCCCCAGTCAGGATTTTCATGTTGGAGGAAAGTTTCCCCCTGGTAGGGATTTGACCCACAATTGGGTTCAATTGTGTGGCAAGGTTTTTCATTCTATGATGCGAAGATGTCCCAACATGATTCTGTGGAGTATACAAATTTGTAGTTTGAAGAGGGATATGAGGTGTAATAGTCAAGATACTTTGAAAATGAATCGATAACACAACTCTCATTTCACTGTGAAATTTCCCTGAAGTGGTAGCAATATTAACTGTTGGTTCGATGGGACAGTCAATGTGATAAATTGACAATCTTGCCTCTGCACCGACGGTAGTAGAGGCATGCAAACAGTCAAAAGGTAGTCAGATAAAATTAATTTTTTCATAAAGGTCTCGTCTTGATGGAGTTCTCCATATCGAACGAACAAGAGTTTGATGTGGACCTACCATTTCAGTAGAACAAATGAGGTTAGTGTATTCTTCGTTGAAATCCAGTTGTATTGGTTCCATATCTAACTGATTTGATGGCCTTAAGGGTAAGTGAGGGTAATATTATACTATAACATTACCTGAGGAATCCAATTGGAAAAAGGAGTGGATCGAGAGGAACTTGCAAAGCGGGGTTTACAGGAACGATATCTTTCTCAACCGTAACTAATGTTCTCTCAGGAACCGTATCTTTCTCAACCGTAACATCACTCCCAACGTCTAAATGGTTCTCAACCTCTTCATGGTAAGTGTCTTCAGGTGAGTTAGGAGGTAAGGGTTTGTAGCCTTCTGGAGGAATCCCTTGCATCCTATGTGATATACGAAGACCTTTATTGGCCATAGTACCAATTTTTTAAGACAACTTAAAGTAAACAAACAACACTCACTAAAAAATCTAGAATACCAACAAGCAAATGATTCCTTATCTCAATGAACATACTAGTTGGTGATGAAATCCAACATTGCATGATCAAAGTGAGAATGGGATAGGATATGATTAGGTGGATCAATTACATTGGAGACCTGCTTAACAGACTTACACCTTGGTGCAAGCTTTCTCACAGTTTTACCCGTGGGTTACCCTCCAAGGAGCCCAAGTGAATTTGACCAACTTTTGTTCCAGTTACAGTGAAGAATTCCCTTCACCGTCACCTTATGTAAGGACCCTAAATATTGTCGCTACTAAGGATGCCAACTCGCAGTCAGCCTCTGGGAAGGTACAATCGACAATCAATTCCAAACATATGGGCAATATATCAAGTCTGAAATCCTTCAAGAGAACTAAGGATAAGTGGACTAGTAAACTCCAAAGGACCCTGAACAGATTCAGAATTCATGAAGCTATGAGACCAAATGAAAATAGTTAATCCTCAATAAGAACCCCCAATATACGATCGTACTTCTACGAGTGGTTAAGCCTTAGAGGGATAATCTTCGTTGCTCTCTCAAACATGACCTTGTGCATAACCCCTGTGTGAGAGGGGAATCCCAACTATGCTTATACGAAAGTTGGATTTACTCTCACTATCACAAGATTCTGAGTTTGTCTTGAATGCTTTGGAGAGTTATTCTCATAGCCTATTCCAAAGCTCTAGTCATAGTCTAGTGTTGGTGTAAATATCTTAAAAATAAAAAGTTTCTAGTTCGATTTCAATTAGCATTCATTTTCATGATTGTTCATTACACAAAGGTGAATGAAAGTGAAACTGATGATGGTTGATACTTGACTCCAAAAAGCTGAAAATAATGAGATGCAAACTTTCTTTTCAATGAACTTCTAGCTATGGGAAGGAGAAGAGTTTATTTTCTTTCACTAACAAGCACTCAAGAATGCAAAATTTTGTGTTATTTCGTTCTCAACAAGAATTCTAACAAATGCCAAATTATAAAGAAAACCTTTACAATATTCAAAACCAATGCATACAGGCATTGCTTTGTTTGATTGCAAGTGTAAATTGAAAAGTTCATCTTATGCTTCTTTCTTTCACTAATAAAGAAAAATGACTTCACTATAGTGATTTTGAAAAACAAGGAGAAAAATAACACAAACAAAGACACTCTCAGTAGTTAATGAGAAACCAAAAAGAATAACAAATTATTCACTCAAAGAAAAACACCAAAAAGAAAAAAACCACACTTATTAGTCTTCCAAAATTGAGTAAGGGATCAAACACAAAGAAAAAAATGTTGAGACCAATGAACTTCCTTATGACAAGCTCTAATCAATTAGATAATCTAAAAGAGCGGAAAAAGAAACCAAGTTTGCAAGAGAATGATTGATTTTGCAATAAGGAAAAACAACACAAACCCAATTAAGAATAAAATAATGAAAAGCAGTAAGTTGTAATTCGTATATGAGACAAGATCTGATAAAATGGGATCTAAGTCAGAGAGAAATACCCAAGAACTGTGCCCAACAAGCAAGCAACCAACAATTTTTCCAAAGCAAGAAAAATAGGCGCTCTAGATATCAATGCACTAGAGCACTACAACGCTCCGTAATACACTCTGGGGGAGCGTTGATCTTGATACCAATGCTCTGAATTAAACTGGAGAGGGCACTAGTTCTGAGACAAATTTTGAAAAAACCCAGAAAACTCAAAACTCAGGGAAATTCGATTAGAAATACAACTTAGCAAATATGATAATATGTAAGGATAGATCAAATAAACAAACAATATCTAAAGATATACAAAAGGTAGGGACAACCAAGGAAAGAACAAAAAATGAAAATTCGATCCCTAGTGGAGTCGGCAAATTCTATTACAGAATAATTCCCTTACAGACAGATGAATCTTCCCTCGGAGTACAAACCCCTCTACCAAGACAAAAAACTACCTTTGGACACTACCATTCCTATAGAATAATTATTCCCATCGAAAACGAGAGTAAGAGGGAAAATATGATGTACCTCACTTTCAAATTTTTTCCATGCTACTCCAATCTGCGAGTTCTGAATAGTATCAACGATGGATGACAAGAAACAAACAACTATCTCCTACTCTAATGGATTAGACAAAGTTGATCTATTTATGAAGGATTAAAACAAGCATAGACAAATACATGTAAACACATATTATAAGGAAATAGTCCAAGTATATTTATGATAACTTTAAAGAGACACTCACAATCCTCAGATGATGTTGCAGCTTCTCCAAGTCCTCCTTGTCCAACAACCCCTTGCTCGAAAGATTCACGATTAGAATAAAAATGCTTTGTTGATTATTTCTCCTCCTTGTTCACCATGATAATGCCTCCATTTATAGGCTTTGAGAGGCTCAAACACCTTGGTTATATTTGGAATTAAATGAGGATATGACCCCATTAGTTGTGATATCTCCCTTAGATGCAGCTTGAGGGTTAGATTCAAACCAAACCAACTCGATTGATCCATAGTTGTCCTTAAAGAAAAAATGGATTTCTCTAAAGATTTTCTCAACCAATTTGATGCTTCCTTACATTGGGAAACAAGGTGTTTCAACTCTCCCTGCTAGATAGACAAAGAGTGCTAGCGCTGCCTGCATATGAGCATGCAAGCATTGATCTCCCAAAAGTTGCCAATATGACCATTTCTCATAGAAAAACACTTTTTTCCTACTGTCAAATGATGGGGATTCTTATTCCAACATGATTTAGGGGTTGTATCAAATGTTTCCAAGGTGTCGTTCATGATGCGACACTTATGTGATGAGAATGCGATACTTATGACACTTGCAAAAAAAGTGTGACACTTACGTTAATGCGGATGTGACATTATTGAAGTGAGGAATTTTGATGTGTAACACTTGGCTTGGTTCTCCATCTCAACTATTTGGAGTGCATCTTCTTGTTTTGTCTGTTCTTGGACCTCGGGAGGAGTCGTAGGGTTAAGCCTTTCCTTGAGCTCTTCAATATCATGTTGGTATTGATCAATTTTTTGTGCAATAAGGTTTATCTTCTCCTCTGTGCTTCTCACCATTGCTTGTGCACTATCTGGGATGTGATTGCAAGCCGTTGTCAATCCTTGTTCCAATCTATCCACATGCTCTTTCTCCTACTCCTTCTACATGGTGAGTTGGTCGCATGTATTTTGAAGCATCTCTGTGACTCCTCTTCCCACCTTTAATTTTGTTGTACGGAATCATAAGAGTGTTGCTAACTCCATCAACCAATATAAACAACATCATAGAAACCATACCAAGAATGCCCTAATCATTCAATCAATAATATCCACTGAGACAATAATGAAACCATACCAGTGTCTCAGTGACATATCTGAGCCCATAGAATGTAGATCTAGAACCTGCTTCAGTCTTCAACTGCCATTCATCAACTCAAACACAAAAGTTACGACCCCGGGAAGTTGATGTACTCACTTACCCAAACGGAGCCCACGTGACTTTTGGCGCTTCATCTCCTAGGGTTAGGTTTTTGGATGTCTAGGGTTTTGGGCATTCCTTCTTACCATAAAAGGCCTTCAGAGCCTCATTGTAATCATCTTCTTGCGAATGCGAGTAGCCTTCACATCTCTTCTCAGAGATAAGTTGCCACCATTCTAGAGAGTCTTTCACTCTGTATTTTTACAGTCTCTGTACATTTATTTCATTAATATAAATTGTGTATTACTATATACCTGTGTTTATGGTTGCATCTCTGATACATTTCTGTTATATTATTGAATATCTGCGATATCTCTATGCATTTCTTTATTATATCTCCGATCTCATTTCATGCTGAAAATAATCTGGATCAGTGGTATCAGAGCAGGCTGCTCTTGATCTTTTTTTCAGTGCATGTCCCCGACAAGGTTCGATTATAGCAAGTTGGGTCTCGAGCTTGTCTCTCTTGAAGACAATCTCTCTCGCACACCCAAGAAACCCTCAATGGTCGAAGAAAAGAAAAACAATGAAGCAGACGATCCTATCAATCTGTTGCTTGAGCAAGCTCTCACGCGACAGAGGGACGAAATGATGGAGAATTTTTCCCACATCCTTCAACTCCTACCGATAGCATCAGGCACATCTTCATCAAGTGGCCACTTTGGAGGCACCTCTCCTTTTAAGGTGCAATTTAATTTTAATATTCCTATATTTGAAGGACAGATAGATGCAGAAGCCCTAGAAAAATGGTTAACTCTGCTAGAAGGTTATTTCTCTGTTCACAATTTTTTCGACAAATAAAAGATCACCTTCGCACTCCTTAAATCTCTCCCTCATGTCAAACATTGGTGGGAAACTTACTGGGAGAAAATTTCCACAGAGGAGTATGGAATATATGGGTCCGATCCCACTTGGGATTTTTCTATGGATGCGGTAAAAGAATAGTATTACCCTATTGGCAATTATGAGGACCAGTACATGAGATGGACCACACTGTGGCAAGAGAGGGGCCAAGCAGTTCCGGAGTTAACCAATACCTTCTATACCTTGCGCACCAAGATGGGTATCAAAGACTCCAAGCGACATTTGTTTCTAAAATACCGTGGGGCTCTACACAGATACATCTAGATTGAAATGGATTTTCTGGAGATCTCATCACTCGGTGCTGCTTATCGATATGCTGTTAAAATTGAGCAGAAATTTAAGCACCAGAACAAATGGGAATTTGGGTCTGCAAATATGCAACAACCAAAGTATGACAAAGACAACCCTAACAAAAATTCTCCCGAAAACCAGTCCAAGACACAGGAAAAGAAGGGTCACGGGAAGACAAAGAAGGACACCGGAAAATGGTGTGATTTCCAAAAAATCCCCTAGCACAACAACAATGAATGTCACTCAAAATAGTCATTGGTGGATGATATCAAAGACAAGGAGCCAAACCCTGATTCATAATATGATTATGAAAATACTGGTAAAGGATAGATCTTTGACACAGACCCCACTGCTATTGTCGCGACCGCAACAATTCAACCAGAAGAACTAACAGATCCTGAAGAGGGGGGGCACCTTTTTTATTCACATATGTGGGTGAATGGGACCCCGCTGCATTTTATTGTTGATAGCGGAAGCCAGAAAAACCTCATCTCAGCAGAGGTCATCAAACAGTTGGGATTGTCGAAAACACCACACCCAAAGCCATACAACATCGGGTGTCTTCGGCAAGGACGAGATCTTTCTGTCAGCCAACAGTGTCAATTTTCATACGGCATACAACCCTTCAAGGATGAGGTATTATGTGATGTTTCCCCACTGGATGTCTGTGATGTTTTCTTGGGCCAACCATATATGTGGAGACGCCATGTTGTTTATGAGTCTCAACCACGTAGTGTCATTGTTAATTTGGGGGGTCATATCTACCGAATACTAGAGGTAGTTCCAACTACTATTCCACCTAAAAAGTGTCGCAAGGTAGTATCTCATACTACAAAATTCATCTTCTTCACAATCTGTTCAAAAGGAGAACAAAAAGACATTGCAACCACTACAGCCTTGCCCTAAGAACTTTCTATCCAACAGAAGCAGGTCGACAAGGATGCAGCAAAGTGCAAAGATTCCTTCTACACATTGTCCTCTCATGTATCTCGACTTGTTGAATAGCCTCAACCTCAACAGGTTCGTGACATATTTCCACAAACTGAGCAGCGTGACGTCTCCAGCAAGAGAAGCAACTCACCAATATGCAAATTCAACAAACGCTTTTCCCTCTCCCCCGGGAACTCAATGAAATGGAGACCATTACTTCCTAAGGAGGGAGTATTGATCCAGGTGGATATTGGTGGCCCCCGACCTTTTCCAAATGCCTCAAAACAGTTTTCTGGCAATTTTGGCAATTTACTATTTTTAGCAGGTTTTAACTTCCGGGGCCATTTTGAGGGTCCAAATGAAGGTTTTTTGATATCGATGTTCTCAATTATATTCAAAGGAATAATTGAGCCCCCAAAATGAATCTCCTCAATGATACCTTTCCAACAAGCTATCACACGCCTAAAGCAGAGATCGTATGCAAAAGTTACGACCCCAGGAAGTTGATGTACTCACTTACCCAAACGGGGCCCACATGACTTTTGGCGCTTCATCTCCTAGGGTTAGGTTTTTGGATATATAGGGTTTTTGGAATTCCTTCTTATTGTAAAAATGCCTTCAGAGCCTCATTGTAATCATCTTCTTGTGAATGCGAGTAGCCGTCACATCTCTTCTCAGAGATAAGCTGCCACCTTTCTAGCGAGTCTTTCACTCTGTATTTTTACAGTCTCTATACATTTCTTTCATTAATAGAAATAATGTATTATTGTATATCTGTGTTTATGGTTTCATCTCTGATACATTTTTTTTATATTATTGAATATATGTGATATCTCTGTGCATTTCTTTATTATATCTCCAATCTCATTTCATGCCGAAAATAATCCTGATCATTTGGCATTGATGGCAATACCAGCATTGATGTCAACACCAATTACCAATTATTGATGTCAACATGTAGATAAGGAATGCTCTACATAAATAGTCAATGTGACTATCTCTCCCCATCAATAAGATCAATCACATCAATGTGATTAACTCTCCCCCTTTTACATCAATGGAAAAGGGCCATTCTCCTCTTGGGGTTGCTCCCCCTGTCCGAGTGCCTTTGATATTCCTCTGAATAATATCTCCCCTTTTGAACAAGGGATATCACTCTGATGTAATTCTGAAGATACATCGAACATACTCCCTTTGTGACCATTGCTCCCCCTGGAATTATGCCTCTGTTCTCTTTCCTCAAGTATAGAGCTATTTTCTAGGTATGCATATGATAAGTATTTCTTCCTAGAATCATAAGAAGAATGATTCCCCTTATTTTCAATTGGATCATAGATCAACCACTCTCTCTATGATGATCCTTGGACCTGTTCATGCATCAAACTTGTGTCATACCATACATCATGAAACAAAAGATATGTCAATAATGAAAATAGAGAATCATGAACAAGATATCAACCAAGTACACCATGCACAACATTCATGTGCATCAACCATGTACGTCAACAGATATCATCCATGGAATGTATCCACCATATGCCAACATGTGCATCTACCAATATGCCAACATGTGCATCAACCAATATTCCAACCATGTGCATATACCAATTATGCCAACCATGTGCATCTATCAATATGCCAAACAAATACCATCTATGAGTGTACCATCATGCATCATCACTTGCACCAAGCAAGTATATCAACCATGCATCATCACTTGCACCAAGCAAGTATATCAACCATGCATCATCACTTGCACCAAGCAAGTATATCAACCATGCATCAACAATCTATGACTCCCCAATGATGTACAACATGACTATCAACTCAAATCACCAACTACATGTCTCAATATGTAGCCCAACTACATGCAAAATTCATGCACCATGATATCAACATATGCTTCCAATAATACATCATAAGATATATCAATGAAACTCAAATATGTACCAGTCATGTACCCCAACAGATCAACATCAATCCATACTCATGGGTTAGTGCTATGCACCTAAGATTTATTTTACATCGTCACCTTACATGATCTAACATAGAATCATGAAAACCTACAACAAACAATGTCAAAAACTGAAATAAACAATGTTAGACTCTGCAACACCGAGTTATACCAACATATCAAGCTGCAATCCATGTGCATTTCCTTTTTCCCAAGGCTTTACCACATATACACGATCTGTTTCACAACAACACGCATATGTGCGCGACCTATTCAAGGTCAGCCTGCGTATGTACATGATTGATACCACTGTCACCCGCATATGCCTTTGTGGATAACACACTTGAACTCCCTTTCATTCTTTCATTTTGATCTGATTGTTCTGTCTTCTTCACCCACTTCTATATATGTCCCTGCTCCTCATAACTCGAGCTTTGAGCATCCATATTTTCAAAGATATCTCTCTTTCTTACTTCATTCCTTCTTCTAGCCATGCTATGTGAAGTCCTCATCATGGAATTTATTCTTGTGTTCCAACAATCCTAGGATTTGTGGCCAAATCCACTGCAGCTGTAGCATCTCATGGTGTTACAGTGAACAACAATGTGTCCTACTTGATCACATCTCCAACACCTCATGGTTTTATAAAATCTTCCATTATATCTCCTTTCATAAGATCTACATTCAAAAGATTTGTAACCATATCCATTACATGAATAACAATGCCCATGAAAAATACTTTCATACCTTTGCTTTGGTGTCCCAAGAATAGCTTCTTGATGTCTTCCTTGCTTTGTTCTTTTGAAATTTTATTTGCCTTGTGTAGATGGTTGTTTTGCAACATTGTCTTCCTTCTTTGATGGACTTACCTCATGCTTCTTTGAGGTGCTTGTTTTAGCATGTGTAGCTTCTTCTTTGTATCCAAGTCCTGATTTATCACATGGTGATCTTTGACTTTCCAAGATCTCATCCAAGATTCGTGAGCTATTCAAGACTTTGTTTGACTTTTCTACCTTCTTTCTAAGGTCAACAATTTCATCTTCTAACTTACAACATGAATCTTCCTTTTCATTTATTTGATTCTTCAATAGTTCCTCTATTCTTTTGGCTTCTTCAATTTGGGTCTTGAGATGGACAATGGTTTCAAAACTTTTGCTAATCTCATCATCTACATTTATATCTTCTTTTCCATTCTTTAGTCTTGTGATCTCTTCTTCCTTTTCTTCTAATTGAGTCTTATTGCTCTCTTCTTGTTCCTTGAGCATTTCCTTTAATATCAAGATGTGTCTTAGACTCCTCCTAAGAAACTTCTTAGTGTTTTCCGAAATATAGTTATAGTCTATATAATAGTGATCACTTCTATATCTATATAAACCCTCTTCAACTTCTTTTTGAAGTTTTAATAGATTTTCTTCTATTCTTTTCATGGGATAATTACCATCAAACTTTACACAAACTGTTTCTAGATCTTCTTCTTCACTTGTAGATAAAAATTATACATCATCATTGCAATCAAGGGTTTTTTAGGGTTCTTTACCTTCATTTGAAATATCTTCACGATCTTCCTTCTTGCCAACATCAACACATAATTCTTTGCCTTCATTTGAAATGTCTTCAAGATCTTCCTTTGTGCTATCATCACTTGATTCTTTATCTTCACTTGAAATATTTTCAAGATCACATTTAGAAATAATACAATCAAGGGGTTTTGGAGATTATTTACCTTTAATGATCTTGATGGAGTGATATTCAATATCTTCCTTCTCCTTCTTGCTTTGATATGTTTCCTATAGCTTTAGCCATAGATCCTTGGTGGAAGTGCATTGTCCCATGCTCTCTTTTATAGGGCTTGAGAGTCCACTGAGAATGGTCTTGAGAGCCAATGCATCATTTTTCTTTCCTTCCCTTTGAGCTGCAAACTTTGACCACTAGCCAGTCACAACACATCCAAGCTCTCCAATGGCTTACTCAAGCTCCACAACCAATAAATATGAATGCTGCTTGACATCAATCAATCAAACCATTGGCATCAATTACAACATGATCCAACAGATTTCTGGGTCCTCTGTGTCATATTTTCTCTTCTTGCACGTGTCTTTTTCTTGCACTAACTTCCTCACTATTTGTGAGGGTTTCACCCCACTTGTTGCACCTTGGTCTCTTCCTTTTGTAGCCTGTGAAATATCCTTCTTCCTAATCTGTGGTTGACTTACTGTCCTTGCTACGGTTGGTGTCCTCCTCAGTCGTTTGGTAGTGTTTTTCTCCCACTTGGTTGAGTCTGCATTGTATCTATTCTAGTATTGCCAGTCGGGCTACCTAGTCTAACTGAAAATACTACTTCGGCCTTATACTTAGGATTAGAGGACTGCGCTATGCATGTCCTCTTGGATGGTTTTTCTATTGGTAGCTTCCACTGCACAATCTATTCTTTGATGATCCATTCCACTTCTTCTCTCGTGACACAATACTGCATCTTGAGCCATGCATTCTTGGGATCCTTGGAAGATTGGATCCATACGTGATTCCTGGATGCCTTGAATTTGGCTATCCCATATGTCTCCTACACTACATCCATCGATATGCGCCACACATTCACTATGAGTTGTTGGATTTCTTCTAGCAACATTGCAAAAAAAGTGTTATTTTCATGATGCATTTTGTTGTCCTTTTCCTCTTAGAAGGACTCGTATCTGGTCGCATAACACTTCCCCATCCTATCCAAAAATGCCGATAATTTGGGCTCCTGCCACCCTGATAATGTTATCAAGACGATCAACCATGAGTAATGGAACTTGGTTCCATTATCTTGCGCATATTGACAATCTATTAAGAATTGGTTCAACAAGTATGGTGCCCAGCTGAACATAACCCCCTTCGCAAACTGCACATCTACTGCAATAACGCCTACTGGTGCTTCCTCTCTATGACATTTCCTAAAAAATTTACATGCCATCAACTTGCTAGTAAACCTTTTCACGTTGTCATTGATGTCATTTATGACAATTCCTCTATTTCCCCGAGCAGTGTCAAACTGCGCTTTAACCTGTGCTGCTATTTTTTTTTCGCGCACCTTGTTATCTGGGTATTCTTTGGGCTATGCACTGACTATGGGTAGTCTGTTGATCTTGAAAATAAATTCCACATCAATATGCATCGATCTATCCATTCATAGGATTCTTCCATGGATGCAAGCGACTATATGTTTGACACATAATCTGGCATTCTTATCGTGCCTGCAATGTGGTATGTCCAACAAGTTCATAATACCTGATTTGTAGAGCCCTATTATCCACTGTGCAGGATCCAATACAGGTTTTCCTAGGGGTCCAATTTCCCATGTGTTTATGAGATATCTCTCCTCGACCAACTCTAGGAATTTGGATGCATCACGTACATCGTCATTGACATATCTGAGCTTCGATACCTTTCCCAACATATCATCCACCGAAATGACCGCGTTTGGGAGATAGGGGAGTGTAATATCCATGGTGTCTTGCACCTTTCTTTTCTGTCCTGCAGAAGATTTTACTGCATCTGCTACATCTAATTCCTATTCTTCCCTTCTAGACTCTGCCCAGTCGGTGATGTCTTCAACCAACACCTCCTCATGTTCATGGGGCTATCATTGTCACATTGTTTCATCGGGTTTTGCAGGCGTTTCTGGGTTAGAGATTGAAATACCATTACGAGCCCCGAAGCTCTTCCTTATTTCTCCTTGTTGCGTTATGGAGGTCTCTTCCTTGACCTGTTTCAGGCTAATGTATTATGGGTCTAAGGTGGCAACATCCTTTAGCTCGACCACATTTATAGGCTGCTCCATTCTTTCCTTACGCCTTTGACCCTGTCGAGTAATCTGAATTAACTATCCTGGCATGCTGAACTTTGGTGGAGTCATCCTCTCTCAACTTCACAAACTTTCTTTCTCTTGCCTAAAATTCTAGCTAGGGCACACACTCAATTTTGTCGCTCTATGCTCAAAAATCACTAAGTGTTGAATAAACATGTTCTTTCCACCTTTTATAGACTCAATCGTGTCGGTTTGTCACTTTTTGCATGCATTTGCGTCAACTGTAAGTTTTAATGCACACTGTCTTCTGATGTTTGTTGTGGTAATTATTGCACGCAAATTTTTCCATTCCTTCTTGTGTTATAGTTAACTTGTGCATCTTTTTGTTTTTTTCTTTCATTTTCTATTTTTGTATTTCTTTTTCTCCTTTTTTTATCCTAACTTCTACTATAGTACACTATATACATGATTTTCTTACTACGATGTAATTTCTAATGGTTATGAGGTTGACTATCCCTATACAGTTTCAGTTGACCCCCATTGATCATTCCTTTCAGTTCTATTCCTCCCAAGTCTTTTAGCTGCACAGATCCCCCATATGTGACAACCTTTACTTCATATGGCCCTAGCCAATGCATTCTGAATTTACCAGTGTGTTGAAAATTTTTACTGTCATAGAGTAGGATTAGGTCTCCTTATTTAAATATCTTCTTCTTAATATGTCTGTCATGCCAGACTTTGTCTCTTGCTTTCTGCACTTCCTGGTGAAATCCTGCCAGAATCATGTCCTATTCTAATGGTACCACTGCTTCCTTCCCATACACCAACCTAAATGGTGTCTGTCCTTTCATCTTATTAATTGTGGTCCTATATTCCCATAGTACTTCTGGTAATTTTAAATCCCAATCATCTCTATTGACATTGCAGATCTTTTTCAGAGCATTCTCCAAGATCTTATTGAAGGCTTCTACTGTTCCATTTGCATGGGGATGGTATGGTGTTCTCTTTTGGTGATAGAATTCAAACTCCTCAGTCATATCCTTGATGGTACTATTGATAAAGTGAGTGCCTTGTTCACTCAACAAAATCCTTGGACATCCAAATATGGTGATCACTTTCTCAAACAAGAAATGTGTTGGTGTCTCTATGTTGTAGTCTTTGACTGGTGTTTCTTTTTCCCATCTTGTTAAGTATTATGTTGCAGTAATAATATATATAGCTCCTCTTCTTTTTGTTGGTGGATTTATTGGTCCAAAAAAATTTATTTCCCATTTGTCAAATACCTGCAAGGTTACTTGTGGTCTCAGAGGCATCTCATCCCTTCTGTTAGGTTTTCCAACCCTCTGACAGACATCACATTTCTAGCAATATTCATTGGCATCTCTATGGACTATTGGCCACCATAATAATGTGCACAATACCTTATGTGTGGTAGCTTTACATGCATATTTTCCTCCATCTATACCTTCATGAGATTCTGCCAAAATTTTGGGACTTTCATGTTCTAATACACATCTTCTCAAAATACTATCTGTGCCCATCTTGTACAAATGTACTGCAATAAGTTGATAGTTTGTAGCTCTGACTACCAAATTTTTCTTCCGCGCAGTGCTAAACTCTTGTGGTGCAACCATTATACTTAAGTATTCAATAATATCAACAAAATATTCATCAACTATCTGTAATGAAAACAACTGCACATCAAGGAAGTTATCTTCCAAGTTGGTAGGTTCCTCTCCATTAGTTACCCTTGATAGGTGAGCAGGTCCTGCATTTAGTTTCCCTAGCTTGACTATCACTTCAAAATCAAATTCTTGAAATAACAATATCCATATACAGATACTCCCCCCCAACACTGGCTTGTTGACTAGATATTTGAGGGAAGAATGATCTGTGAACATATTAAAGTGTTTACCTAGTAAGTAGTGCATGAACTTCTGAAGTGCATATACCATGGCTAAGCCTTCTCTTTATGTGGTGTTGTAGTTATGTTCTGATTCTGATAATTTTTTTCTTGTAAAGGATATAGGATGGTCTAAATCCCCTGCTCCTGGCTGCGCCATAATTTCTCCAAGTGTTATGGATGATGCATCTACATGCACATGAAATATATTTTCCCAATGTGGGAATACTAGCATTGGTGTTGTGACCATGTTTTCTTTTAAGGTGTCCAACCCTTGTTGAAAATCCTCATTCCACTGAAATTTGATATCCTTCTTTAACAATTTTTCCATTGGCACAGTAATCTATGCATACCCCTTTATAAACTTCTTGTAATAACATGTATGTTCCAATGTTGATCTTAACTAGCGCACTGACTTTGGTGGTGGTAAATTGATAATGACTGCAATCTTAGAAGGATCCACTAGTAAACCTTGTTTACATACTATATGTCCCAACAATATTCCAAAAGGTGTCCCAAAAATGAATTTCTTAATATTCAATGATATATGACATTGCCTGGATATTTCCAACATTAGACTTAACACTTCTACATGGTCTTTTAACAGACTATAGATAGTCCAATCATCTAGATATACCTCTAAAAACTGATGTATGAATTCCTTAAAATCATTTATGACTAATCTTGAAAATATGGTTGGTTCATTCTTCAACCCAAATGGCATGACTGTGTATTGCTAGGATCCCCATTCTGTAGCAAAAGTAGTCTTATACTGGTCTTTTGGAGCTATTTTGATCTGATGGTTATAACCTGAGAATCCATCTATAAATGAATATGCTTCTTGGCCTCCCGCATTCTCTAAGACTTCATCTATAAAATGGGTAGGGAAAGGGCCATGTAAGCAAGCATCATTCAATTTTCTCAAATCTACACAAATCCTTATCCCCCCTTGTTTCTTTTCTTGGACTATCATAAGACTTCTCCATTCATATTCCTCTATTGGTTCTGTGATACCATCTTCCAACATTCTGTCAATTTCTTCCTTCACTTTCTTCTTATATATTGGATTCAGTATGTAAGGTCTCTGTATGAAAAGTCTTACCTCAGTTTTGAGAGGTATCTTCATCTCTCCTAGCTCTCCTGCTATGCCTTTCATCTCTGTAAAGTTCATTAGGAATAGCTCATTGTATTCGTGCAGTAACTCTGTTATTCTTTCTATTGTTTGTTCATCCCAATAGTCTTCAATACTTGTTATTTTAGGATTTCCAGTTGTCCCAATGTTGACTTTATTCACCTTGATTGGCACAACAAATACTCTTGACTCCAGAGACAGACCTTCCACCTCTCTTTCTCCTTCAATTTATGTAATATGAATTTTGCGTGGGTCATCTTCATATGGTGCTTCCTCTTCAACATGATAGCATCAAATTAGTTCTTTGACTGTCTGCCTATTCTGTTGTTGATACTCTGTCATGAGTTCAACCTCTAGTTCATCAATAAATATTAGACCTCTTATCTGCTTCAGTTTTGAATCCATGTTGGGGTTCTCATGTTCAAATGATAAGGTTACTACAAAGTTCTATTGTAATGTTTTCCATTCTGTAGTACCTTTGCGCATCTCTTGGTATACATACCAGTTCTCTGGGATTCCTTCCAGTGTGTGGATGAAGTGATGAGGCCATTATTTTGGTGGTGCCATCCTCCATTGTGTTCTACACTTCTCCAAGTGTTACATTCATGTTCCTTGGCCATCATACCTCTACATTTTATTATTCCCCTGCTCTGCGTCGAATCTAATGTGCAGTAGTCATTTACATTTGTACCAGTCCTAAATTGTTTCTTTGTGCGCACCCCACCATATTGCAGGTGTATCCTTGATTTCAATATCTATGGCTAAGAGCCTCTTATTTTCTACTACTTCCTCTTAATTTTTTGTCAGAAATTCCTCTAATTCATTTACCCCATGAAAACTGAGAGGTTCTCTTATCTCTGTACCAATCCATCTTACTGAGCGATCTAATCTTGCGCACCTTCTTCTGGAAAAATCATGTAATATTTGCTTCCAATTCTCCAAACGTGTATCTGAGTCGGAAGAACATGATGTGATGCTTCTCCAGCTGAGTACCCCATCTGCAGTTGGATTAACATAATCTTCTTCTTGTGCGGTGGTTCTGTACAACAGGTTTATTTCCTCCAGATCTAGACAAGTGGGTTCAACAAATATTTCTCCTTATGAAGGGTATAATGGTGCAATGAATCTATATTCACCTAATTCAAATTTCATTTTCCTTATCTTCAAATTGATTATGGCCTAGTTATCAAATTCCTAATCCAGTCCAAGAAATGTTGGATATGGTGTTGTGCCATCTACTATCTCTATTACTTCAAAATATGCCATAGTGCGCACTCCATCCAAATCTATTGTAACTCTGTGTTGATTTGATAATTTTAACTAGACAGGTGAATAACCTAATGTGGGTTATCCCATACACTACCATGTCTTCTTAGGAGACATTTACTTTAGAGCCTAAGTCCAGTATAATATCACCCATGTTGAAATCTCCAAAGTTGGCATTCAGTCTAAATTCTCTGCTTGTCCTTCTTCTTGAATGGAGATGATTCACTATTTTTTTCTCTAATTTTCCTTCTTCCTCTCTGTTACATCTTTCCATCATATTTTGAAAGATCTTGAAAGATGATGGGTCATTCAATAATTTAACACAGGATTGCAGAAAAGTTTTTATGTTACTTACTTTCTCTAGTGGTTGTGCTTCAGCGGTATGGTCCATTGAGGAAGGAATCACGTACATAGGAGAGTTCTGATTTTTCTACGCAATTGATGTAGATGCAACATTTTTCTTGAGAAAATATTGTCTTTCCTCCTTGAATGTTTCATTTTATTTCCATGCATCAAACTACTTTTGTGGTTCATTATTATTCTTCACCCATTGGTGTTGCGATGGATGTTGTCTTACTGCGTCAGTTTCTATCTTAGCTCCTCTGTACGTGACTATATTGATGTTTATTCCATCATCCTTGGCTTATGAATAAATCCAATGTACATTCTAGTTGTTCTGGTTCCTCTTTTCTTGGATCTTTCCCAATAATGTTGGACAATCCTTTGTATCATGGTCTGTTGCGCGAGAGTACATACATGTCGCAAGTGGAAGTGGACATTCCATTGCATAATGTCTTGGTTGTTGGAAGTTGTGGCACACTACTAGAGCTCTGCTTCTTCCAAATCCTCCTCTACCTCGTCCTCCACCTCTGTATCCATCCTGATCTCCTCGTGGTGCATTGTACTGAGGTACCTAATCGTACTGCGTGAGGTTATACGGTGGTTCTGCATTGTTTTATTGTGACTACACATTATTATATTGTTGTTGCGCATTGTTGTATGGAGGTGGTACCCGATTAAAATGAGGTGCATATTTCCCTTTGATCATTTCTTCTTTCACCCTATAAGTGTATGAAGTTCTTTCTCTCATCATCTCCATTGTCCTACAATCTTTATCATCATGACCCACTGACTTGCAAAAGTTGCAATATGAACTTTTGGGTACTGTCTGGTACTTTTGAATCATTGGAAAATGATATGGATCATGCCCATGTGTTTTACAAATATTACACCATGGTCCTCCTATTGGAAAAGGGTTTGGTACTCATGTTTCCATATACTACACGAACGTTGGACATTCATTCTTATGGTGTCCTTTTGTCCTGCATGTGGTACACCAAACAAATTCTCTTTTCTCTTTCCCTTATTATGGTTAAGTTGAAATGTTAGGTTCTTCAAATCCTCCTTAAGTTCCTCTATTAATGGATCTATCTTCTGATACTGGTTCTCTTCCAGTTTTAAGGTTTCCTGCAAAGCCTTTGTCTGAGTTTGAAACTTTTGTTGTCTCAATGGGTATTTCAAATGTGGTAACAATGAGTTCAAAAATAAGTGTCTATGTTGCATGTCAGCCATTAAATACTTCAACTTACCTTTGAGATGCTTAAACCTATGATCAATATCCCAAATAGACTCAACTTCTTTCCACCTGATTTCGATCATTTCATTCATGTACTAATCTTCTAAGAAAGGATTATGAAATTCATTTATCAGTAGCTTTTTCACATCTGCAATAGTCCTTGTTGTTGATATTATGGTAGCTGCGGGAGGTATTTACCTCCATGTGTAAACCTGACGAGAATAGAATATTCCAGAAAGTAAGAAGAAACCCTAAATTAGTTGGCTAATAAACCTAGAAGACAAGTCGACTCAAGAGGATAATTTGTATTAGGTTATTAGCCTCCAAGAGAAGAAGTCGACTAAAGGAAATATTATATACTAAGTAAATAGGCACCCAAAATGAGAATTCAACCCAGGCAGTTTGCTAGTTTTAGTATAAATACAGGAGACCAGTCTTCATTCTGGTAGGCATTCTCAGAACTGCAAAAGCATCACTTGTGCACACTGCAACTGGCCAGTTTGTGCACAAGTTTGGAGGATATTTGTCATTGTAGTTGTTGCAGCTAGGATATTTTGGTTTTGGCCTCTCTTGGTTATGGTTTGGAATCTTTGATCAACTCTTGTTACTCCTATTTTGTTCGTTATCCTTAGAGAGATGTGTGTTATCTTGTTTGGCTATCTATCCTAGGGTTTGCTTCCAGAATGATTCTCTGTCAAGGTTAAGGTGCTCGGTGGTGGCTTCAACCTATGGTTGGGTGAAAATAGTGATATTGTCTATGGTTAAATGATCACAACCATTATATTCTAATAGGTTATGGGCCCACACCTCCCTCATTCAGTCTAACCACTGGAAGGGAGCATAGCCATAAGGATACTAAGCTCATTGATGAACTTCCACTAGGGTTTCTAGCAAGAGCAGTTACCAAAGCACTACCGCTAGGGTTACTATAAGGTGCGGTTGTAGAAAACCTAATCCTCTCGTTGAGGCACCTTAAGTGAAGGGATTGACCTAATTTTTGAATATACTAGTGCACCCTAGCCTAGTGCATCTCCTGGTACTCTCAGCAAGCTAAGACATCAAGTTTGAGTTTTTGGCCAAATCTAGGGTTGACCAAGTCAAGGCAACCATGACTTACTCTATGAAGTTAGAAAACAAGTTAGATGGGGCTTCTAACTTCAAAGCATGGAATACAAGGATTGACCTCATCATTTCCAAGAATAAAGTGTTGGATATCGTGGAAACAGAGTTTGAAGAAGGAAAAGAGAAGGAATCGTTGAACGTTGCAATTATGGAGAAGTTCAAAGACAATGACATCAATTCCATGAGTATCATAGTGGAATCTATAAAAGACCACTTGATACCCGGCATCTCCCATATTGACTCATCTAAGAAGATGTATGATTCCCTAACAAACCTCTTCTTAATCAGAAACATTGGACACGTAATGAGTATGAAGAATGAGATTAGTGACATGAAGATGAATGATGATGACAACATAGCATCATACTTTGTGAGAATATCTCAGTTAAGAGATCAACTACAAGATATTGAAGATATCATTTCAGAGAAGGAATTGGTAAACATAGTACTCAATGGTCTTCCCAAGACATGGGATGCATTTTCTGCAAGCATGAAAACAGGGAATGAGTATCCTACATTTGAAGAACTTTGGACTTGTTTTGCACAAGAAGAATCAAGAATCAGTGCAAAAGAGAAACCCCAAAAGAATTACAATGATCAAGCCTTCACAATAGGGTTCAAGGATTTCAGGAATAAAAATAAGTTTGCCTCCAGGAAGAAACCAAATCAAGAGAAAGATATGTCAAGAATGAAATGCTTCAATTGTCGAAAGTATGGTCACTACAAGAATCATTGTCCCAAGTTAAATAAAAGGAAGGAAACACACGAAGCATTAGTTGTTGAAGAAAGGTAACCGTCAAAGAAAGACAAGAAGGACAAAACAAACTTCTTCTTCTAAGACAAGGTAACAATACTCTTCATAGTTCTTTTACATACCATGTTTTCTGTACATATATTGCATATTTATTTCCTAAAAGATAATTTGTTCCAAGAGAAACTATATCTATGGAAGAACAACAAGATAAGGATTTCTATCACTATGACTACAAGTCAGAAAATACACATGAAAGGATGGAGTACATAAACAACCCATGATAACAATTCATGTGGAAGATATTACATAAGTAACAACTGAAAGATAAGCTGAAATCAGAATCAATCTTGAAGAAACCTAGAAGAAGTAAAGACAAAAAGAAGTCAGCAATCAAGAGGAAATTGGAAAAAGATTTGTGACACTTTGCAGAAGGCAATAAGGATGCAGACGAAAGCATGGACTCTCCTAGATGGAAAGAGATGATTATATATTTCCAAAAGAAAAAAATGCATTCATAAATGAAACAAGTATTAGGAGAGAGATAATCCTATGATCCATTGAAGATGATGGAGTATATATCCATGGTAGCAACCATGAAAAGTAGGACGTGTTCAGTTTGACTTTAGAAGAAGCCTTCTTCGAAAAGAATCCTTAAAGTATCCTTAGTTGTCCATCCACATCCATGATCCTATGATGAAAGAAATAAGTGGGATATTCAGGGCATGGAATCTATAGAAAACTCCATGGACCCAAGAGCTAAAGAGAAACATGAGGAAGAACATGAAGATTCCACGAAAGAAAGAAAATCCAGAACAACTAGTCATTGTATCGAGAATCACAAGACTACCAGCCTGATATGAACTGACTAAAAGAAATCAAGCAAAGGAACTTAAAGTTGTGATGAAGAACAGTGTATGGAAGACTTATGAATGAGAGCATTGAGAGATCCATAACTAGAGGTTCTCCCATATGGAAGGAGAAGACTATGATGATTGTTTGTTCCAGTAAACTAGAGATACCTTTACATGAGCCATTATATCGGCCACAATATCCATGGTTTGGAGTTTACATTAGATGAATGCAAAGATTGTTCCCCAGAATAATTGAACAAAGAATGTATGTATAACAACCTCAAGGCTTTGAGGTATACCAGGAAGAGACTCTTGTATGCAGATGCACAACAAAAGCGTGGTGAAAAACCTTCTATAACAAAGATATTGTATCAGAATGGTTACTCAGAAATAAAGGATGATGGATTTCCAATCCATGACAAAGCTCTCATGATGGCAGAAGAATTACCACTTGGATATGTTCCAGTTTGACCCTTTCCATGATGTTATGAGATAGCAGGAAACAAAAGAGTTGAATTCAACTATGATATACTGAAATGATCAGAGCTATATGAAGTCTTCAAAAAACCAGTGTTCCAGAAAGACTGAAGTACATTGAGATCAAGCATTACATTCTCCATGATAAATTCCAGAAAAGAGAAAGTGGTTCTCCAATATATATCTCCACAAATGAGCAGATAAGCAGACATTTTGGTAAAGCCTCTGTTCAAGATGAAAGAGTTTTGCATACTCAAGATGGAGCTTGTGGAGATGACTTCCTTATTGAAAAAGGAAGAGATGACTCCCAGGTTGGGAGGGAGCATTGATGTGTTATTGATTTATGGACAATCATTTTTTAGTTCGAAAAATGGTCCAGGATGAGCAGTTCATTTCCAGTTCAGAAAGTGGTTTGAGATTTCTAATGGATAGGCATTTTCCAGTTCGGAAAATGGTCCAGATCGAATGGTCATTTTCGTAATGAAAATGGTTCGATGGATTGTTGATGTACCATAGACAACGATTCCCCTCATGGTTAACACATGGAATGGTCTAGGAAAATATCTCTTCTTGACGGTCACTCTCAGTAGTGGTCAAGAAGACTGGTCCACCTCACCGGACAGTCATTCTTTCTAAGCTCACAGTTGTGAGTAGTTTCGAAGAATGGTCTGTTTTGGAGGTTGGTGGAGGACAGTAATTTCCTTAGGAAATGGTATAGATAGTCATTCCCTAGGGAATATTCATTCTCTCTAGGTTTCACTTTGTTTAGTGTCGGAGGAATAGCCCAAATAAGCAAATGGTCCAGGTTCAACAATCAGAGACATGCATTCCCTAGGGTAGATTCATTCTCTCCAGGTTGCACTATGTTTAGTTCTGGAGGAATGGCCCAAATAGATGAATGGTCTAGGCTCATAAATCGGGACAATTATTCTTCCTTGCTTGAGACGAATAGTCCAGATAACTCATCGTTGATGTTTTACTTTATTAGGGCATATGCTCTTCCAAATCTCATAGATGTGGGTGGAGGAATGGCCCAGATGATTCAATTTATATACCATAACATGGTTTTTTGTGCAGGTTGATGATATGATTGTTATGGAGACTGTATGTCTTCAGACAGTAGATGTATACTACTGTAGTGGATGTGTTCCACTGATTGTGACTATATGTCACTGATCAAGTATCTGTGTGCTACTTGGTGTGGAAGTGTACCACTGGATTGTAGTTGTGTACTACTATGGATAGACACGGTTGTGTTCTATTGAATGAGATTGTTACGATCACCTTGAAGACTATCAGTAGTGTTGGAAATGATTATCAGCTAGATGGATGATCAATGGACATAGATTTCCCAGACAAAAAATGGTTCAGAACATTTATTCTTTTAGGACATATGTCTGGATTAGAAGAATGGCTCTTTTTTCACTCTATGGAGTGAGTGACTTATCCAACATCATGTCTGATTACTCAGATGGAGTATGGTTTCGAGAGATGATGCAGACAATGACACTGATAGTGATGATGGTGCTCATGATCTAGTCATGAGATAGTCTATACGACTATGTTGATGCTATAGGGTAAATGGTATGTTTGTGCTCAAGACCATTACCTTCAAATACCTCTCTAGCTAGGAGGGAGTGTTGATATTATGGTAGTTGCAGGAGGTATTTACCTCCACGTGTAAACCCGACGAGAATAGAATATTCCAGGAAGCAAGAAGAAACCCTAAATTAGTTGGCTAATAAACCTAGAAGACAAGTCGGCTCAAGAGGATAATTTGTATTAGGTTATTTTCCTCCAAGAGAAGAAGTCGACTAAAGGAAATATTATATACTAAGTCAATAGGCACCCAGAATGAGAAGTTGGCCCAGGCAGTTTGCCAGCTTTAGTATAAATACATGAGGCCAGTCTTCATTCTGGTAGGCATTATCAGAACTACAGAAGCAACAATTGTGTGCACTGAAGTTGGCCAGTTTGTGTGCAAGTTTGTAGGAGAGTTGTCGTTGCAGCTGCTGCAACTAGAAGATTTCAGTTTTGACCTCTCTTGCTTATGGTTTGGACTCTCTGATCAGCTCTTGTTACTCCTATTTGCTGCACTATCCTTGGAGAGAGGTGTGCTATATTGTTTGGTTATCTAGCCTAGGGTTTTCTTCCAGAATGATTCTCTGTCAAGGTTAAGGTGCTCAAGGGTGGCTTCGGCCTATGGTTGGGTGACAGTAGTGATATTGTCTATTGTTAAACAAGCACATCCATTATATTCTAACACTTGTTACTCCTGGTGAACTGTTTACAGCTAAACTCATGTACTAATCAAGTGTGTGGTATCTTAGCATGATAGCTAATTGTGTAAGTTTTATATCCCCGTCTGTGATCTTCTTTTCTTCCCAGATATTCTCACAGATGAATACGTGCTTTTCAGGGTCCTCTGATGCCTCTCCCCAAAATTCTAGTAACTTGATCATGGGATCATGTCCTGCCATTTTGAATTGTGTTGAACTACTACCTCCACTCAGTGTAGATATTTGATTGTTACTTCTTGAACTGGATCCTCCAGTTGCTTCTCCTTGTTTAGATGTGCTTCTTGATGTATTTATTCCAATAAAATTCAGTTTTTTAAATGGTGGTGTTCTTTCTGGTGTACTAGTCGCACATGTGGTTGTAGGTTCCAAACTGATGTTGATATGGATAGGAGTTATACGTTCTTTTCCTTCCCTTGGACATCCTATTTTCCTTTCATTTATTGCATGCATGATTTCCTCAATCTGTTCCACATCCCGAAGATCCTCTACCTCTTCCTCATTACTTTCCAAGCCCTCTCTATCAGTTATGGCTCTCTTCTTGTTATTCATCTTATATTTGTAGTGTACTCCACTGTGTTTCTTTTTAGTTGTTGCCATTATCTGCTTTATCTGGTCTTCCTCCATCATGATTGGGTCCATGGCCTCCTTTTTCTTTCCCTTATCCATTTCTTCATCCATTTCTCCACCTCTTGTCATTACTTCCCCCATCCTATTATGGGACTTATCGGTAAATGCAGACATAAATAGATCTCCCTAGGTCCACCTATATCTAGAATAAAACAAAATAGAATATGATGCTTTCCCTAAGCTCTAACAATTGAGTTTACTAGTTAACAAGAGATAAACAACATACCATTTAAATGTCACTTCCTCCTGCCATTGTCATCCTAGCTCCACTCTGGTGCTCCTGTGATATTGAATCTGCAAGGGAACAAAAGCCAACCAAAGTGAAAGCAATCCAATATATTCAACAAGAACTTATGCATGTGATCAAGGAATCATACAATAAAACAAGACAAGTTTTATGGGAAAGAAACATATCACTTAATTATATTTAAAGTGAAAATGGAGATTAGAACCAAAGCCTTGATGTTGCAAGGTCCCCTCTTGATGACCCTTTTCTTCAACACACACACTTGCTCCAACCTTGAATGAAGCAGATCCACAATGACTTGATGAATTCAAATGAATCCCTCAAGTATGAACTGACGTAGAATTCCTCATCCAATTCTTAGCATATTCAATATTAATCTTTCTTGAATCAACCTTAGCCTTTTCCATGAGAGATACCTCTTTATATAGGGGAAAGAGAGATGGTTGAAGAGATTAGGATGATCCCACCAAATCAGAGAAGCGAGTGAGATCCAAACCATTCAGATGCCACCTCATCTTCTAGAAGATCCCCCTCTAGAACTTTCATGAAACTCGACCTTTTCTTCATCTTTTGACATCGTCACACCCTAGCTATAGATCAGCCTACGGAGATTTCATAGCCCATATTTACAGTAGGTGGCGACGATCGGGCATCGTCGAACCTTGTGTATGGTGTAGCCTGCGACGACCTTCCTTAATAGGGTTTTTGAGAAGAGAAATTCAGTCACTTTCCTCATGAAGAAAGGCTCTTTTTTGGGAACATGAACACATGTTGTCAATGTATCACTGGGTTGACCAAAATAATGTGTAATAGATTTCCCCCCAAAGTATGAGTCTGGAACTCGTGACAGCCGAAATACTTTTTAGAATGTGTGTGTCGGAAACAAGGAGCGCACTGATTGGGAGCCTACAAATAGTCAAGCATCAACATAATAATATACCATTGTTCGAGGTAGGAATTCCCATACTCAGATTACAAAATATCAAATGAATCATGGCCACTAAATATACGTTGTGGATCCATGTCACCGTGAATTGGCATAACCACCCAGAATACACTGTGGATCTATGCTCTAAAGAATTCAAATCTAGACATAACCACGAGACATACAAAGTGGATCTATGTGTCAATACAAATCATGAATACTCCATCGCAACCTGGACCAGAATGGGATGATCCAAGGTCTTCATTCCCATCTTCCTTAAGTACGAATCTAACCATGTGATTACAGGTGCTGAAGTCAAACATGGTAGAAACCACCTGATTACCGGTCATTAATGAAAACCATTAACAAGTGCGAGGTAAATCACCATTGATGTCAATGAATCCCAAGGTACTCTAGTACAATCCAACGAATGTGAATAAATGAGTTGACGTCGAACACTCGATGGAATCTTCCAATCAGGAGTCAATGATGCAAACCCACCATTGAAAGCTAAGAAACCTGTCATTGAGGCATGCAAGATCTAAGGTACTGAATGATTTATAAGTCTTGTTCCTGGATAATGATCTGAAGTCGACAGGAAAAGACTTGTCACATGAGGGCCTTGATGTATCCCCCATCAATGACATGAAATAAGTAACATATTTGAGGTAGATCAAAGTGTAAAGTGATTTGAAACTGGCACAGGGAAGGCCGACATGGTAGAATATTTATAACTACAGATGATCTACTCAATAGAAGGCTTATTAAAGCTAGACTTCTCTTGAACATATGAACTACATGACAATGGTGTTGGGAGCATTGACTCAAGGAGGACCCAACATATGGACATGCGGATGGTAAAATAAGAGACAAATGGATTTCCCAACCCAGATACAATGATGAAGGAGGGTGTCATGTTCAAGAGTGACTATTAATGCCACTAACACAAACACAGAGACACATTTCTTTCCCAAATTTCCCCCCACCATTTATGGCGAGTACCTCTTTATTTTTATGCAAGCTTGAGGAGGATAACATATGCTTGTTGATGTAATCTCATCCTTCGGATGAGTCCCTCAGAGTATGTTTAACAAACCCTAAGAAGGAGTGGTTTGGTCCCATATGGGTGTTTCTATGTTTGTTTAATGAGTCCAAGGAAAGAAAACTCAGGGGTTTTTCATGTTTAGAGAGTCTGAAAAACACTTAAAGAGAAATCCATAAGTTCCTTTTTCATAAAGTAGTATGATGAGACTGAAAAATAGATAAACTACCACTCAACAAACGTTTTCTTCAAACACTTTTATGAGCATGAAAAGAACAAGGTCGCTAAAAAATCTTTTCATTTTTACGGAGCATGAAAACGGCTTAAAGGATACTCCATCGGTTTCAATTTTTTTGTTACCATTACAAGTCCGAAAAAATGATAAAAGTATACTCAGTTACATTCTCATGGATGTACGAGCACGAGAAAGAACAAAAACTAATCTCAGAGTTTTTCATGAAAACCCCTAAAAGGATTTGTACATGCGACAAATGTATAAAAACAAACCAAAAAGTATATCCTTGTTCAACGTTTTACTCCTAGACTTTTTATCTGCAAAAATCAACACTTGTAAAGATGTTAGGATTTTAGGGTTTAGGTAAAATATATAAAATAATATAAAATATAAATGAAAAAGTGAATAAATTAATATAAATAAATAAAAACCCCATTTCACTATTCCATTTGCTATTTCACCCAAACTTTGCTCTAAAACCCCCTATTTACCTCAATTTTCCACTGCAGATTGCGGAGGTCATGGTTGATCATTCGACGAACGATCTCCACAGAACATGTAATTTTCATCTCTTTCAACTTTTCATGGATCAAAATTTGTTTTTCATTGGTTAAAAATAAAATTTTGAGTTAATTTTTTGAGGGTACCTATGTGCAGAGGTCGTGACAGGTGCCCTATATCAGGCCCTACGACGATCTAGGGTTGTTGCAGGCAGCCCCATAGTTAGCCTGTGACGACTCCACACTATTTTGATGCCCTGGCATGCGACGTGCGCAGTTCAAAAAGATTTTTAAGATGTATTGCCAATAAAAAATCTCCAGGGAAGAAGATGATGATGCTAATCTCTCTTTAATGTTCCATTGCAAGTTTTCCATGGTAAAAATGTTGGAATGGTGAGAGAGAGAGAGAACGAGGAGGAAGACTACTTTACCGAGAATGACCCGGGAACGGTAATGGCCCTCCGACAGTGTGGATTGTTAAAATTCTTCAAAATCCAGGGTATGAGGGCCCAACCAAGATTAATCGAGTACCTAGTTCACATGTGGGATGTGAATGAGAAGGTGTTTCATGTGGGTGCTCACATTCTTACGATATATATAGAGGATATCTACTTCTTGACTGAGCTATCTCATTGTGGGTCCCGAGTCACACTGACAGGCAACAGAGGTGGTGGTGAACCTATGAACCACTATATCAGTGAGAAATGTGTGACAGGTACTCAGAAGCATAGCGGTAAATTCGCTATAAGAGACGTCTGAGACTTGCCCATACGGACCATCCTTTGTACCATCACATGCATGGAAGGGAGTGCAGCTCCCCATATGGCTCTTCAGATATATTTTCAGTATGTACTGGAATTTATGGAGCCCTGAGTTTTCAACTGGTGTGAAGGGGTTCTCAAGAGTATTTAAAAACAACTGACCAAGTGTAGGAGTGGTGAACTGAAACAGTTCGGGTACGATTCTATTTTGGTGTCCTTCTTCCTAGAGAGGGTCCCAATTTTTCACTTACAGGTAGAGTGGGGTATAACTACCCCATAAGATCTGAGAATGAAGAGGTGGGTCAACCTCATGACACAACATGTAGTCGGTCCTATCATTAAATATAACGATGTGTTTTTTGACTGGTTGAGAACTCAGATGCTCATGGTCAACGACTATGCATATGTCGAACTAGATTTTCGAGGAGATCTAGATTTGGCTCTTCCTGAGGGTTCCCAATGGGGGGACATAGGTAAGAAGGACATTTTGTTTATATGATGTTTTTGTGATTTTTAATGATATAAAAAATGTTTTTTTTTTTATGTTGTTTATCCAATGACTAATCAAATTCTCTTTGATGATGTAGATGTGGGACCTTACCACCCTCTAGGTTCATCCCCTATCCATAGGCGAGGGGAGAGAGATGTCATAGCGGGATTAGTTGCTGTCGACTATGAGACCATAGAGAAAAACCTGGAGGGGCTCACTATGAACATCCCTAATGCCTCTATTGATGATATCCCGAGGCATTACCAATGCCACACAGTGGGCGTGTTCGCTTCCATCGGTCGACTGCTCCGTAGAGTAGCACAGGAAGTCGCATGTTATAGCGAGAAACATCCTTGATGCTCTATTGCATATGAAGCCATGTGCTTCACATTTTTGATATTTTGGTCTTCGAAAAAAAACACTTTTTGTAAAATTTTTATCATTATATATATATGAGGCTTCTAGCGGCTTACTTGTTGTATATACAAAGTGTGATTGGATTTTATAAATGTCTCAAATGTCTTTCTAACACATAATTAGCCAATGCATTTGTTAATGTATTTATACATCTAGGAATGTGTTGATATTCAATGTAATCAAAGTGACGTTCCAAGAGGTGAATTTGTAAATATACCCTTAACAACATAGGACTTCGAATGGAGTAAACATTAATCAATTGTAGGAATACTAACTGCGAATTGAGTCATCCAATAAGATGGTGGATTCTAAGTGAAACAAAGTTGGTCAATAATTCGATGACTGCACTATATTTCGTAATATTGTTGGTTGCACAACCAAGGCAAACACCATGTAGACTAATCAATTCATCCGTAGGTGCATAGATTTCCCAAGAAACAAATGCTAAGTTCTGAGTACTATGACTAGTGCCATCAACGAAGCCAATGTAGGATAGCGAAGACACCGACATTTGGAAATCAAGCACGATGCAAGGTAAGCAACTGAAGGTCGAAATCGAATCAACGAAAAAGCACACAAGAGTATGATACACTAAAATACAAGAACTCATGCCAAAATGACTTAAGCATAGTACTTCTTTAAGTAAAGCCCATTTCTAGTTTCACTCAAAGGGATTCCATCATAATCAACCAGCTCATAAGCTCCCTTCTCCAACAATCGTTTGACAATGTAAGAACCTCACCACATAGCCTCGAATTTACCAGCCACTGGCAAATCGCGATCGTGTTTGTAAAGAAGAACTAGATCACCTTTAGAAAAAACACGTGGCTTGACATGTTTGTAATATTGGGATTTAACACGTTTCTTTTGAGTTTCAATAACTAAGGCGGCATCGCGATGGGTTTCGTCTAGTTGCATCAAACACAAAAGATGCTCCTCTTCAGCAAAGGTGTTAGGGAGAAGTTCAACGGATAGTTTCAAAAATGGTATTTCACATTCAATCAACATGATAGCTTTGATACCATAAACTAACTGGAAAGGTGTAAATCTTGTGGCAGACTTTATGGATGTCTGATAGGCCCATAATGATGAGAACAACATCATGTTCTAGTTTGTCTTATGGATTCCTATCATCTGTCGAAGAATAGTAATGAGAACTTTATTGATTGCTTCAACCTGGCCATTGGCCTGTGGATAATAGGGGGTTGAGTTTTCATGGCAAAGACCCAACTTCTCAGTAAGTTCAGAAATCATAAAATTTAAAACATGGCTATCATGATCAGTAATGATGTCTTGAGGGATACCAAACCTAGTAATGATATGATTGAATATGAAAAATCCTGCAGTTTTCATGTGTTATCAAATGTAGGCATCGCCTCAGCCCATTTAGTGAAATAATCCACAACTACAATGACGTATCCATGCCCCCTGGCCGAGTGAGGGTTACATGTCATGGATTCAATGCCATATTTGGTGAATGGACCAATGGAAACTAAAGGATGTAAGGGAGTGGGATGAGATCTTATCTTGTTATTATAAGTTTGGCAAACATGGAATTTATGGACAACAGTAATGCAGTTCTTAAATAAAGAAGGCCAGAAATAACCTGCTCGTAAGATCTTTTGGGCAGTGGAATACCCAGACATATGACCACCACATGATCCAGAGTGACAATCATTCAAATCTTTCTCAGCTTCATCATAGGTGAGACATCGTCGAAAAATGGAATCAATACCGCGAAAGTAAAGGGTATCACCAAGAATGATGTATTGGTGGGCTTGATATCATATACAATGATGACCTGTACTAGATAGGTCGGGCCGTAAAGTTTGAGTCTAGAGATATATGATGATATATCTGTACCATATGTCATCAGAACTGATCAAAAAAAGGGATTTGTCATGCAAGGAATCCTCTTCCACATTTTTTGTCTCAGTAGATGGAAGGTCACATATCAGTTCAACAAAAACCAAAGATTTCTTTAACTTAGCGCATTCAAACTCCAAGTCAAAATCCTAGAGAATCACTATCCATTTGGAGTACTTTCCCCCTATCAATTATCGAGTGAGGATATGTTGCATGGGGTTGCAATCAGAAATAACAGTGGTTTTGTGTAATAAGATATAATGACGAAAATGTTGGACAAATTGAACAGCTACCAAGGCCAGTTTCTCCACATGTAGGTATTTGGTTTTGGTAGTCGTGAGACTCCAAATCAAATAGTATATCACATGTTCATCATGTGAATCATCCTCTTGGAGTAAGACCATGGCAATGGTAGAGTCTGAAGCAACTAAGTAGAGGAAGTAATCCTGGATATAGTCAGGGGAAAACAATAATGGTGTACGGGTTAAGGCAAGTTTCAAAGCTTCAAATGTTTTGTTTGTAGTATCGTCCCATACAAACTCGTAACCTTTCTTGAGTAGTTGAGTGAATCCTTTCGTCATTTCAGTGTAATTGGGGATGAAACGACACAAAAAGTTTGTCTTCCCTTGAAAACTTTGGAGCTTGCGTAGTGTGGAAGGAGGAGGCAGATTAAGAATAACCTCAACCTTCAAGGGGTCTACTCGAATCCCAGGTATCGACACGATAAAACCAATAATTCGGTCGGACTCCACACAAAAGACACATTTGTGTGGGTTTAAACGTATACGATAATAACGACAGCGTACAAAAATGACCCTTAAATGTGTCGGGTGATCTTGGCGACGCATGGAATGCGCCGGGAGATCGTCAAGATATGGTTGCACAATGTTCTTAATATCATGGAAAGTGTAAGACATAGCACACTGAAAGGTTGCACCATCATTCTTGAGACCAATGGGTAATTTCTAGTAGGCAAAGGTTCCCCAAGGGAAAATAAAAGTAGTCTTGTGTTGATCCGCTGGTAAAATATTAATTTGATTATAGTCGAAGAAGTCGTCCATCAAGGAGAATATTTCTCTTTCGGCGCAGTCGTCGATGATCTGGTCGACAAAAGGGGTGGGATAATTGTCTTTAGGAAAATATTTATTTATGTCCCTATAATATACACAAACGTGGATGGCTCCTTGCTTCTTATTTATCGGAACAAGATTGGATACCCAATCGGTCAAAGCCACAAGATAGATAAAGCCAGCATTAAGAAGATTTTCAACTTCAATCTTGATAGCAACAAATTTACGTGGATGGACTGGGTGAAGTCTCTTCCGAATGGGTTTAGCATCCGGATATGTCTTAATCTCATGTACAATGATATCGAGATCAATACCTGGCATTTATTCATAACTCCAGGTGAAAACGTTGTGAAATTATTGGAAAAGGGATTTATATGTATGGACCTCATATGTAGAGCAGGAGGCCCCATTATGAACATTCTCCATGACTCTGGGTTTAATCGATATGTCAATAGGAACGGTAGGTGAAATTTTACTCAATTTCCCTTCGTACAAGACATTGTGTGTTGACTCGGGAACTAAAGAAATAACAACAACGGTTGACAAAGTCGAAATCCATTGGTATCTCTCGATGGTATCACATTCTATAAAGAGAATGGAGCGATGATGCCCATCGTCCCATGGAGTATCTTCCATAGACATGAATGACATGATCATCTCATAAGTAGGAAATATCGCGTGGAACAGATTAGGAGATGAATCACAAAGAGAAAGGGGAGTGGGGGTTGTTGATTGAATAGCTTGATAAGCGGATTCGACCAGACTCAAAAGCATCTTATCATCGTAATGAAGGTAGTCACCAGGGCTAGGTACTACCCATGGGTCATATGACTCAGGGGTTTCACGAACAGTGGTGGATATCATGTTAATAGAGGCAACAAACGGAGGGGGAATATCGAGTGGTGGGATTGGAAATGTACCCATCAAAGTTGAATCTTTCAAAAGACCCACTCTGACATTCTCGTAACCAAGAGGTGTCTTTGAGATAAAAGGTATGTTTCTAGTATGAGAATCAGAATTAAAGAAATCTAGTTGGTCAACAGTAACAACCTTTCCTTGGTGTGGGAATCATAACACATGGAAAAGGGTAGACACAACTGCACACATGGAATCAATCCATCTACGGCCAAGTAAAAGGTTATAATCAATAGGTGCATTGAAGACCTCAACCTCAACATTGACCAGTTTACCTTCCAACGTAATAGACAACGAGGGAAGAACATCGTAAGATTTAAATTCTGTACCATTAAAGGCCTTAAGTGTATTGTGTGATTCAGTGAAGTCAGGAGAACCGATAGCTTTCCAACAAGTAACGAACATAATGCAACTCGAGGCTCCTTCATCAATAATAGTTCCACATGTATTCTTGTTTTCACAACAACTTGGATCTAAAATGCTAACTAAGGAGGAATCCTTGGAATGTGGTCTTCCAAGTCAAAGATGATTAAATTAGTATTCGTGGGATCAATTCCACCAGTGGATTTTAATAGTGCCTTTCGTTGAGCAGGACAACTTTGAAGGACTTCGAGAGCTGACATTGCAGAGGGTGTTTGCGCAAGGTCTTCTACAATATTGTAGTTTTGGGCAGCATGTGTGTGAGGGTTGAATGCAGAATTTTGAACAACGCCCTTGGGAGGGGGGCGAAGAACTATATCAAGACTCGGTATTTCGAGATGAAGAGGACCGTTTGGAGGTGAAATTGGAGGAGAAGGTTGAACCAAAAAAGGTGGTATATCATCAACTTTCTCTTTTGACATAGAGTAATCTTTGGCTCGACATGTGATTTCAACTTCGTTCTTTTTAGAGTCACCAGTACACATAAGGACATAAGATGATGTGGAAGGAGAAGCTTGGTCATGAATGACCAATTGGGTCTGTTGCTGAGAAGGGAAAGGTTTTGAAAAAATGACAAGTGTAGAAGGTTTCTCGGTCCCTTGGAGGAACTTAGTAACCTCAACGCGTTTCAGACAATCTTTCGTGTAATGATCATCACCACAAATAAGTCAGGGGTAACGAGGTTTACATTTATCTTTCTCATCAGTGGTTCGTGTTTTGTCTCTATCAGATTGTGGATTGTTATTATTGCCCTCCTTATTATTACCCTTCCCTTTCTTTTTATTTTGGTTTTTCCCGACAGGTGCGGATTGAACATAATTAACCTCAGTAGTCTTACCAGTGGGAGGAGTAGGAGTAGGAGTATTTTGTACATTAGAATTATTAGATTTGGGATTGGTGTGACCAGCATGTGTGGACTGAGATTCAACGTGAAAAGTGTCAATCACACTATCAACAACATGATAAGTTGTTGGAGGTGTTGGGGTAGAGTTTGTGGAAGGACAAGGAGCATCAGGGATCAAATTGTAAAGTGTTCCCGTTTGGGAATAAACGAGATCTAGATACTAAGCACGACTAATTGCCTGCTCTTCAATGAAAACACCACCCATGGTGACATCACGAGTGATAGGTACAATGAGTGATTTGGTAAACCACTCAGCCAATAGTTGATTAGGAAGACGAACTTTGGTCAAACATCTTCTCCTCCTCCACTCATGGATGTGATCATAAATATGAGTGAACGAGGATTGTTTAAAAGAACTCAAAATTTTGGCTCCTGTCTCGTATCGAATTGGTAACTGGTAATGTGTCAAAAAGGTCATGTCTAGGGTGTTAAAGTTATTAAAGAAAACTCACGGTAACTCGATGTGCCATTTTGTTGCTAAACCCGTGAGAGTTTGTTGGAAAAGTCGTAATTTGATGGAGTCATCCATCAAGGAGTTGGACGAACACCATAGATGAAAAGTCATAACATGATTATTCAGATCTTCTCCCACTTGACCATCAAATTTAGGAAATGCTGGATTGTAACTTGTTCAGTATGACAAGCCAATAAGGAGAATGTAAGATAGGATCATTCAAAATCCTAGACAAATCAGGTAAATCCAAAGTGGCTAGAAAAAGCAACTGTCGGTTCACTTGAGGAAATTGGTAGTTTTGAGGGGGAATTCTCGTAGGTATACCAGTAGGACCATAAGCAGTCTGCAAATAATTAGACAGTCCTGACAGATTCGGTCGTGGAGGATTTTGAGGCATATAGCCCATAAGGTTGGGTTGATTAGGAATGTTCTCTTGGAAAGGAACATTAGATTGAAAATTTTGACCCCAAGTGGGATTCAAAGAACCTAGATATGGTTGAACGAGGTTAGGGGGAATTAAGGAATTGAATTGAGGATGTTTCCCCCCAGACAATTGTATATTTCCTTGGAAAGGAAGATTCCAAGGTTGAGCTTGTAACACATGTGTGTTTTTCCCATAAACTAGATTATGGACTCCAACCTGAGGTTGCCCCCCAAATTGAGTTTGTGCCCCAATATGAGGTTGTCCCCCAAATGGAGGTTTCCCCCCAGCTTGAGGTTGACCTCCAACAGGAATCTGGAAACCAGACGTGATGGAATGACTAGTGCCTCCAAATGGATTGGAGCCACTAGGGCTAGGATGGTGAGATCCTCCTAACAAAGGTGGAGGAGGAACATAAGGCCCTTCGGAGAGAATATGGGCAGGTGTAGGAACAAATTAAAGCACAACGTTATACCTAGGAGGAACAAAAAGTCCAGAACCTTTGGATGGAACCTGGGTAGGGATAGTAATGGAAGTATTAAAAGCTTTATACCTAGGGGGAAGTGATGGATTAGGTCTAGACGGAAGTGGTGTCCCAACAGGATCTTGGGTGACGACCACATTCCCAGTAGAAACCATGGTAGCGTGTGGGACCATAATAGAATGGGCCATATGGAGAGGAAGAATCGAGTGAGAACCAACCAACAATTGGTCTGAAATGGTAGTGACACTACTGGTAGTACCAGTGAAATGGTTTAAAGGCACCGTACAGATAACAAACGTATTAGGCATTTATGATGCCATAGGTTGATCAGGACTCACTCCTAGGTTTCCATAAAGATCACGTACTTTCAAAGGGATGAAAATAGAATTAGAAGTTTCGATAGTGTGAGCTGGTGTCCTAAATGATTCACTGTGAAAATGTGGATCCTCTACTCCAGATCCTGCGTTAGGTCCAGTAAGTACTTCAAATTTTCATCAACAACAATTTCTCCTGATGAGTTCATCCAGAGCATATGTGGATTTCGTACAACACTTAATAACAGATTGAAATGGAGTAAAAAATACTCTAAGGAGTCCGAAACAATTCGAAATCCTTCCAAAGAGTGTGTGCTTCCGACTTCAGAAGCTACTTCGTTATTGACTAGTCCCTCGGGAGAGCCTTCTGGTGAGTTAGGAAGAAAGGTTGGTAACCGTCCGGATCTTCTGGGGGTAGCCGTTGCATCCTACATGAATGGCGAAGGATGATGTTGGATGAACCAAATAAATAACGAAAAAAAATCTATGGCCAACTAGAGAAAAAAAACAACACTCACTAATAAAATCTAAGAATCAAACCAAATAAACAAGTCTTCTTGTTTCGAAGTCACTAGTTGTTGATGAAATCCAACATTGTGAAATCAAGACAAGAAGGGGTTGGGATAAGTGGGTGGAAAACTTACATTGACGACATGCTTAACGGACTTACACTCTGGTGCAAGCTCCCACACATAATCGTAGGTATACCCTCCAAGGAGCCTGAGTGAGTTTAGCCAACATCGATTCCAGGTACCGTGAAGACTTTCCCCTCCATAGTCACCTTGTGTAAAGACCCTAGAGAGATAGGCTACTAAGGTTACCACTTACTCCAATGATGCCTGGGGAAACAATCGACAGTCCAATCCATGCGCAAAGGCAGGGTATCTAGCCTGAAATCAACTTGAAATGATCCCACTCATAATTGTGGGTATACCTTCAAGTGACCCCCAATAATACACACAATCTCTACACCAAGACCAACAAAGTAGGGTAAGTAACTCTGCTAGTCTTAATGCGACCTCAGTTTGACCCTTGTGTGAGAAGGGCTTCCCAGGATAAAATATAGAAATTGGATTTGAACTCTCCCTATCACAAGATACTATTGTGTATTTTGATTCTTTGGAGAGTGTGCCTTACAACCTATTCCAAAGCGCTATCCTAGCTAATGTTGGTGAAAAAGATCCCTAGAAAATAAAAGTTACTAATAAATTTTAAATTTATGTTGTGCTTTAGAGGCTGTTGTTTACTCAAAAGGGAGATGAAGATGAAATTGATGTTGTTGTGACCTTGACCCAATAAAATTTAAAAAGAGATGAATGTGCAAATTTTCAATTCAATGAACTCTAATTACAGTAGGGAGAAGGTATTCTTTTGAAGTAGAAAAATCTACAAATTGCAATTTCTTAATTCCGAATGAATACAATTCCAAATAATCATGAACTACGAAATTTTCCAATTCTCTTCTTTAACCAATATTTCAAATGTAACAATTTTCTTATGAAAGATTCCTAAAAAGAATAAACAAATTCAGTTCTTCCTTTTGAAAACAAAATCAGAAATGTGATGACGAAAAGAAAATGCAATCCAAGAAAATCAAAACATTCTCAACACAATTCCCAAATCAAATTTGTAATATGGACAAAAATGAAAAAGACAAGACAACCTTTTGGCATATGCAAGAAAAAAGTGTTTCTTAATCAACAAACAATCTGAAAAATAAAATGAATCCAAAACTTCATGCAAACCAAAGACTCTCTGTCAAACAAGCACCCGGATCAAGATCTGAGATTATATCCTTGTGACAATGATCACAAGCAAAAACTTGCAAAACGCAAAGAAAAACTTTCAATCACTAAAAACCAATCAAGATCAAGATTTAAACTCAGAGATCAACCAAACACTGGCATAGGAATTTCACCCTGTGAAACTAAGGCAAAACTAGGAGGTAAAATACAAATTGAATCACTCCAACAAAATCTACAGGAGTCGTCGCAGGCTGGGTATGGGACACAGTGCGACGAGAAAAGGTCGTCACGGGATACTAGCAGAGTACAGTGTGACGTCGTCGCACTGGATTGGTCAAGCAATATGCGACGTCTAAGGGTCGTTGCAAGCTACCAATATGGTGCAATGCGATGATCTCTGTAAATGAAGAAAAAATGGGAGAAAGACAAAAAATATAAATGAACTTCCAAACCCAGGGAGTCCATATGGATCACCCACAGAATCAGAGAGTGAAATTTATCAGAGGAAGGAAGGCTAAAGGAAAATGGGAAGAAAAAACAAAAAGGAGGTTGTTTCCTCCCCAATGGAATCGCCAATTTTGTTATGGGACTTATCGGTAAATGCAAACATAAACAGATCTCCCTAGATCCACCTAGATCTAGAACAAAACAAAATAGAATATGACGCTTTTCCTAAGCTCTAACTATTGAATTTACTAGTTAACAAGAGATAGACAACATACCGTTTAAATTTCGCTTCCTCCTACCATTGTCATCCTAGCTCCACTCCGGTGCTCCTGCGATATTGAATATGCAAGGGAACACAAGCCAACCAAAGTGAAAGCAATCCAATATACTCAACAAGAACTTATGCATGTGATCAAGGAATCATACAATAAAACAAGACAAGTTTTATGGGAAAGAAACATCATTGTATTATATTTAAAGTGAAAGTGGATATTACAACCAAAGCCTTGATGTTGCAAGGTCCCCTGTCGATGACACTTTTCTCCAACACACACACTTGCTCCAACCTTGAATGAAGAAGATCCACAATGACTTGATGAACTGAAATGAAGCCCTCAAGTATGAACTGAGGTATAATTCCTCATCCAATTCTTAGCCTATTCAATATTAATATTGCTTGAATCAACCTTAGCCTTTTCCATGAGAGATCCCTCTTTATATAGGGGAAAGAGAGATGGTTGAAGAGATTAGGATGATCCCACCAAATCAGATAACCGAGTGAGATCCAAACCATTCAGATGCCACCTCATATTCTAGAATATTCCCTTCTATAACTTTCGTGAAACTTGACCTTTTCTTAGTCTTTTGACATCATTGTACCCTAGCTATAGATCATCCTACGAATACGTCGTAGCCCAGCTTTAGAGCAAGGGGTGACGATCAAGCATCGCCGCACCCTGTGTATGGTGCATCCTGTGACGACCTTCCTTAATAGGGTTTTTGAGAAGAGAAAGTCAATCACTTTCCTCATGAAGAGAGACTCTTTTTTGGGAACATGAACACATGTTGTCAATGGATCACTGGGCTGACCAAAATAATGTGTAACACCTTCCCCCATGCACGCAGGGAAGTTTAGTTATCTGATTCCATGGTCATCACACTGTTTTTATACAACAAAATCTTGATTGAGGTATACAACGATCTGATATACCTACCTCTATGTCCTTTTAGAAAATCATGCTCTGTTGCATTGTAAGACTTCATGGTATCTAATGCAAATTCGGTGATAAACCCTACAACAATACTATCTAACCAGAAATCTACTGTGCGCATAAGTTTGTTGATAACTTTTTGTAACTGAGTGATCTCCAAAGGATTCCACTTGAACTGTCTGATATGATTTGTTGGGTGGTTGTGTTTTAGCCTCAATAGCCCCTCCTACAACACATGTGGGAAATCATAGAAAAATACCTCGTGCAAGTCGCTAAACACGTATTTGTCCAGATATTTTCACGGTGTTATCTTAGGGTTTCTATTATCCTTCTATGCAAACTCAATTTCCTTTCTTTTCAACCATCTTTCGATATCCACCTTCATTGGATTCCATGGCCTAAACATTCCCTTCTATACTTTGATTCTCCACATGCTTCTTCTACGGATCCCATCCACTTAATCCCATGCAGTTCTAACCGGAAACATAACCATTTGTTTTTTGACTTCTTTCACTTCTTGGGTTGACCCAGGTTCATATCTGAACAAGTTTCCAACAAAACCCTCTAAAACTATCAACCCTCTTGGTAAACTAGAAGGCAACACAAGACACAAAATGCACTGCACAGTCTCACCCGAGATAGTTCTATGGGTGATTTCAATTCTCAAGTGATTGTAGTCTAGGAATGAGTGGGGATCTGGGATTGTATTATATCAACTTCATGCATTAATCTGATTATTCAACCTATTTTTCCTAGGATTCATTCATTTGTTAAGCCCATGCATGTATTCTAATATATCTAACTCAACCATTCATTCATCTATTCATAAACTAACTACTGATAGAAGGTAAGTATGCAAGAAACATCATGCATAACACATGGTTTTCCATGGTTCACCCCCTCCTGGGCTAAGTCCACAAATATTTGGATTCTTTGATCTTTTATTTATTTTTCTGCAAATTATGGCGCTACACACACTACATCTCCCATCATATAATCATGAAAAGGCTCAATAACCTCTATGAGGTGGAATAGATCACACTAGGCTCCTCATCGTATGACCTAACCCTCAAAATATGGCCTAATTGACTCTTCTACAACTCAAGAGCTTACAAAAATATCAGAGCCATAACTGAACTACCATAGTCGAACTTAACTAGTATTCAAGTAGAATCCTGACCTAGACCTCCTAGGTTCTTATTTATATTATCTTACAGAATTATATCGGTTACAATATTTACCAAAACCCTAACCCTAACATGGTTGGGTTTTCCTGCCTGTGCACCTTGCATGCTTCTCCTCTTGCATGTTGTTTTTCCTCGCACATGTTGCTTTTGTTGCCAGCTGTTCTTCTAAAAAATTAGGCCTTTCCTTCCAAAATTGGGTCTTTCCTCAAAATAGGCCCAACACCTAACAACAAGATACAAAAACAAAACATCTACAAATTAACTAGCCTGGGGTGTCATTCCTACCTGGCTCTTCTTTAGTTTTCTCTAGTGACAAGTCAAGGTCAAGAAGATTCAGCTACAGACCTAGGGAGGAAGCCTCCTCAAAGTGAAACGCATTAGAGCGCTCTGTCGACTGGGTTCTTGGTCTAATTCATAATTATTCCACTTCAGAACATATGACAACACATTCATCTTGAAATTGGTGTTGTCCTTGTTTCTTCTCTACTATGATTTCCATTGTTGTGAGAAACTAAGTGGATAATCCTTGAACCCAAATTTTCAAGGTATGAATTGACTAAATTAGCTTGTCATTTTCTTGTGTTCGTAGCTCCTACCTCCAATGTGCAACCCCTTCCCGACCCCTCACCATAACTAGATGCATATTCATGTCCTCTATAAAAAGTAATATTTTTCTCCCTTCTTCAGAATCATAGCTTCGAGGTGCTAATTTGAGCTATTCTTCAACAATTTATCGTAGGATGGCGCTCTTAAGATACACTCATGACATGCATGAGGCATGATCCATGTTGCAAGGAATTTGAATACCATCAAGTCCATATAACCTTAATATATTTCACATGCATGAGCATATGACAAGGGGGAGTGGAACTATCCCTGTTATTATCAATTATTTGCAAGGTTAATCTAGTGATGTAATCTCTTGTCTATCTAGTATAGCTCCCATAAATTCTAAGGCTGGAACAACCAAATGAAGTTCCCAAAACCTTCGAGGAGCAGACTTAACACATGCATAATTTGTTGAAGAATAATGCATTTTCCTATTATGAAGGTGAGGAAATGGAGTAAGATCCGAGTCTTCCGCATGAGAGTTGCAGCGGTCATTAGAATTGTTGAAATTTTCATAAGAGATAATATTGCATATTCTTTTATTATTATTTAATATGAAAAAGGATCACAACTAAAAGATATATATCCACAGAACAACAAGATATATCCTCAAGGAAACCCTCAAGGGGGAGAAAACCCTGCAAACTTTCCTCAGTATAGATTCCTCCAACATGTACAATTTCATACAATGCTCTTTCACGAAATCAATACCAAAGAGACCCAAACACAAACCAAGAATAGCCTCCTAGATAAATGCACACCACTCTCTTGTAATCATGTTCAATAAGTGATCTAAATATGAATCAATATAACCTCTATTTATACTCTAAAAGACCTAAAAGACACGACTTATCAGTGAACCCTTTCAATATGACTTGTCAGTAAACCCTTTCACAATGACTTATTAATAAACCCTTTCACAATGGCTTATCAAGTCAAAATTCTCGAGGTTATGACCATTACAATTACACTTAGTAATAACTTCTTAAATTACATAAAATATCAACACTCCCTCTTAACGAGGAAGGTATTCTATCTGGCATGGACTCTAAGATTTTCTCCATCCACACGAGCTCATGACCATTGACTGTCAGACACACGAATATATACATCACAGGAAATCCATAGTGACTTCATAGCATGCATCTAGGGCTAGTGGTTAGCTCTCTAGTAGCTACAACATGCCATCATGATACTATCCAGTTTCCGGTAGAAAACTCAGATATCTTATGCATGACATCCAGTACCCTACGATAACATATGTACATCGTCTCTTCAACATGCATCCAAGGCCAGTGGGTATCTCTCCAATAGATACAACATTTCATCATGACATCCACTACCCCGTGATAACATCTGAAGCCATCACTTCCTCTAAAGAGGGACTACGTTGAGCTTGTCCCTGAAGTACTCGAACTTCTTCCTTGACAACGTCCTTGTCATCACATCCACAACCTTCTCATCGGTAGCCACATATTGGAGTCTCACTGCTCACTTCTTCACCATATCCCTGATATAGTGATACCTGATTTCGATATGCTTCGAATCATGAAACACTAGGTTCTTTAACAAATTAATACAACTCTAGTTGTCGCACAAGATACATGTCTCCTCCATCGCAATATCGAATAATCCAATCATCAATTTCCAAATCCATATTGCTTCATGACTTGCTACACATGCTACCACATACTCTACCTCAACAATATTGAGTGCTACACATGACTGCTTCTTACTGATCCATGAAATCATACCGGATCCCAAAGTGAAGCAACATCCTAATGTACTTTTATGGTTTTCAACATTACCAAACCAATCTGAATTCGAATATCCAAGTAGACTAATCTCACTATCTACAACATACTCGAGACCATAATCCATTGTACCTTTAAGGTACCTCATCACATGTTTTATTGAAATCAAGTGAAGACATATAGGGTCAACCATGTACTGACTCAGGGTGTTCACAAAAAAACATATATTTGGTCGTGTATTCATCAAATACATCAAATAACCGACCATCTTCCTGTATAATGTAACTTCCATGGTCTCTAAAGTGGTATTATGCAACAACTTCAGATTTGATACCATAGGTGTAGTCATTGCTTTATAATCGAGTATCCTGAACCTCTTTAGGATTTCCACTGCATACTTCCCTTGACCTAGGAATATTTAACTAATATTTTGTCATATCTCCAGTCCCAAGTAATAGTGCATCAGACCAAGATCCTTCATATTGAACTCAGAGGCCAACTCCCTATGTCACTGAAAAACCCTGATTGTCTAGTTTGCCTCACTGGTTTCTCCCTCTGTGACAACATTTCTATTTAATAAATCACACAACATCTTGGTAACCACCACATCAACACATTGACACAAGATTCAAGTGATCTCAACTACAAAGTTTTTCCCACTACTTCTTATGTCCATCTCAATTATTCCTCACCAAATACTCGTGTTGATATTGATATTCTTCTATGTCAGGTTCTCTACCTGAGCCCTAAACTCTTAAAATTTGTTGACGACCTCATCCTTGGTCTTCATGAAGAATATCCATGAGTGTCACATAGTATAAGAATCTCAGTAAACTGTCATGTTCCTATAAGAACCACAATATACTAACCAAGTATCCATTGTAACTTTCCTAGAACCAAAACAAGAAAATCTCCATGGAATAAGCATTTCCATGGTAACTTTCCCAAAACAAAATAAGAGAAAAGCAAGAATATTTCTCGTTCTAAAGTTTTTTGTAGTGATCCTTGCAAACACATTTCCTATTCATGATACAGATAATGATCAAGGTGGCGACCTTGTGATAGTATTCCTTAATAACCTTGTAGGTGATGAAGCCTCCATTCACACAGGGTTGTGTCCACATTCATATTTCTTTATCACTCTCCAGGGATATGAAAACCAAATTGTAAATGAGGTTGTTGTTCTATAAGAACTTCTCTATCCCATAAATCATACACGTGTTTCTACTCCTCTCTTCCATAATCTTTCTAGAAGGACCACCATCTGGATACAAAGATGGCCATTCTTGTTCCCAAGCCTTGAATGCTACCCCTGGCTCTAGAAAACTAGTGCTATCCATGCACTCCATATCCGCAGAAGTTACATTGAATTTGGTGTAAAGGATAAACCTATCAATCATTATCAAATTACAAGATCCCTTTCTCTAATCCTTGTATTTTGTATGGTAGGCATTCCTTGTTACTCCCTTCACCAGAATCTATGCACCGTAGGTGTAACGTTGAAAATATCATTAGATCCCAAATCACAAAGGAAGGAAGAATGAAACCCTACAAGAATACCCTCAACCTTCTCGATTGTGCTAGCTTTTGTGTCTATATTAATTACAACATTGATTGGAAGTCGCCCAAACTTATCTATTGCACCGACAATCATATTTCCCATGAAATAATCATTCCAGGATGGCGCCCGAATCTTGCATCATTACCATGAGCTCTCCCTTACCTCTTCCCATTGAAGCATCGCTTTGAAAGGGGTTATAATCTATACACAACAACAACAATTGCTTGCACACCCTACAGATGAAGAAAACACCTCTAAAACAATGATGAAAGATTCCTCTAGAGTGAAGTGACACTCTCTTGTTGAATGATGTGACCTACAACTAGGTCGAAACACTCAAATACCTCACAATACATGATGGTGAATACACCGTAGGGGAGGTCTCCATACAAAAAATAAAGGCACCTCCTAATGGAGGATGGACACAATATAAGAGTTCGAGTGCCCAACAAGTGCATATCACATATTATTCAACTAACTGAAAAGATCCACCTCAAATAAGACAACGAGACCATTGAATGGTTATTCAGAAAATATTGGTTATCTAGAATACAGACACAACATGATTCTCAATCGACTACAACACCTATTTTGACTTCCACCATTACCTATATAAGATTCAATTGAATGTATCTCAGTCTAGATAATCACAACTCAATTTTCCCCACGGGCTACTCCATTCCCAGTCATTATCATTAGCAGGATCTTGCAGGACATTATGAACAAGAGAATTGTATTAAGTCCACTTTCCACGTAAATCCAAAATCAAGAAAATATGGGATTGCACCTCCTTCATATCTGTATGATCTTTATCTTCCATCTTCCTCAACTGGGGGCACTGCAAACCAATTGTAATTCACTTCATATCCTCAACAACAAACTGTGATACACCCAGATTCACTAAAATTTTAGTCACGGATTCTTAATGTCGGAGGAGGAATGAAAATGAATGTTCGATTGAATATGGAAGGAAGCATAAGCACATCTGAACCACCGAGAAAAATGGACATCTTGCAGTATGATCCATATTTATATCCTCAACATAATTACATGAGCAATAGTGCTATGGTTGGAGAAAGGCTTATTGGTTCTTCAGAGAACTTTTCATATACTGAACAAACATGGTACCCCTATAACAATAGTTCCACTTCCATTCCACAGTCATATTGTCCACCAAATCAATATTCGCTTCCATATGTAGGGATTAATCGTAACAACAATTCCATCTCAATGAATTCGACATATCGTGAACAACAACCCTCTTCACGAAATCGAAGTAACATCCACATCCAAATAAAGATCTCCAAGGCCTGATTCTCCCCACAATGGCGATTCTCTTCTTAGGATCCTAGGGCCTCCTGTGAGGGAGTTAGTCCAATCATGCTCTAATACCATGTTGAAATTTTCATAAGAGATAATATTGTATATTCTTTTATTATTATTTAATATGAAAAAGGATCACAACTGAAAGATATATATCCACAGAACAACAAGATATATCCTCATGGAAACCCTCAAGGGGGATAAAAATCTACAAAATTTCCTCAGTATAGATTCCTCCAACATGTACAATGTCATACAATGCTCTTTCATGAAATGAAGACCAATGAGACCCAGACATGAACCAAGAATAACCTCCTAGATAAATGAAAACTACTCTCTTGTACTTATGTTCAATGAGCGATCTCAATATGACTCAATATAACCTCTATTTATACTCTAAAAGACCTAAAAGACATGACTTATCAATAAACCATTTTACAATGACTTATCAATAAACCCTTTTCACAATGACTTATTAATAAACCCTTTCACAATGATTTATCATGTGAACCTTCTCGAGGTTATGACCAGTACAATTACACATAGGAATAACTTCCGAAATTACATAAAATATCAACAAGAATTAGTGTCCTTTCCTACTCGTGTCATGATTACATTGATGTTGGATGTGGTGGATACCTAACAACATCTACATCATCTATCCATTTTAGAACTTCGCCTTATGTTTTCACCTTGACATCCATGTGTACAACTATTTCCTTTGATCATATTTTGGATCATGGTATAGGGGTCACCGAGGAACGATAATTGAACCTTATTGCTTTATTTTCTTGCGCACATGGAATGGTGTTGTTGTAGTGAAGAATGTGGAGAAGGAAAAAGGTATGAAGAACCTCCAAATCTAGCAATATTCGTCTGAAAATTGATTCCAGATTCCAAATCTCTCGTTTTCAATTAATTTATGGAATTTATGTTGTTCTTCCTATTAATATTGCTTTGCATGTCATGAAATTGTCACAGGATGTTGAAGAAGAACCAAATGGTCTTACTAGAAGAATGAACCAATTAATTGAAGTGAAACAAACTAGAGAACAAGTAAATGAAAAGTTTCAAGAATACCAAGATAAAATGAAGGCTATTTGTTATAGCAAAGCAAAACAAAGAATTTTTTTTCATGGTAACTTTGTATTAAGATGGGATAGTAGAAGAGAATGTCATTTTAAACATGGAAAATTTGATAATGTGTGGCTTGGACCTTTCAAGATTGCTACAATTGAAGGAAAAAATTCATTTTCTCTTCAGAATTTGGATGGTGATTTGTTGTAATTGCCTGTGAATGGGCATTTCTTGAAGCATTTTATTCAATTCTAGATAGTTCCTTATTTTCCATTCATTGTATGTAATCAGTTTGGATTGACATTGGCATTTACTTTTCATAAAATCTCAAAAACGACTTCTAAAATATTTTTGAAATAATTTAATCGGAACTGAAGTTTAGTTCAAATAAACTCATTATCATTATTTTATTAACATGGGTGATCCAATTAAAACAAGATTGGAGTTTTATTTTAATAAATTTCTTAAGAAAATTAAAATGATTGTTTTAGTTGGAACATAGTTCATTTCTTGTTCAATTCGATTGGATTAAAACTAGATTTTCTTTTAAATGAATAAATCTCGATGATCTCAAACTTTCCTAATCTTAGTAGAAAAGACATTTCTAACTATCAATGAGGAATTTTGATATGTTATTATTAACCAGAAAGGAAAATATCTTTAATTTTCCTTATAAAATTTGAAAAGGTATATTTTCGGTAATTCTTTTATAGAAAGAAGCTTGGTTGTAAGATTTTAAACAATTGAGTTGTCCACATAATTTTATTAAATATGAAAATTAACGAAGTATGAAATTGGTTTATTTTGGAAAGATGGAGTTAGGACTGAGGAAATGAAAAATAATTATGAGTATACTTTATAACTCGGGTATTTCCAACTCATCTTTGATAAACAAACATCATACCTAGGTATGCAGAACATATTGATTTCCCCTATCTCATATAAAGTAAATATAAATAAAAGAGATGGTGAAAGGAAATTCAACTCGGAAATGCATGTATCTTTACTGGGGCTATGGACACTTGTTGGTAGTGAAGCAAGGCCTATGATGTTGGGGTGACTATATCATAGGGTATGGACACTTTTTGGTAGTCTAGCAACACCATGAAAATGAAGACACCATGAAAATGAAGGAGGATTACCAAAAGAGTATCTTTATCTTATTACTCAATCAAACTAGTTTCCTTGGGAATGATTTCATTTTGACCTTAATACACTATAATATAAAATTTTACATCTTAAATTTTACATTTTACATCTTAATAAGCGATAATATAGGCATTTGACTTTTGAGATCAAATTTATGATTCAATTACCTTAGATAGCTCATGAGTAAGATTAAGTGAAGGAACATATTTTATCTTTTTTGATCTTATTCTCTTAAACATATTAAAATATGTAATTATTAGTTATTATGTCTCTTCTTTATAGGTTAATCTTTATAATTGAGAGAAAAGTTTATTTAATTTGTTTAAAAGATACTTTTATTTTTCTTAAAAAATAATTTAGAGTTTAAATTTTAAATAAGATTTTTCATAATAATGACTCCATAACTCAATAATGGAGGCACATGGTCTACTATTCTTTAGTGCACCACATGGAGACAAAATCCTCAATTGAAACCTAATGTTGTAACATTTTATAAATTTTAATAAAAAAATATTTTTTATTTATTAATAATTAATAATTAATTAATTAGATTATAGTTTTTACCTTTTAAATTTTTCTTTTATTTTAGTTTGGGTTTTATTTTAATGTTTTTAATTTTATTTAAAATAGTCGTATAAAAAATAGAATTTCGTTTTATTTATTTTATAAAAAGAATTATTAAAGTTTGATAGAATTGTATTACTTTGTAAATATACAATGACGTATATAGTATATAGAATTTCGTTTTATTTATTTTATAAAAAGAATTATTAAAGTTTGATAGAATTGTATTACTTTGTAAATATACAATGACGTATATAGTATAGTATTTTTTTTTTAATTTATTTTATTAAGTATAAAGTTTTGCTATATTGCATAATTGATTGCACGATGGATAAGTAAGATCAATGACTCATATTCTTTTTCGAGCCCCCTTGCATGCTCGACTTTTAGCAAGGGTAAAGTGACTAATTTCATTTAAATATTGTATATTTAATTAGTTATTTCAGACCAATATTGTTCCGCCACGTATTTAGGGATAATTTTGAAATGCACCATACTTATCTATAGCCTCTGTAGAATGGCATGCACTTCTACTAAATTCTCCATAATTTCATCTCTTTGTAATTCTACTGCTAGTACTGCATTATCCCCTCTATCTTGGAATTTATCTGTGACGTATTTTTCATCTTCTTCTGTGATAGTGAGTACTGGGGGATTCTTGTGGTACTTGATTTTCTTTTTTATTTCTCCCTACTATGTTCCAGTCCTCTGCTTGGTTGGGGTTGAGGTTTGTGCCTCAATTTTTTTTTTTATGTTTTGTCATCCTGAACCTCCTTTTTACGAGAGCTATCTCCCTTTATCTTCTCTCCATCTCCTTTCACTTATGCCCTTGATATGATGTCTTTCTTCCTTGTCTTATTGACTATTGCACTACTCCTTGAATTTTGACTACGCTCTGCAGCCTTCCTTGTATTTTCTGCTAGACTGCTTGTATTCCTTGATGGACCTGCTTCTGCTTGTTCCTTAGGTTTTGTCCCTTTCTTCTGTGTTACTAGAACTTTCCACTACACAGGCCAATCCTTCACTATCCATTCAAATTCCTCCCACGTTGTGCAATACCTCATTTCTAGCCACTTCTTATTTGGATATGTTTTGGCCTAAATCCACATGTGATGTCTTGAAGCCTTAAAGTTAGAAATTCCTTTGTTTTCCTTGACTACTTCAATAGGGATTCTCCACGTGTTAGTTGTATTTTGTTGCATATATTCTAGGAACATTGAAAACATTACGTTGTTCTCATGTTTGTTCTTAGCGTCTTTTCCCTACCATAAGGTTTTATATTGCGTTGCGCGACATTTCCCTCTTATGTCCAGAAAAGCTATGAATTTGGGTTCCTTCCATCCTACCAATACTACCAAAATCATTAGGAAAGAGTAGTGGAATTATTTCCCATTATACTATGCATCCCTGCAGTCTATCAAAATTTGGTTCAATAAATAGGGCGCTCAATTGAATACTATACCCTTTGCGTATTGCACAACTGCTTCTCTGACTCCTGATGGGGCCTCTTCCTTTCTACACTTCCTCAAGAGTTTATAGACCATATGCTTCATGGAAAACCTTGTCGCAGGATCGTTGACTTCCCTTATCATTATGCCTCTATTTCCCTTGTTTGTCTCGAACTGTGTTTTAACCTATTTTGCAATCTCCTTGTCCCTTGCTTTGTTCTCCAAGTAATCCTCTGGTTTTATGTCGCTGGTTGTGAACACTGTGATTTTTTCTATAAGGTCTACATCTATATGGACCAACCTATCCATACACATGATACCTACATGTACCCTTTCCAGTAGTTGTTTCACATAGTTTCCCATGTCCTTACCATTCCCCAAATGTGGTATTTCCAACAAATTCATAATACCCGAATTATATAATCCTTTGATCCACTACGCGGACTCCAAAATTGGATTTCCTAAGGGTCTTACCTCCTCCTTTTTCTCCAAATACATTTCATGTGCAAGATCAGGAAACTTTGTTGTTTCTGTTACATCATGATATACATACTTCAATTTTGCCACTTTTTCTAGCATGTCTTCAACTACAATTACGACATTTGGGATATGAGGTAGCATGATCTCCACTGAGGTTTGTTTGTTTGGAGCACTTGGTGTTTTCCTTTTCTGGCCCATGGTTGGGTTTTCTTCTAGGTGTTCTTTCTCGGCTTCTTATTATTCTTTGCCCTCTGATTGTTGTTGGCCTATAATTTCTTCGACCATGAATTATTATTCAACGACTTCCTTTTTTAGGGTCCCCTAATTTTTCTTTCCGTCTCCTCCACTCCTGCAAAGTTTTCTGAATTAGGGTTTGCCCTGTCGTTAGGGTTTTCTTATTTTTGTTTTCCTGCGCTCTGATCCACTTCCATCTGTTATGTGGTTGATTTTTATTCTTCTACCCTTGTTTTACTAATGGATTCAGTCTCTGACGTTGTAACGTCCTCCACCTCCACAATATTTTATGGTTCTATTATCCTTTCCTTTTTCTTCATTGTTTGTCGGGTCACCCGTACAAATTGTCCAGGACCGCCAACTTTGGGAGGTTCCATCTTGCTTGCTTTGCATGTGAAGTACTGCCTATATTTGTCAATTACCCTCTGCTTATGCTCTTAAGTTCTTTGTTGTTCAAAAATCGCTAAGCGATTAAATTTCCCGAGCTTTTCCCTTTTTATAGCTGCAATGATTAATGTTTTCGTCCTTTTTCAGTTTCCCGGTCATCATTTTCCTTTTTCCATTCTTTCTCCATTTTCCCTGCGCATGCTGTTTTCCTTTCTTCGACGTTGTGTTTATCCTCTCTGTTTTATTTTTCCTATGTGCAATATCTTCATTTCTTGTCACACTAGTTTTTTGTCTTCTACACACCATCATTGTCAACTATTTGTCTGTCGCTTATTCCTTATTTTTGTTTTTTCTTCACTTTTCTACTTTTCTCTTCCTTTTTATTCTTTTAAATCCTACTATTTACAATATGTACAAGTCTAATTCTAAGGCCAGAACAACCAGATGATGTTCCCAAAACCTTCGAGGGGCAGACTTAACAATGCATAATTTGTTGAAGAATAATGCATTTTCCTATTTTGAAGGTGAGGAAATGGAGTAAGATCTGAGTCTTCCGCATGAGAGTCGCAGCGGTCATTAGAATTGTTGAAATTTTCATAAGAGATAATATTGCATATTCTTTTATTATTATTTAATATGAAAAAGGATCACAACTGAAAGATATATATCCATAGAACAACAAGATATATCCTCAAGGAAACCCTCAAGGGGGAGAAAACCCTGCAAACTTTCCTCAGTATAGATTCCTCCAACATGTACAATTTCATACACTGCTCTTTCATGAAATCAATACCAAAGAGACCCAGACACGAACCAAGAATAGCCTCCTAGATAAATGCACACCACTCTCTTGTAATTATGTTCAATGAGTGATCTAAATATGAATCAATATAACCTCTATTTATACTCTAAAAGACCTAAAAGACACGACTTATCAATAAACCCTTTCACAATGACTTGTCAGTAAACCCTTTCACAATGACTTATTAATAAACCCTTTCACAATGGCTTATCAAGTCAAAATTCTCGAGGTTATGACCATTACAATTACACTTAGTAATAAATTCTGAAATTACTTAAAATATCAACACTCCCTCTTAACGAGGAAGGTATTTTACAATGACTTATCAATAAACCCTTTCACAATGACTTATTAATAAACCCTTTCACAATGATTTATCATGTGAACCTTCTCGAGGTTATGACCAGTACAATTACACACAGGAATAACTTTCAAAATTACATAAAATATCAACAAGAATTAGTGTCCTTTCCTACCCGTGTCATGATTACATTGATGTTGGATGTGGTGGATACCTAATAACATGTACATTGTCTATCCATTTTAGAACTTCACCTTATGTTTTCACCTTGACATCCATGTGTACAATTATTTCCTTTGATCGTATTCTGGATCATGGTATAGGGGTCACCGAGGAACAATAATTTACCCTTAGTGCTTTATTTTCCTTCTCACATGGAATGGTGTTGTTGTGGTGAAGAATGTGGAGAAGGAAAAAGGTATGAAGAACCTCCAAATCTAGCAATATTCGTCTGAAAATTGATTCCAGATTCATTTCTCTTGGCAACATTTTCTTCTTCAAATGGTTTATGATTACCATGGAATCCCCTAAAATTGAGAGTGAGTTTATTCCTTGTTGTCGAATCAACTTCAATCCATGGAGGAGAGACTATGACTCTGCTTGGTTATCGGTTTCTTTCTCAATATTCCAAGAGAAGATAATCTTAATACTTCCTCCTAGGGAGAAGATAACCCCACCTGCTCCTGTCGCCTCGAGCAATTCCTACCAAATTTTATACTGATGCGATTGTTATTAAATTCCTTGAGGAAAATTTTCTTGCTATATTTGGATCTCCAAGGAAAATGATAACAAATAACACTCGAGATTTTAAGTTCCTTGCAATGATAGATTTTTATTCTTGGACATTCTACTACTTATTATCCTCGGGGTAACGGATTGGCAGAATCATCAAACAAGAGTTTAATGACGATAATTAAAAAAAAGTATTGAATGATAACAAAAGGGTATGGCACTCTCATCTGAAGTATGCACTATGGGAAAACAAAATAAGTACCAAAAGAGCAACATGTATCTCTCCTTTTCAATTAATTTATGGCATTTATGGTGTTCTTCCTATTAATATTGATTTGCATGTCATGAAATTGTTACAGGATGTTGAAGAAGAACCAAATGATCTTACTAGAAGAATGAACCAATTAATTGAAGTGAAACAAACTAGAGAACAAGTAAATGAAAAGTTTCAAGAATACCAAGATAAAATGAAGGCTATTTTTTTTATAGCAGAGCAAAACAAAGAATTTGTTTTCATGGTAACTTTGTATTAAGATGGGATAGTAGAAGAGAATATCATTGTAAACATGGAAAATTTGATAATGTGTGGCTTGGACCTTTCAAGATTGCTATAATTGAAGGAAAAAATTCATTTTCTCTTCAGAATTTGGATGGTGATTTTTTGTAATTGCTTGTGAATGGGCGATTTTTGAAGCATTTTATTCAATTCTAGACAGTTCCTTATTTTCCATTCATTGTATGTAATCAGTTTGGATTGACATTGGCATTTACTTTTCATAAAATCTCAAAAACGACTTCTAAAATATTTTTGAAATAATTTAATCAGAACTGAAGTTTAGTTCAAATAAACTCATTATCATTATTTTATTAACATGGATGGTCCAATTAAAACAAGATTGGAGTTTTATTTTAATAAATTTCTTAAGAAAATTAAAATGATTGTTTTAGTTTGAACATAGTTCATTTCTTGTTCTGTTAGATTGGATTAAAACTAGATTTTCTTTTAAATGAATAAATCTCGATGATCTCAAACTTTCCTAATCTTAATAGAAAAAGACATTTCTAACTATCAATGAGGAATTTTGATATGTTATTATTAACCAGAAAGGAAAATATCTTTAAGTTTCCTTATAAAATTTGAAAAGGTATATTTTCGGTAATTCTTTTATAGGAAGAAGCTTGGTTGTAAGATTTTAAACGATTGAGTTGCCCACATAATTTTATTAAATATGAAAATTAACGAAGTATGAAATTGGTTTATTTTGGAAAGATGGAGTTAGGACTAAGGAAATGAAAAACAATTATGAGTATACTTTATAACTCGGGTATTTCCAACTCATCTTTGATAAACAAACATCATACCTAGGTATGCAAAACATATTGATTTCCCCTATCTCATATAAAGTAAATATAAATAAAAGAGATGGTGAAAGGAAATTCAATTGGGAAATGCATGTATCTTTACGGGCTATGGACACTCATTGGTAGTGAAGCAAGGTCTATGATGTTGGGGTGACTATATCATAGGGTATAGACACTTTTTGGTAGTCTAGCAACACCATGAAAATAAAGGAGGATTACCGTACTCAATCAAACTAGTTTCCTTGGGAATGATTTCATTTTGACCTTAATAAGCTATAATATAAAATTTTACATCTTAAATTTTACATTTTACATTTTAATAAGCTATAATATAGGCATTTGACTTTTGATATCAAATTTATGATTCAATTACCTTAGATAGCTCATAAGATTAAGTGAAGGAACATATTTTATCTTTATTTTATTTTATTCTCTTAAACATGTTAAAATATGTAATTATTAGTTATTATGTCTCTTTTATTATAGATTAATCTTTATAATTGAGATTAATAATGTTTTTATTCATGGAATTAACATAAAAGTACTGAACATTGTAAGTGAAAAGTAATGACATATTTTATCTTTTTTTATCTTATTCTCTTAAACATGTTAAAATATGTAATTATTAGTTATTATGTCTCTTCTATTATAAATTAATCTTTATAATTGAGAGAAAGATTTATTTAATTTATTTAAAAGATACTTTTATTTTTAAAAATTAATTTAGAGTTTAGATTTTAAATAAGATTTTTCATAATAATAACTTCATAACTCAATAATGGAGGCACATGGTCGATTATTTTTTAGTGTTTCACATGGAGACAAAATCCCCAATTGAATAAAAATTAATTTTTATTTATTAATAATTAGTGGTTAGTTAATTAGATTATAGTTTTTACCTTTTTAATTTTAATTTTATTTTAGTTTGGGTTTTATTTTAATGTTTTTAATTTTATTTAAAATAGTCGTATAAAAAATAGAATTTCGTTTTATTTATTTTATAAAAAAAATTATTAAAGTTTGATAGAATTGTATTACTTTGTAAATATACAATGATGTATATAGTATTGTATTTTTTTTTAATTTATTTTATTAAGTATCACGATATATTAATAAAGTTTTGCTTTGCACGATGGATAAGTAAGATCAATGACTCATATTTTTTTTCGAGCCCCCTTGCTTGCTCGACTTTTAGGAAGGGTAAAGTGACTAATTTCATTTAAATATTGTATATTTAATTAGTCATTTCAGACTAATATTGTTCCGCCACGTATTTAGGGATAATTTTGAAAGATTAAAAGTAAATTCTGGTCTTTAAACTCTTATTTATGAGAATTCGAAGCCGAAACAGTGCTCGAGTTACCAACGTGACTTACTAACTCAACCTGAACTTTTTCTCGAGTTAATTTATCTCGGGTAATTCGAAAATCTCTATTTCCTTGATTGTTTTAATTTTAAAAGATGGAATAAAAAACCAAGAGACCCCCTCACAAGAAGAAGTTGACCTGGATGATAGATATACAAACGTATTTGATCCAATATTGTCTCGTGATATTTAGAATTGTACTAATCAACCATGCAACATTTCAAAGATCTCGTTTATTATTATCATGCATGGGAGTCCAACCTCGCTAAATTTATTGTGCCCCAAACTTAAAATTTTCTTGGTGTTCTTATAATTATATTTAGTCTCAAAGGTCTGTAGTTTCCAAAGATGGGGCAGTTATTTTTGTTGTAAATTTCCAGTTTATTTTTGAAATGCTTAAGCTATCTCAAAACCCTGAAAGTGAGACGCTTAATGAAAAAATACTTGTTGAGTGTTTCAAAAGGTTGACTCGAATTTTTTTTTTATTATAGTCATATTTATGTCAAGTTGTTAATGTCCATGAATAAAACGTTAACCTTAAAATTAACATGTTTCCTAAAACATCTCGACATATTATAACAATGGTAGCTGCAATCTTAGGATATAATGATGGTAAAGATGTGATTGAATACATTCTAGGGTTTATGTCTTCTATCTATCCACCCACATTAAAACCCTCTGTTAAATATAACTATGCCCAATTTCTGGTTGATAATATTCAACTTTCAGTTATTTGAATTCGAAGACAATAGATATTTTAGATACCAATCATATTTGGTATATCTTTTTCTATACTTCCAAGCTTCAAAGTTTTCACATATTGAATTAAAAACTGAAGATGAAATGGGTAACCCATCTTCAGTCATTCATTGGACTCCTATGGCTAGAAAAAATGTTCAAAATTTAGGGTTTTCAGAATACATCAACCAGTTTATGTCAATATCCTTTGAAATCATTCATGGTGAGACTCCCCCCAGAATATTTACAAAGTGTAAAAATATTTTAAAGCTAAGTCCTAATAAAAGGGTTGGGGATTGGTACTTGTTTGAAAATCACACAGAGATTAGGGTTTATGGTTCTGAGGTACAACCTTTTCTTTTACCTAGGTTCCTAACACCTGGAATTTTTTCTTTGGAATTCATAAGACAAAGGCTCAATTTTGACTACATTCACTTTGTATCAAAGAAAGCTTTAAATTTTAAAAAAAAAATAGATTTTTTTATTATCAACACCATAGCATCCTTGCAAGATGTAGAAACGCTTCTTCAAAACAAGAGATTCCAACAAGGTGAAGTGTGGATCTATGATCCTTATTCTATCATCTAAAAAAGAAGAACAAAGATTCGATCAACTCCTTATCAACATCAACCAAAGGCACGACTGGAGTTACTGGATAATGAAGATAGTTGGGAAGATGTGTAGATAATTTTATAGGTTCAAGAACAAGTTATAGATCGACCATCAAAATCACTAGTGACTAAGACTCCAAAATAATTTGAGAAAACATATAAAAGAAAAAGTGCAACACCAACTCAAAAGATGTCAACGACAAATGAAGAAAAATAAACTAAGAGAAAGAGGATTGAAGAACAAGAAGAAAACAAAGACAAAATATCACAAGATGACTTAGAGCTATTGACAACAGGGCCTGTAGTGGTCGTAGAAGTTTCATCATCAGAAAATCTTCAGAGATCAGAAGATCAAAATGGAAAAGAATAATTGGAGACAGATCCATCACAACAAGTAGATCACTTTCGTCAATTCATGGTAATCAAGAAAAATTTTGTGAATATCAAACAAAATGTTTATCCTAAAATCTATGATCAAGGGACATCTCAGAAAAGACTGTTATCTGCAATGGATTATGAAAAGGGAAAATTAAACATAGTTGTATTAAAACCCAAAGATCAAAATAAGGTCACTAACATCTCTATTGATCTAAATGTAGTTCATCCTATTGACAAAATGGATTTACACAGGAAACTAGAGAAATGCTAAACATGGATATTATGATGGCTTCTGTTGGAATGAAAATGTTACAAGCAATGGATGAGGAGATTAAAAACCAGAGGAAGCATGAAAGGTTGGCTAACCGAACTAAACAAATGAGGGTAGAAGATCTTGAACAATGGGTTATTGATTTTGGAGCAAATCCACAAGATGCAGTATCGATGCAAGCTTTGATTTAAAAAAATGATATTGAAATATAGGTATTAAAGTAAAAAAATAAAATACATGGAGTTGATCATGTACAAACACCAGAATTGCAGACAATGCAGCGGGAAAATATCAATTGTTAAGGAGAATTGTACAGATGAAAGACCAAATGGACATGTATGAAAAGAAAATTGAAGCCTTAAAGAAATGATCTTCTTCTTCACAATTTGCAGAGCTAGAAGAACCATATGAGGGGTTAGCTAAAGCATTATCATAACTCAATCTAAAAGGAGTTGAGATTGAGAAATTCAAAAAATAAGTTTCCACACAGAATGAGGAAATCAAAATTTTCAAAGAATAGATTAATGACAAGGACAAAATAATTGAACAATACCATAAACTAAAGGCTAAGCTATTGGGAGATATAGAGAAGTTGCAAAGTAAATTAACTAGAAATCCATATCTGATAGGAGCTAGACATCTAATTTTGGATCACATTATCTTTGAGATCAACAAAATATGGGATTATTTCAAAATAATTGGAGAAGAGGTTTATCTTGTTGATGAAGAAGACAGAGCTATACATCAAGCGTTTCAAGAATTGGGAACCAGACCTCAAGTGGATACAAGAATTATCAAATTTATAAATTAGAATTCAAAGGAAACCTTACAGAATAGAGGAATAAAGGATAGAACGACAATGGTAATGGAAACAGATAAGATCTTCACAAAAAAGAATATTTAATTTTTTACCAATAAATGCATAATGGTTAGAAAGAATATTGATTTTTTTACCAATAAGTTTGAAAATTTGGTAAAAATGGGATTACCTATTGTGTGGGATGATAAAGGAAAGAGTTTAACATTTGAATTTCATAAAAGAGACCTGTTCAAAGTCAGAGAAAATGAGGATAAATTTCAAGAAATGACTGAAGTATTAGAAGGACAAACTATAGTGGATATCTTCATAGATGATTTATATTTACCATGGCAGGTTAAAAATATGTTCTCAAATTCTCCTTAATATGAGAAATACACCAAATTGGATATTACATATAGGAAGATGATGGCTCTCAGTTACCCATCAAGTGAAAATTGGTGACTTATAATTCAGTTGTTAACAAAGTGAGTCATCAAAACATTTGAGGCAAAGTCAGGAGATATTTTTGGGTAAATTCACAAGGTCAAATGTATTCAATGCTATTTTTGTAAAGTCTGATATGTTGTAAAATTTGAGACTAAAAAATATCTCTTGATAACCACTTTTGGTTATATCCATTTTTTTTTATAAAAGAAAGAAACTTGGATGTAAAAAGGGGGACTTTTACTGGAGGCAAGACAAGATTTTAATAAAGAAGGGATTTAACTTCATATCTTAATTGGATTCTTGATTTAATATTTTAATACATGTTTTCTCAGTTTCTCTTATAATTTGTGTTTCCATAATATTTCTTTAAAAACATGTATATGGTTTTGTGAACGTGATAACTTGGTATGACCACCATTGATACAACTGCAAAGGAGTCGCAAAATTCACCTATGTTTTTCATATTTATCCTTGTGAGTAGTAATGATATTTTCACTTCTATTCACCTAGTACTGTTTTAGAATCGGATATAGATCATCATAATTTTTTCTAATTGAAAATATAACAATATTTATTCAAATTGAATACATTGTGATATTTTTAATTATTTCTTAAAGTTTCTTCTTTCCATTCATTTTAATTTAGGATAGTCTAAAATAATTAAAGCAATCCACTATAAAGCTATGAAATTTAGTCTATCAAATATTATTGGTTAAAACTAAAGGTACATATTGCAACACTTTATTTCTAAACAAAGAAATTAAAGCTCATTTAAATCAAGAGTAAAAATGGATGACTTGCATAGTTTCCTAGCTAGAAACATCTCAAGGGTTACAACAGGATCTTCCATATGTGGTGCATATATCTGGAACCCTTTCCTAAAAAACAAATTCAGATGCAATGTTGGAATATGTCTAATAGATATAGGCCTTGAAATACCTTGGATTTTCCTTGAATTCCCTTCCTCATCAAGCCATGTGAAAATCCTTGTTGTAACAATCTAGGACAACATGATTATTTTCCAACCAATCATACCAATCAAGCAATCATTTGATCCGAGTGGCATGATCTTCAAATATTCTTTAGTGTTGAATTTATTCTTATTCACTAGGTAATCCATAACCAAAACATTGATTCTTCTCTTAGTTCATGTGTCTAGTTGAACTAGCCAATTGTTGGAAGTATGGGATGATCCGGGTTCTACCTTAGTTATCCAACAAAACCCTTTTCACCATCGGCTCTTCTGGTAAACCAGAAGGATACACCGTGCACAGAGTGCACAATGTAGTCTCACCCAAGATGGTTTATTGGTGACTACAGGACACAGGTGTCTACAGTCATGGAAGGGATTGGGGATGTTATTTTTACTATTGTTCTACTTTAACATTCATTCTACCATAACATTCTTCGAATCTATCAATTTATTCATTCACCGACATTCATTCTACTAGTGCACGCTGTAAATAAACCCTAATAGATGCATTCATCTAACCATTCATTTATAATTGCAGAAACAACAAAAAGCATTCAAACAAATTACAACACATGATTTTACCATGGTTCACCCCCCCTTAGGATACTTCCACAAAGATCTTTTGTTTATTTATTATTCTCCATCAAATAGCATTGCACACATTACATCATAAGGTTTAAGAATAGTACATGTGTAGTGAGGCTGACCATCATCGCACCAAGATCCACAGCTTGCGACCTGACCTTCAATTACATCTAAACATTGACTCCATTTGAGCTCTGTTGTTCTCAACAATACCAAACCTCGGGCTCAAAAAGGACACCAAAAGATACCAAAGATATGATACTACTACTTCAATCTACCTCATACATCTACTATTTATACTACAAAATTGGGTTAAAAACCTTACATTGACAAAAAACCTAACCTTAAGTGGACTCCACTTTCACACATTCCAATTGCCTTCCACGCAGTTGGTCTTCATCCTTTCTTTGAATTCCTTCTTTCTAGATGCGCTGCTTCCTTTGTCCTTTGTCATGCTTTATCTTTCTTATTTTCTGGTGTGTGTTGTTCCCTTTGGCCCATTTTGCGTTTAACTCCCAAAAATACCTGCTCCAACAGGCCCCCAACACTAACCTTTGGCTCATCCCAAGCCACTTAGATTTAGTTCACTTGCTGCAATGCTACCTCCAGTGCGTGAAACTTCTTTTCCAAATATGTCACTTTCTCCTTTGCATGCACACTTTTTTCTTCCAGTATCTCCACATCCTGCATTGTCATGTTCTCTTTCATCACTTCCCTACTTTTTACATGTGCCTGTTCCAGTCTTCTTTTCTTTGTTTGTAGTTATTCTATCATTATTTCAGCCTCTTGCTGCATTGGCTCCAATTGAGCCTTCCTTGCTTGTTTTTATCCTTGTACTGCCTTCAATTTTTCTTGCAGGTTCTTCCTTTCCTGCACACTCTTCATCCTTTCTAGGACGACCATTGCTTTCTGCCTATGTTTTAAATCCTGTACTTTTGTGGTCACATTTTCATGTCTTTGATCCAGTTGTTGTATCCTCTCATCTTCTTCCAGGTTGGTCCAAATGTGCACAGTCTAGTCATACAATTTTGCAACTTCTTTTACTTCCAAGGCTATGTTATCTATGTGCATAGTAGCCTCCTGCTCTCTCTGTTCCCTCACCTCTGGGGGAGTTCTTGGAGTCATTTTTTCTATTAATTCTTCTCTCTCCTGCTTATATCTCTCCATTTTCTGCTCAATATTTTGTATCTTTTCTTCTGTTGTGACCTTCAATTCCTACGCATAGTCTGGTATGTTGTTGTATACTTTTGCAAGTTTATTTTATAGTTTGTATTATCAATGTTTATCCTCCTCCTTCTATAGTGTTATTTGATCACAAGTTACCTGGAATATCTCCTTAACCCCCTTGTCGATCTCTAGTTTGGTGGCATCCACCCTAGCTCTAGTCTGGACCTCATGCATCACACTTTCTTGTAACTTGTATAATGCCTTTGTGCGTATGTGTTCCAGAACCAACTCTAGAGTTCTACATCCTTCACCTATTTTTTCATTGTGTTCTTGTCTACTTCCAACATTTCCTGCATGACCTTAAACCTGTCATGACTATTTTCTATATTGTCTCTTCATGTTCTTTCTATACTGGTTCTTCCTATTCTTTTTCTTTCTGCTGTGTTGTAGATTGATGCATCGTAGTTATCTATAGCCTATGTAGAATGACATGCACTTCTACTAAATTCTCCATAATTTCATCTCTTTGTAATTCTACTGCCAGTACTGCATTCTCCCCTCTATCTTGGAATTTATCTGTGACGTATTTTTCATCTTCTTTTGTGATAGTGAGTACTAGGGGATTCTTGTGGTACTTGGTTTTATTTTTTATTTCTCCCTACTGTGTTCCCGTCCTTTGCTTGGTTGGGGTTGAGGTCTGTGCCTCAATTTTATTTTTTATGTTTTGTCATCCTGAACCTCCTTTTTACGAGAGTTATCTCCCTTTATTTTCTCTCCATCTCCTTTCACTTATGCCCTTGATACTATGTCTTTCTTCCTTGTCTTCTTGACTATTGCGCTACTCCCTGAGGTTTGACTACGCTTTCTAGCCTTCCTTGTATTTTTTGCTAGACTGCTTGTATTCCTTGATGGACTTGCTTCTACTTGTTCCTTAGGTTTTGTCCCTTTCTTCTGTGTTACTAGAACTTTCCACTACACAGGCCAGTCCTTCACTATCCATTCAAATTCCTCCCATGTTGTGCAATACCTCATTTCTAGCCACTTATTCTTTGGATCTGTTTTGTCCTGAATCCACATGTGATGTCTTGAAGCCTCAAAGTTAGCAATTCCTTTGTTTTCCTTGACTACTTCAATAGGGATTCTCCACGTGTTAGCTGTATTTTGTTGCATATATTCTAGGAACATTGCAAACATTGTGTTGTTCTCATGTTTGTTCTTAGCGTCTTTTCCCTACCATAAGGTTTTATATTGCATTGCGTGACATTTCCCTCCTCTGTCCAGAAAGGCTATGAATTTGGGTTCTTTCCATCCTACCAGTGCTACCAATATCATTAGGCAAGAGTAGTGGAATTATGTCCCATTATACTATGCATCCCTACAGTCTATCAAAATTTGGTTCAATAAATATGGCGCTCAATTAAATACTATACCCTTTGTGTACTGCACAACTGCTTCTATGACTCTTGACGGGGCCTCTTCCTTTCTACACTTCCTCAAGAGTTTATAGGCCATATGCTTCATGGAAAACCTTGTCGCAGGATCGTTGATTTCCCTTATCAATATGCCCCTATTTCCCTTGTTTGTCCCGAACTGTTCTTTAACCTACTCTGCAATCTCTGTGTCCCTTGCTTTGTTCTCCAAGTAATCCTCTGGTTTTATGTCGCTGGTTGTCAACACTATGATTTTTTCTATGAGGTCTACATCTATATGGACCAACCTGTCCATACACATGATACCTACATGTACCCTTTCCAGTAGTTGTTTCACATAGTTTCCCACATCCTTATCATTCCCCAAATGTGGTATTTCCAACAAATTCATAATATCCAAATTATATAATCCTTTGATCCACTACGTGGACTCCAAAATTGGATTTCCTGAGGGTCTTACCTCCTCCTTTTTCTCCAAATACATTTCATGTGCAAGGTCAGGAAACTTTGTTGTTTCTGTTACATCATGATATATACTTCAATTTTGCCACTTTTTCTAGCATGTCTTCAACTACAATTACGACATTTGGGATATGAGGTAGCATGATCTCCACTGAGGTTTGTTTGTTTGGAGCGCTTGGTGTTTTCCTTTTCTGGCCCACGACTGGGTTTTCTTCTACATGTTCTTTCTCAGCTTCATATTATTCTTTGCCCTTTGATTCTTTTTGGCCTATAATTTCTTCGACCATGAATTTTATTCGACGACTTCCTTTTTTAGGTTCCCCTAATTTTTTTTTCCATCTCCTCCACTACTGCAAAGTTTTCTGAATTAGGGTTTGCCCTGTCGTTAGGGTCTTCTGATTTTTGTTTTATTGTGCTCTGATCCACTTCCATCTATTGTGTGGTTGATTTGTATTATTCTACCCTTGTTGGGCTAATGGATTCAGTCTCTGACGTTGTAACGTCCTCCACCTCCACAATATTTTATGGTTATGTTATTCTTTCCTTTTTCTTCATTGTCTGTCGGGTCACCCGTACGAATTGTCCAGGACCGCCAACTTTGGGAGGTGCCATCTTTCTTGTTTTGTGTGTGAAGTACTACCTATATTTGTCAATTACCCTCTTCTTGTGCTCTTAAGTTCTTTGTTGTTCAAAAATCGCTAAGCGGTTAAATTTTCTAAGCTTTTCCCTTTTTATAGCTGCGATTATTAATGTTTTTCATCCTTTTTCATTTTCCCGGTCATCATTTTCCTTTTTCCATTCTTTCTCCATTTTCCCTACGCATTTTGTTTTCCTTACTTCGGTGTTGTGTTTATCCTCTCTGTTTTATTTTTCCTATGTGCAATTTCTTCATTTCTTGTCACATTGGATTTTTGTCTTCTACACACCATCATTGTCAACTATTTGTCTGTTGCTTATTCCTCTAACTACCTCTTTTTGTTTTTTTCTTCATTTTTCTACTTTTCTCTTCCTTTTTATTCTTTTAAATCCTACTATTTACAATATGTGCAAGTCTAATTGTTGCAAGGAAACTAATGAGAGTTGGTAAGTCAACTGCCCCTATACAGTTTCAGTCGACTACCATTCACCAGTCCTTGAACTTCCTTGCCTGCTAAGTCTTGCAGTTGTACAACACCTCCATCTGTAACAAAATTTATCTGATATGGCCCGAGGCAATTCATTCTAAGCTTCCCTAGGTGTTGCAAATAATTACTGTCACAAAGGATAACTAGATGTCCTTCCTTAAAATTATTCTTCTTGATATGTCTGTCATGCCATGCTTTATCCTTTGGTTTTTGTACCTCCTGATGGAAACATGTTATGATTCTATCCTCTTATAATTCCATCAGTTGAGCCAATATTTCTTGCATTGTGCCCCTTTCTGTCATATCTGTAATTGTTGCAATGTGCAGACTTGGTATTAAATAATATAAGGGAACTACTACTTCCTCCCCATACACCAATCTAAAGGGTGTCTGCCCTATCTTCTTGCAGGTAGTTCTACAAGCCTAAATCACTGTTGGCACCTTCAAATCTCAATCATCTATGTTCACATTACAAATATTTGTCAAGGCATTCTCCAAAATCTTGTTGAAGGCTTCCACTGTTCAATTTCCTTGAGGGTGATAAGGACTAATCTTCTGGTAATGTATCTTAAACTCTTCAAGCATTGCCTCAATTGTAATGTTAATGAAGTGAGTCCCCTGATCACTCATCAATATTCTTGGACATCCAAATCTTGTCACTACGTGTTCAAATAAAAAGTGTGATGTAGTCTTTGTGCTACAATCCTTTACTGGTGTTGCCTCAGCCCATCTGGTCAAGTATTATGTCGTTGTAATAATATATCTGGCTCCTAATATTATGGATGGTGGATTAATTGGACCTACAAAATATATTGCCCATTTATCAAATAATTTCAAATTAACCTGAGGTTTCAATGGCATCTCATCCCTCCTAGATGGATTCCCAATTCTTTGACAAACATCTCACTTCTGGAAATATTCCTTTGAATCCTTGTGAACTGTTGGCCACCATAATCCTGTGTGTAATACCTTATGCGTGCTAGCTTTACCTACGTAGTGTCCTCCATAAATCCCTTCATGCACCTCTGCTAAAACGATAGGCCTTTCATGCTCCATCACACATCTCCTTAAGATGTTATATGCTCCAAGTTTGTATAAATGACCTGCAATCAACTGATAATTTGTATCTTTAACCACCAAATTTTTCTTCTGCGCAGTAGTAAATTTTCTTGGTGCAAATCTTGTATTCAAAAACTCAATAATGTCAGCAAAATCCTCATCAACTATTTGTACTGAAAACAATTGTGCATCTGGAAAGTTTTCTTCCAAGTACTAGGTTCTTCTCCATTAGTTATCCTGGATAAGTGATCTAGTCATGCATTCAATCTTCCAGGCTTCACCACAACTTCAAAATCAAATTCTTGGAACAAAAGTAGCCATATGAATATCCTTCCCCCCAACACTGGCTTATTGACTAAATATATTAGAGCATAATGATTTGTAAACATATGGAAATGTTTCCCTAACAAGTAATGTTTGTATTTCTGCAAAGCATATACCTCATCTAATCCTTCCCTTTTTGTAGTGTTATAGTTTTGTTCTGAATCTGATAATTTTCTGCTGGAAAACGCTATAGTGTGATCCATATCACCTTCTCATGGTTGTGTTAATATTGCTCCTAATGCTATTGCATATGCATCCACATGCACATGAAATTCTTTTGTCCAGTCTAGAAACACTAAAATCTGTGCAATAACCATATTTTCCTTCAAAATATTCAAACTATGTTGGCGTTCATATTTCCACTGATACCTAGTGTCCTTCTTCAACAACTTCTCCATTGGCACAATAATCTATGAATATCCTCCTATGAACTTCCTGTAGTATCCTGTATGGCCCAATGCACTCTTCAACTGGCGTACTAACTTTGGTGGTGGTAAGTTAACTATGAAAGCAATTTTAGCAGGACCAACCAACAGACCTTGTTTACACACCACTTGCCCTAACAAAATGCCAAAAGGTGCACTGAAAATAGATTTCTTGATATTCAATGATATCAGACATTGTCTTCATCTTTCTAACATCAGCCTTAATAATTCAACATGATCCTTCAATAAACTGAAAATTGTCCAATCATCCTAGGAAACTTCTAAAAACTTATGAGTGAAGTCCTTAAAAGTTTCTGCTACTACCCTTGAAAAAATTGTTGGTGCATTCTTCAATCCAAATGGAATAACTGTATACCGAAACAATCCCCATTCCGTAGCAAATGTTGTCTTATGTCTATCTTCAAGTGAAATTCTTATGTGGTGATATCCTAAGAAGCCATCCGTGAATGAATAAGCTTCTTGACCCCCTACATTCTCCAAGACTTCATCTGTAAAAGGGGTAGGAAAATAATCATGTAGGAAAGAATCATTCAATTTTCTCAAATCTACACAAATCCTAATCCCTCCTTGCTTCTTTTCTTGCACCACCATAGGACCTATCCATTTTGATTCTTCCACGGGTTCTATAACACCAAATTCTAGCATCTTCTCAATTTCTACCTTCACTTTCTTATTGTATATTGGATTCAATCTGTAAGGTCTATGTCGAATAGGTTTGTCTTCTGGCTTCAAAGGGATATTCATCTCTCCTAACTCTCCTGCTAATCCCTTCATTTTTGAAAATGTTGTTGGAAATAAGTCATTGTACTCGTGCATTAATTATGTGATCCTTTCTACTGTCTAATTATCCCAATAATCTCCTATACTTGCCATCTTTGGGTTTTCTACAGTTCCAATGTTTACCTTCTCGATCTTTAATGGCGCATCATAATATTCTGAATCTAGCTTGGGACCTTCTACTTCCCTTTCACCTTCCACTTCTGGGATTTATATATTGTGTGGATTATCTTCTATTGTATCTTCTTCTTTTGTGACGTGATAACAATGTAGCAATTGTTTAACTGTCTATCTAGCCTGCTTCTGATATGCTAGGATTATTTCAAATTCTGATTCTTAAAATATCATGTCTCTTACCACTTTCAGTGTGGTATCTATCTTTATACTGTTATGCTCAAAGGAAAATGTAACTACAGAATTCTTATGTATATTTTCCTAGTTTGTAGTTTCTCTGTGTTGTTCTTGTTCTGTGTACCAGTTCTTTGGAAAGCCCTCTAGTGTGTGAATGAGATGGTGTGTCCATTCTTCTGGTGGTACTAATATCCATTGAACCATGCACTTATCTACATTTTATTTAGGTTTTCCAAATCCCTCATATTTCTCCTCATATCTATGCTCCCGCTTTGCGCCGAATCTGATGCACAGTAACCTTTTGCACTGAAACTAATGGTTGATCTTTGCCTTATGTGTGCCCCACCATCTTACATGTGTAGCTTTTAAAGCAATATCTAATGCTGGTAATCTCTGATTTTCCATAACCTCTACCTCAAACTTCATTAGAAATTCTTCTAAGTCATTCATACCATAAAAAGTAGGAGGCTCTCTTACCTCTGAACCAATCCATCTCAGCACACGTGTCATTCTGGTAGATAATTCATGTAGTCGATGTTGCCAGTTTTCCAGTCTTGTGTCAGAATATGAAGCACAAGAAATAATACTCCTCCAACTGAGCATGCCATATGTAGTTGGGTTGATATAATCCTCTTTGCGCGCAGTTTTTCTGTATAGCTGATTTACATCTTCTGTAAGAATATTGTCTGTTGCAAGTTCCACATACCTTCCTCCTTTTGAGGGATAAAATGGTGCAATAACTCTGTATTCTCCAAATTCAAAGATCATGTTTCTTATATTCAAATTGATAATATCCTTGTTATCAAAATCTAAATCCATTCCCAACAAAGCTAGATATGGAGAAGTATTGTCTACTACGTCAATGACTTCAAAGTCTTCCATGGTGCACACACCATCTATATCTACTATAATTCTTTTCAATATTCCAATTGGCACTACCTTGTGTTGATTTTCTAACTTCAATTGAATAGGTGAATACCCCAGTTGAGGTTCTCCCATAGCTTCCCATGTCTTCTTTGGCATAACATTGACTTCAGATCCTAAGTCTAGTATGGTATTTCCCATGTTGAAATCTCCTATGTTGGCATTCAATCTGAATTCCCTGCTTTTTCTTCTCTTCTTACAGATTTGATTTACTCTTTTTACCCCTTCCCCTGAATTACACTTTTATAACAAATTTTGTAGTACTTGTAAGGAATTTTTATCATTCAACAATTTTACACATGACCCCAAAAAGTTTCTTAAGTTACTTACTTGTTCTGAAGACCGCTCTTGATTGGTCTGATCAAATAATGAAGGCATGTCATACACTGGTATCTCATCTTCTGGTTTTTTTTTGGAAGTGGATGCAATATTTTCTTTCAGAATCTCTTGCCTAACTTCTTTAAATATCTATTTTTCTTTGCTTGTCTACTACTTGTTGAACTTGCGCTTCTACTACTGGACCCACATCCTGTAAAAATTCTTCTACCACTAATCACTTGCTAGTTAATTGTTTTTTCTTCTTTAGATGTATTAGTCGCACATGGGGTTATGGGTTCCACACTAATTCGGATCTGGAATGGAGATCCTTCTTTTGCACCAGACACATGACCTCTATTTTTCCTCTCATATGTGGCGCACAAGATATCCTCAATCTTCCATGTGGCACAAAGATTCTCTACCTCTTCCTCATTGTTGTCCAAGTCCTCTCACTCGGCTACTTCCCTCTTCTTGTTATTCATCCTATACTGGTAGGTTCTTCCGTTGTGCGTCACACTTGCTTTCTTATGATTTCCCTGTTTCGTTCATCATCCATCATAATGGGGTCCATTGCTTCCTTATTCTGGCTACTCTCCAGAGCCTTCTCCATTTCTCATATCTTCCTTAGTGCTTCCCCCAACTCCCCCATGCACACATAGTGATCTAGTTTTATGATTCCTTGGTCATCACACCTTTATCATGTAATAAGATCTTTATTGACATATAAAGAGACCTAATGTACCTCCCTTTGGGTCCCCTCAAGAAATACTTCTCTGGAGTAGTATATGACTTCACTATGTCTACTACAAATTTAGTAATAAACCCTGTAGTAATACTGACTAACCAAAAATATATTGCGCGCGTGAATTTGTTATTAACCCTTTCCAATTATGAAATATTTTCAACATTCCACTCTACTGGCCCGATCCAATTAGTCGGATGGGTATATTTCAACCTCAATATCCACTCCTGTAATAACTCTAGAGTAAACACATGACCCTTTGTTGTATCTCAACATTGACTCCATCTGAGCTCTACATCTCTCAACAATACCAAACCTTAGGCTTAAAAAGGACACCAAAAGATATGATACTACTACTTCAATCTACCTCATACATCTACTATTTATCCTACAAAATTGGGTTAAAACCCTTACATTGAAAAAAACCCTAAGCCTAAGTGGACTACACTTGCCCACATTCCAACTTCCTTCCACACGGTTGGTCTTCATCCTTGCTTTGACTACCTTCTTTCTCAACGCGTTGCTTCCTTTGTACTTTGTTGTGATTTATCTTTCTTCTTTTCTGGCATGCGTTGTTCCCTTTGGCCCATTCTGTGCTTAACTCCCAAAAATTCCTACTTCAATGCCAAGACTTTTCATGCTTACATCTCTTCAATTTAAATCATTCAACCATATTAGGATCTATATAGCTATGACTAGCTCCATAATTGATCAAAATAAATACAGGTTGATTATCAATATTACCTTCCACCTCAATCATGTGGGATTGATAGTCTTATTGTTTGTTGTCCATGGAAACATAAATCCTTGGCATGATTCTGCCCATGTCCTCTACTATAGCAATTTTTTGAAATTTATGCAGAGTCTTCATCCTATCTCCCTTGTGAGGACAATAATTATACATGTGGTCTCCCTCATATCCCCAACACTTATGGGTTTTTTTCTTGGGCTCTTCCTCAAGGAATCTATCATCTTGGGTTCACTTTGTGCTTGTTTCCCTTGTTGATATGCTTGAGAGATGTTTCTGAAGAAAGGTGGTTTGAATCCTTTCTTCCTTAGATCTATCTTTTTTTCTTCTTATCATCCCATTCTTTTTGAAAAAATGGCTTTCCCTTATTCTGTTCATACAAATATTTTTCCTTACTCATGGCTTCCTCCAAATTCCTAGTCTCATCAAATCAATTTTTATCCTTGTGGAATGATGACAGGCCACTAAAAAATCTTTGAATTTTAACCTTCTTATCCTTGATGAAGCCCACATGACTCAAATGCTCCAAGAATTTCTTCTTATATTCCTCCATAGTTATGCTTCCTACTTTAATCTCAAATAATTATTGCATCTTCTTGTCATAATAATTCTCTCACAAGTACTGTTGTTGGAATTATTTATTGGAATGATTCCAATAAATTCTCTTCTCATCAATATGCTTGACTTTCTTTAGTTGGTCCCACCACATGGAAGATTCCCCCTGAAGATGATATATGGAAATCCTTGCTTCCATATTTGATGAATAATTGTGTAGCCAATTTTTTTTCTCATCCCCAACAATCAAGTTTCAACATCTTTTCCCTTCCTATGCTTTCCATCAAAATTTGGTGGCTTGATCTTCCTAAGCTCTCCTTGCAAAATATCCAACTCATGCCTTCTCCTCTTTTGTATGATAGGGGACATACTTGGGATGCTCTATAACATACATGTTCTCTTTTGGTCGAATTTCCATGTGAATGATGATGTCTACTGACACTTCATGAGTGTCTATATATGTTTTGATCATCCCTCCTATGATGAGATATGGGTGTTGGTGCATGCATTGTACTAGTTGCATGTCTTGTGCTAAAATATTTTTTAATTTTCCTTTGCAAATTGTTCAAACTTTGAAGCATATGGATATTGATTTGATTCTAATATTCTTGAGATCTTATTATCCTTTCATTATATTCTCTATATCTCTTCACTTCCCTCTTCAATATTTTCATTGTCTCAACTAGCTTTATCGACTCTACTTTACTTCTATGCTCATTAGACTTTGTTGTTGCATTTCTCGAACTAATATTTAATCATCAGATTTCATCTCAATTGATATCAAAACCTTGTACATCATTCATGTCTTTAGTCCTCATTTATGTACCTAATCTCATATTCCTATACCCCTAATTTTGAAAAATATGCATGCAACATTTATTGTTAGATGAAAAATCATTTTCAAATTATCACAAGTTTGCAATTCTAGAAACAATTATACATGTTTATGCCCTTTAAGGCCACCAATCATCTCCTTTTAGATTTCCTGAGAATTATGCTACTCAAATTCCACTTCTGGGTTACAAATGGATTATTCTCCTCAAGATGTTTCCCACAACTATTTTCTCACTAGAGAAATTTGGCTGAGAGTCCATCTTCTACCACCTGTGGAAGAAAACATGTTAGGAATCAATTTTCTATTTTTATTTTTCTATTGGGAACATATAGTATTCATCATTTTTAAAACACAAAAAAATTTAGAATGGTGATCTGATGCTCTAGTCAAATTCTACATCAATCTAAAATTGTCAACTTTGCCCTTTTTACATTTCCTCTAGACTTCGAGTTTTTAGCAAAAATTGTTATCTCCCAAATGGAGAAAAACTGGGAGGAATTTAATAGGACAAATTTGTCTAGATTGTTAAGGAGGTAAAATGTCAAGTAAATAATTTTTTTCCATATTTGTGATTTGGCATCCCTTTTCCTTTGAAAATCTCAAAATTTTCTAAAATGTCTCCCGAAATAGTGGATTTTGGCCAATTTCTACATTTCCATTCCAAACTCTTTGGAATTTGGAAAGTTTCTACCATTAGGTTTCTTTATGTCTTCCTCCTTTGATCATAGTAAAAGTTTCATTAGTAATAGGGACCTATCAAGGAGTACCGTCATGTTCTTCAAAAACCACTAATATGTAATTTCTGAAAAACCGGAGTAGAATTGGCTTGTGGAACTCACTGGTACTTCTATAGTCCTCCTCATTGATGACCTACCCTTGAAATTTAATTCAAATTTGGGATTTTATGTTCCTATTATGGCCAAAACAATATTTTTGCTTCAGATTTTTTATTTTTTATATTTTATTTTATTTTAATACCATGACTTCCTTTTTTAATTACCATCATCTTGTTGACGTGGAAACCTAGCTGATGTGGCATGGAATGTGGTTGCTAATGTGGCGTTGAAAACCCATTGTCATCCTTTGACATGGCCATGTCACCATTCTCCTTTCTTTCTTTTGATGCTCCATTTTTCCTTTCATCGGTGAATGTAAATTCTTCCTCATCGAAAAACTAAAGAATCCTTCCATCAACGAACTAAATAATTTTTTCATCGACGAACTTCAAAAATTTTCCCCATCAGTGAATTTCAAAACTTGCCCCATCGACAAACTTCAATATTTGTCCCCATCATTGAACCTCAAAATTTGTTCCATCGATGGACAAAATTTTGTGTCTCGTCGGTGAACTTCAAAATTTGTCCCATCAATGAACTTCAAACCCCCCCATAAGCGANAAAATTTATCCCATCAACAAAATTCAAAATTTCCCCTATAACGAACTTCAAAATTTCCCCCCATCCATGAACTTCAAAATTTGTCCCATAAACAGACCAAAATTTGTGTACAATGGTGAACCAAAAATTTTCCACATCGGCGAACTGAAAAGTTTGCACATCCTTGGACTCATTTTTCTTCTCATCAACGAACTAAGGAATTTTTCACATCAACAAACTAAGGAATTTTTCTTTGGCAAACTCGATTCTTCTTTAGTGAACTATTGAGTTTCTCTTCGACAAATTGAATTTTTATTTCCATCAGTGAACTCATTTAACTATCCATCGACGATCTAATTTTTCTTCTCATCAATGATAAGAACCATTTTTTTTTTTCCAAATTCATAATGAATTTGGACCGTTGATCTTATGATCAGATGTGATGTGGGTCATTGATGGGTATATGTAATTTTTCAAAAACTCAAAATTTTCAAGAATGAATAATTTTCAGAACTTTCATTTTCTTTTTAAAACTCCATGGAAGCTTTGGACTTAGCTTCCCATGGACACATTCGAACTTGCACGCATCCAATTGACATTGATCTCCATCAATTCAACATCCCTAAGTGAAATTAAACTCATAAACTTTCCTAGAAATTGGGGATTTTTCTCTAGTTTTACCATTTTCCCCAAATTTGATGCGGATTAAAACTATACAACAACAATTTTTCCAAATTTGCAGTGGTTTGGGGCCCATAAAAGGATGGTGCTGAAACCTTCACTCTGGTACCAAATTGTGATGTACCCAGATCCCATGCTAGAACACATCACTAAACCAAGACAACATAACATAAATATGATACCATTTTATTATGAATACACTTGCGCAACATGACAAAAATGACTCATGCAACTATTAATAATTTTAAAAACTTAAATGCAGACTATTTCTCAAACATAGAAACATTCAAACACACAAAACACAGAATAAACATAGCATTCAAGCACAACATTAAAACTGTAAAATAAACATAGTGACCAAGACACTTATCTTTATGAATGTTTACACAACCGGTTGTAGATGATGGATGATCCACCCAACCATAGTCTCTACTACTCCAGTTCTCTTAGTAGTAGGTCACCCTCGAGTTGGGGATATGAGTTCACAAGGATGAACATGATCCTATGGCTGGTTAATATCCACTCGAATAACCCAATATCCAGTAAATTCATAGTGACAAAACTCTTACAACAATTCAAACTACCCAAATCTCTTCCCCATCAATATACACAACCCAAAGGATGACATTTCCTTCTTTACACCACAATCCCTTAGACAATATTCATCCCCTCCAATGATCCATCATAGATCGGAAAGGAACCTCTCAGTTGGGGGATCCAGGAAATCCAGTTGTAAATGGAGTCCTCACAACAACCCTTACATAATCTCTTAGGTAAATTTCTCATGGAATATCATAACATGCATGATAGCCTAGTTCTTAGTATAAATCACAACTCTCTCATGGTTGTTTTTCACACATAGTATGGCTTCTTCTCTCTTCAACACAAAAACTTTGTTTTTCCTCCTTCCTTGTTGTCCCAAAAATTCAGTTCCCCCTCCCACTCTAATCTCCCTTCTCTTTTCTCTCATGCATGTTTGATTCTCACAATTTCCCAAAGTGATTGTACTCATCACATGCTTCAATAACTAGTTGAGTTGAATATATCACCCAACTTCTTACATGCATTCAATGATATAATTATCATCATGATTGTACTCAACCCATGCTCTCTTAATTAGGTGAGATGACTCTCTCACCCAACCTCTTACATGCATTCAATGATTGGTTTTAATAGGTCAACGAAGGTAAACATAATTAAGAAAATGATTTATGGAGGTGACAATATAAGATTCTAGGTATGTGGAGTTTCCCCTTGGACCCCCTCTATCCCCCTCTATTGTGGAATCATAGCCCCACATGACTTTGTCCTTATCCATCTGCAACTAGTGATGTATTTTATTTTTATTACTTCCAATGCACATTGTTTACATATAACATTGCTTGGCCCTTAACCATTCATCATATTTACAAATATAGATTTTTAATTCAGGGGTCAAAACTAGGATGCTACAACTTGGAAAGAAGATGTTTTAGGGTTTTTTCCATCCTTCTTCCTTTGTTGATTTAGTGATTATTTGGTGCCTTACTATGTTTTTCCTTTGTTTCCCTAGCAATGAGTATTAAGTAAATTTATCAAATCATAATTGATTTTGTTGGTGAAGGTTTTCCATCAGGGTTCTGTTCTTGTATATCTTGATATTCATTGTTTATCTTGATTGGGAGAAGGATTATTCTTCCTTTTGATTCCAATCTTAAATCCCTTTTCCTTGAAAGAAATAGGCCAACTCTTTGGAGGGTTTCTTATTGACCTCATAAGTCATTTGATTCACCTTGACTCCATTTCCCTTGTCGGATATGGTATTGATCTCTATTTCCTTCCATCACTTATTTCAAAACCCTAAAAATCCCAAAAATCTATTTTACTAAGGCTACTCTCAACTTTACCTCATGCCTAATTGTGTGGTCTTAGTAATACTACTAGTGATACACCCCTTGAGCTAGAGGAGAACTGACCTAAAGTCCAGAGGATAAGTTACTAAGGTAATAGTGGTGGCCATCATAATAGTTTCCTTTGATTTGTACCTTGTGGATTAGGGATTTTATCATTAAGTACAATTTGAGTGGTAACAAGGAATAGTGTCTCATGCTTTTATTTTTAAAATACACAATTTTTTTTCCTTCTCTTTTTTTCCCCATACATTTTATTTTCATTCATTGATTTTTCTCATGTTTATATTGAGAGTACTATATTAATGTAGGTCTAGACTAGTTGGGATGGCATGGGATCCTTCACACCATCAACCTTGTCTCCTACCTTGTCCATATCCTCAAACCTTCCCTATGTTTATCCTTGTAAAACGTGAGTTGAAAGCCAATTGTAGTCATTTAGATCCAATTCATACCACTAAGGATCTAGTGCATAGGTTCCAAACATTCTCCAAATCATCTAGGAAAAGAAAAATATCTACGATGGTATATCAATCCTAGGAACAACTTGGGATTGAAGTATAGGCTAGCTCGAGCCATAATAGATTCTCAATCTTGGAATAGACCCGAAATGAGACCCCCCCTCCCCATCATGGAATCATGCCCACATAAAGAAGAAGGAAAGGATTTTGAGAATAACGATTTATAAGAAAAACATAAGAGTAACAATTTAGAAGAAAAAAATAAAGACTCAAGAGACAAATAAAATCTCATGAAAACACAGGAACAAAAGAGAATCCCTCATTGGAAACTCAATTTCTCCTAGTAGATGGAAGAATAGAAGATGGGGATGATTCAAAGTGAGATCAACCCTTCTCCACTCAGGAAGACAATGACATAGTTACCGAGGAGGAGGATGAAGTAAAGAAAGTTCAACCCTATCTAGAAGTGGAAGAGAAGGACACACAAAGCCCTGCCAAAAGAACTAGTTAGCATGAAAAGTGGAGTTGGATAGGAATTCTAAAGAATCACTATAAAATAGTCTTAATGTGCCCTTGAATCCCAAGGAAGAAGAATCCATAAAATAATACATCCTAGTATATCTATGTGATCCTTTGATTATAATAAGTAGAAGGCCCAAGAAACCCAACAAAATTTACCAATACTATTTTTCTTCATATTTCTATGCAATGAATTTTTAAAACAATATTCTTATGGGTTTGGATGAGAAAGGAAAGACGCAAGTAAGAAGTCAATGTTGTTCTTCATTTCCCTATTATTTACTAAGGGATGATCAATAATTTGGTTATTGTAATATCATTAATCTTTTTGTATTCTTATGTATGGGTAATCATGAGCTTTTCCTCTTAATGCAATATAATTGTTGTTTAAAATAAATTTATATTAATTTGGAAATAATACTAACAACTATACAATATACAACAAAATGATATAATAGATAAATAAATAGAATGTGCTTATACTCACAAAAACATTACTCTATATATTAATATGTACTCAATTATCAAATAAATGCACCAATGCTTCACTATATCTATTGCACTAAAACTATATACTAAATTATCAAATTAGTAAATAAGTGCATCGATGTTTCACTATATCTATTGCACTAAAACTATACAATAACTAGCACAATAGTGCTTAAATAGATTAGACATAAATTACTAAATTTGAATACATGGTCCAACCCCATTGTAGGAACCCTTGTCCATACAATAAACATTAAAGGATAGATGCATTGGTGCACCAAATAGTAATGGATCATTATTCATGCCAAGCAAACCCACATAAGCATAAATGCTTCAATGCATTATATATGAGCATAGTATTGATACTGATCCTTGAAATTGCATTGCCAATTTGACTAGATTGACTTAGGTATCTAATGCTCCCACTAGTGCACCATATATTAATGAAGCATCAATGCATTGAACTTTTTGAAAGTTGCACCATCACTTATTTTGGAACACCTTGAGCATCTTTCTCTAGTGATGCACTTGTATCATTTGTGCAATTTGCTCATATTACGAGTAAGTCAATGCACCATAATGAAAGAAAAACAAATTTGCAAAAACCTCCACTTTTAAGAGGAAATGTAGCTATAAAAAACCTCCCTATAGGTTTTAGGGGATGTTTTAATAATATTTTTTCACATATGGTCATTAAAAACCTACATTAATCCCTATTTCCATAGTAATGAAAAGTTGTTTAAATTAAGCAAAACAATAAGTGAACATTCACAAGCGGCATTACTTTTACTTTTAGAAAGTGTAATATTGTTATGTGATGTTAATGTGGTTTATGTGATGGATTTGTTTTAGTTAAATCGATTCTTTTTTATGTTGTTAAAACACATTTGTTCAATGATGTGTATTTTTCACTTCAAGGCATTTAACATAAAAGGAAAATTTTAAAAGTCGTTTTTTTTTAATTGCTTGGGGATGTATATATATAATTTTTTAATATTGTAAAGAAATATCGTATCATTTTTTAGTGGAATATTTTAAATAATATAAAAAATAGATATAGTGTTTTTCATGGGAAGAAATTAATATATGTTCATTTTAATTTTGGATTTATTAATTATCACAGAATTTTAAATAAAATAGAGTATTAATCTTGTTATTTTTTAAATATTTAAAGTTTAGATGAATAAAAGAATATTTCAAACAACGAAAAAATGACACTTCATAGCCTTAAAAAAAATAGGATATATCTTTCTTAACCCTACATTCATATTAACCATTGAATGAGTTCTAAATAAAATGGAATATTAGTCTCATCATTTTTAAATATTTAAGGTTAAAATGTGTGTAGGTAATTAATGATTTTTTTTTTATATGATGATGATG
>ML800603.1:13700-55707 GCA_009831015.1 Picea engelmannii
CCCCCCACGGCTAAAGGCAGAATAGCAGGGGGCCTCCGGAATGAAACCTCATTCGTAGATCTGAGTGGGTGGACTTTGGCCATTCAAATCTGCTCGCCACTTACCCTAAGGCGTATTCGCGCCCCAGATTAAAGTTGATGTCTCTTCCTCTCATATGACGGTCGTTACAAACCCTGAGATCCTCCGAAAGAATATCATCCATTCATCAATATTTATCATCACGAGAGTCCGAACTCTCGATCACGGGACTCTCGAATTCTCCATCCCCGGTTTCCCGATGCGATTAATCTCTCAACACGTAGCCTCCATAAATCGGACGGTCCATATCTATCCCAAGATTTCCACCATGGAAAGTCTCGATCTCTCATCACCGGGACTCTCGATTCCATGATTCTCGATTTCCCAAAATGGGAGATCTCATGACACGTGGCCTCCTTAAATCGGACAATCCAGATTTGTCTCGGGGTTTCCACCATGGAAAGTCCTGATCTCTCGTCACCAGGACTCTCGATCCCACGATTCTTGATTTCCCAAAATGGGAGATCTCATGACACATGGCCTCCTTAAATCGGACGGTTCAGATCTGTCTCGGGGTTTCCACCATGGAAAGTCCCGATCTCTCGTCACCAGAACTCCCGATCCTACGATTCCCGATTTCCTGAAATGGGATATCTCACGACACGTGACCCCCTTAAATCGGATGACCCAAATCTATTTCAGAGTTTCTACCATGGAAGGCCCCAAATATTTGTCATCAGAACTCCCGAGTTTGTGATTCCCAATTTCCCGAAATGGGAAATCTTACGACACGTGGCCTCCGTCGTTCGGATGGTCTAGATCTATTTTGGGGCCTTCACCCCTATTCACTGGGGTTTTAACCCATGGGTAACTCCTGACAGATCCAATGGCTGTCGAGTTTTCCAGTCGAGATCTGACGGCTCAGAATGGTTCCTACCTGTGCATTCTTCCACGACTCCCTGGACGTGGAAAAATCGACGGTCCAGATACTCCCATGGACCTTGGGGATCTATGGTCCTAATTTCTTCGCTACCCATGAAGACAAAGAAAAACAAAGGGGTAAGGCATTTAACACCCTACTTACTCCTACCAATCTAACGATCATGCGTGACCAGAGGTTTCTCACTGGATTCTTGTCCATCAATTAATACCTATCAGGGTTAAGGCACTTAACACTCCAGTTTCTCCTCCCGATCTGACGGTCGTGAGTGACCACAGATCTTCTGATGGGATCTCGTCTGTCGATTCGATACTTATTAGGGATTTATTAAGGCCTTGTGCCTTCACATCCTCCTTCCAGATTCTTGATGGGATTTTCAAGAAGGGTATCTCTATGGGGAGGTTTACCCAGGGTACTATCTGAGGCAGATAAGGGTATCTCCTGAGAACCAGACGTGAAGTCTTAATTAGATCAGTACGCATATAAATAATGATTCATGAGGACATAATCCATACGTAGTATTTCCATACAAATATACAACTACTAATACTAATCAAAACATCATACAGACATTCTTATAATGAAATCATTCACAATTTCACAGCTTATGAGCATAATTATCAGAATACATATATTTCAAGATGCCAAAGGAAAAACACTTATCATAAAGTAACACCAGAGGTTATGTAACTGCTGAGAGGGGTGCTCGTTTCCACCCAACCGTAGGCTCAACGACTCCCAATGGATTTACCACTAGCCACCCCCAAGCTGAGACCACGATGTTGTGAGACTATGTCTTTGTTTACCAGTGACCAGAAGCAAAGGTTACTCTCCTTCCTCTCTGCTATCACTCACTCTGCATATCGCCAGAGTTCTCTTCCTCCCCTCACATCTACCCCCAATCGCTTCTCCCTCACACCTTATCCTCTTGCGAGGTTGTGTGTGGCGTGATTTCCCTCGCACTGGTCAGGCTTGACGGCTCTACGGATGGGTGGTTAACCTCCCCATCCCTCATTAATTCCTGAGGAGCCATCTACCAACCAGCCAGTGAGACATTTAATTCGGGGCCAATGAGCCGCTTTTGGTTCTCCGGGCCAGTGGAGTCCAAATACGGTATTGATTCTCGATGGAAGTTAACACCACCTTTCCAGGTGCCTTCCACCGCCATCGTGGTCTCTTTTTTCAGCACATCCCCTCTCAGCAGTCCTGTAATATAAATTCATAATGTTATTCACATTCATTGACCTTTTCCATAAGGTTCATTCACATCACATATTCACATTCATGAGTTTGCCACAGTTCTGGCCAGTCCAGTTATTTTTGCAAACTGGGGGAAACAGAGTGTTACAGAGATGAGCTAGGCTAGGGTGCACTGATCTATACAGAGATTAGGTCAATCTCTTCACTTAAGGTGCTTCAACAAGAGGTTTAGGGTTTTTGCAACTACTCCTGCTAGTAACCCTAGCAGCAGTGTCCTGGAAGTTACTTATGCTAGTAACCCTAGTGGCAGTTCCTCAAAGAGCTCAATATCCTAGCAACTATGTTTCCTTCCAGTGTTTAGACTAAATGAAGGGGTTGTGGGCCCATAACCTATTAGAATATAGAATATTGTGTTCTCGTTTTACCATTGACGATACCCTCATCACCCAACCATAGGCCTAAGCCACCCTCCGAGCACCTTAACCTTAACTGAGAATTACTCTGGAAGAAAACCCTAGGCTAGATAGCCAAACAAGTTGTAGCGCATCTTCCTCCAAGGATAGCGCACCAACAATAGCTGATCAGATATTCCAAACCCTAGCCAAGAGATATTCCAAGCCAATACTGAAAACTAGTTGTTGCTGCAACTGCACCTACAACCCTCCTCCACATGTACGCACCAAACTGGGAACTGCAGTGTGCATCAACTGGGAACTGCAATTATGAGATGTGTCAAATGATAACCTGTGCCTTGTATTTATACTGGTTCTGCCAGATTTGTTAGGGCCGACTTCTCCTTCTGGATAGTGTCTGTTCAATATATTATTATTATTTATGGTCGACTTCTTCTCTTAGAGGCTAATAACCTAATATAAATTATCTTCTTGAGATGACAAGACTTCTAGGGTTATTATCCAACTCATTAGGGTTTTCTCTTTCTTTCCAGAGTATTCTATTCTCGTCAGGTTCACACATGGAGGTAAATACCTCCCACAGCTACCATAATATTAACAGATATAAAATCACTTTATCCACCCACTTTCCCTAAGTCTTAAAAAGTCACCTTTTAATTTTCATCTCACAAATTAAATGACTAGGGTCCACTTTAGGCACTTTATCACCCCTTATGCGCCTAGGTGATGAGAAACACTTGCTTAGGTGCGTTTTAATTTAAAAAAAAAATAACATTCACAACAAGCTCATAATCTCCAAAAACTGAAAGGTGACCACAACCAATATTATAGGCGTTTTCAATGCCTAATAATAAAGCTTTGAATTCAGTGACATTGTTCGTACAAGCAAACTCCAACCTATAAGAAAAATTATGAATTTTCCCTACAGGGGAAACCAAGATAATGCCAGCCCCATTATGCCAGCCCCATTACCTTCAATGGAGCGTGAACCATCAAAGTGCATGTGCCACATATCATCATATAAATTGATTTTTTCCAAAGGAATATTATCCTCCTCAACAAAGATGGAATATACTCCTAGGTCCTCCTCGATATAGTTTACACTAGGTTGTGGAACACTCTCTATGTAGGGTGAAATCCTTCCCTCTCTAAGGACTATAATGTTCTTACCATTCCGAGGAACGTATAAATGTGTTATGATGAGTGAGAGGTATCCACCTATTAAGGCTTTTCAATCTCTTCCCAAGATGATTGAGTAATTTCTTACTGGCATATCAATTACCTGAATGCTGAGGGTTGTCCTTATTTCAGGGTGTGCAAACAAAACTAAGGTCACATCTTTAATCTCACCTATGGTCATTTTTTGTAGACTATTATAGGAGAGCATGCTTCTGGTGTTTTCATTTTTACAAGACAAGCCTAGCTCTTCCATAATAATCTTTGACATCACATTTGGGCCCGAACCTCCATCAATGAGGCAAAAATGGGCAATCTTATACATAATCTTTACATAAATATAAAAAGGGGGATTTTTTACAGGGTATCTAAAGTTATGTACACCTACTTTATTTACAAAAAAATCCTCTTCATTTACCTCTTCAGAAAGATTGGCTGCAATGGAAGCTTTTCCTTCCATGAATTGTTTCAGATGCATCTGTTGTTCAGGGACGACAACCATGTCCATAAGGGTTGCATCTTCTTTGATGTTGGCCAACTGATTCAAGATATTATACTAGGAAGAGGGGAGAGGGGTAGTTGTTACTTGACTGTCAAGAACCTTAGGAACCTACACAGTGGCAGTGGGTGAGGATGAGCTCGGGCTAGAAGAATTGAGGGGATGATCAATTTTTCCCTTGGGAGCATAGGATTTGTTCCTAGTATTGATGACCATGACATCTTCTGGCTCTGCAAAATCTAGGAAAGCAATAGTAGTTTCTAGCCTTTTACCAAAGATTTTATCTCTAGCACTCTTCCTTGCCTCACATGTGGCTTCCTCGTGGTGTTCCTCACAGAAGTTACACCAACTTCGAGGAAAGATAGCTTTAGGCTGAAAATTATTTTCAAACGGACTTCTAAAGGGGAGTGCAGAATAGGATTATGCTCCAGGGGTGAGAGGAGAGACAATCCCCTTTCGCTCATATGCTATCATATGATTGTTCATATATTGTACTAGTTGTAAGAGGGTGGGCATGCATATCTATTTAACTGATTCTCCCTGGGGAAGACATGTTCTTTCAAGTTGTTCTTCATATTCTGAACAAGTATGCAAAGCGGAACCAAGATTATCAATGGATTTTTCCTCAAGCCTATGATGGTAGGGGGGAGGTAATGCATTGTAGTAATGCATGAAAGCAGCTTGGTTATGAGGTCAAATGAGTTCATGGATTTGATTGTATAGCTTAGTGAAACGCACGATGAAAGACTTGATGGTCTCACCATCCTTATAGGTGACGTTATTATATTCCCATAACTTCTCGGCTAGGATTTTAGATTGCCCATAAGTGGATCTTAACCAATAAATTAAATCCTCCCAAGCAGACAAAATATTAGGAGGAAGGTCAAAGAAATCAGCCACAATCTTTCCTTCCAAGGAATTTATGAATAAGTGCATGCAAGTATCATTGTCATTGGCTCCAATGTTGTGACAGGCATTATAAAATTCTACTAGGTGTTCATTTGTAGTGGCAATGTTATTTCTCGAGAACTTAGGAAGATGCTCCTTGAACTTACGAAGTGGACGAGTAGTAGGTTCTAATTTAAGAGGAGAGGACACATTCCATGGTGTGGTTGTGGCATCTTCTTCAAACTGAAAAATCCCATACCTTTTAATAACTTTGGTGGGATTTGTGGTAGATTGGATAGGGATATGGTGGCTATATAAGCTACCAATCACTAACGAAGATGAAGATTGAGAAGAGGAAGCAATTCCAATGCCACTAGGGCCACCACTAGATACCATCTTATGGATGATAAATGAGGGAAAGAAAGACGAATTGGAAGAATCAGACAAAGTTCTCCTTAGAGCAATTTGTTGGGTAGATAACACAACGTTCCTTCTTCCTATTTCAACAATAAGATTAATTTTAGATGATGAGCCTCTTATTCTTCTAGAAACACAAGAGTCTAAGGACATGAAAGAAAGGCCAAAACTAAAGAAACAAGAAGCTTACTGTTGATTTCAAGGCTGTCTACGTCTAGCTTCCCAATGTTCTTGGGCACTAATATCTCATTCAATTGTTGCCCATGAATGGCTAAGCTCAACATGGGTATTGGCAATGTCTAAAATGGTGTTAAGAAGATTCAAAGCAATGTTGGTCTAATCTTGAAGACCGAGCTCAATGTTGTGCTACGTTGCAATAGGTACATTCATTAAGAAATAAAAACAGTCAAGAATGATTATCAAAAAAATAGATGTATTCGATGATAATCGAGTATAAAATTCAACCAGAGAGATATTGAAGATCTCCTCAGTATGGTCGCCAAATAAATGTTGATGAAAAGATATGAAATGATCTTACTCAAGCATTTTCAGATTCTTCTTGGCTAAATAAAAATAGGCGGGAATGTTACCCTCTGTTTATAGCCATCAAAAATAAAATCCTAACTCACAAGTACTAATTACAAGTGATTAGGCTAGTCTTTTTTGCAATTAAAAGCTTGCTGGAAGATTCATTTTAATATGATTTTATGAATATAATAGTTGCTGAAATAAATGTAGAGATAGAAGTAAAGACACCAAGATGATAATCAAGACAGATGAGACATAAATCAATCCTTTATTTCATTCCAATTCACCAAAAATTCATTCTCTTTACAAAATTTCATGCAGAAATTTCAGACCAAAGTCAAACTTAGACATCCCCGATAGAACATACAAAAGGACCTCTGACAGAAAATCAAAAACTGAACTCTAAAAGATGGATCAGCTTGCCACAGTTGCTTCCCACTCGACTCTTCACAATAGCCTTTGTCAGTCATGAAAACTAATTCACAAACAAACAAGTCTACACAAACTATCAAAGATAGATCAACACCTCTGAAAAACAAGTGTCTGAATGATGTAATTCAGCCCTGAATCTTATTGTCTACAATAATACCTTGCTATCATACAACATAATTAGGCTTGTGATCAATCAAGGAATGAATGAAAGATGAACTATCTCAACATAAACTCAAAGAGCAAACCTTATTATTCTTCTCCTTCTATCCTCCTCTTGTTCCTCCCTTTCCTTTTGCCTTTAAGAAAATTAGAATTGGTTGAAGTAGTTGAACCACCTCATTAGTTAAGTTAATTAAAAGACTCAACCAACTTTTTAGTTAGGGGAAAATTAAAAATCATAATAAGGTTTATAACTAAATAATAACTAGTAGGTGGGACCCCTTGTGACTCCCTTTAGCTCTTAGCAATCATAACATAACTAGTTAATTAAGCAAAACACGCCTCCTTGTGACTCCCATCATCACATTAACATTTGACAATTTATCTCATTGACATTTCAAATTATTTTCAAAATTATATTTCCAATATATCCAAAAGCATGTTGTTCATAAATATGAAGTCAATTGTTCTAAACAATAGATAAATAAATAAAACTTAAAAACCATATTTTCCAGTCTGTGAGGCAATCTTTCATTTGTTACTGCTATAGCCTTTTAAACTCTTTGAATTTTCCTTAGGTTGTGTGGAGCCTTTAGGACTAATCTCGTTGATCACATGAGAGAAATCATCCCTTAATTGCATGCGGGAGGACAACGATTTATCAGAATCATTTGAAGGTGAGGAAGGGGTAGTAGTGGCTTTCCCTTTGTCATGGGTATAGTGGGCCTCGGTTTTCAGCCTTTTATTTGAATAGCTCATTCCTGTATGCATAATTGATTAGAAAATAGTTCCTTTAATGACCATACATGACAACTCTTTCAAAATATGAAATAGACTTTGGCTCATCAACATATCAGACTCATGCAATCCAATCCATACAAATTGTTTAACTGTTGTCAATGAGCAAGGGGTGAACAAAAGGTCCTGAGATATGCGAGGGGTTTGTATTGAGCGAAACATGATAAAATGAGGGGATAAAGAACATGGTTACTTCTCAAAAAAAAAAAACAATCAATTGTAATGAAACCAGATAAAATATCACCGTGATCCAATCAAGAACTGCGATTTCAAGCTACTTCAATACAAAAATATTCTTAAATGTAATTAAATTTTAAGAATAGGGAGTAAAAAATGAATGTGGGAAGGAAATGGGATTGTAATTAGTGAAAAGAGAAATAATGGTAGGGAAAGAGAACGGATATTATTCATAAAATTAATTAAGTAATCCATAAAACCATTATGTAAAAGGAAAGAACACTAGACAAATAATCATTGTAATCAAATGAAAACTACTATGTATAATTCAATTAATTTTGTGCATTGACTTGTTCACTGTTTGTAATCAGATTTTTAACACAACGTCACCAAACAAGACAACATGCATTCCACAACAACCTTTAAGAGTTATGTTTCTTCCCAATTGTACCAGTTAATATTTAAAACAATTTCTAAATGAATGCACACTCACTTGTTCCAATCTGTTCTATCAAAACATCAACCACTTTCCATGAATCATTTCCTCAAATCAAACACAGACACTAAAATCACACCCGATTCTATTCCTCAAGTTCGTTCAACAATTAAGTCATAATGAGACCATAATGTCACAACATCTATGTCCATATATGAAACAATGCATGATATTCATCAATCATACGCAATGGAAAGTTAACACGCAGTCCTCAATATATCCCGACTTGCCATTTAAACGCACATAAATCACCCTTTCAACTTATACTATGTTGTAGGATACAAAGACCTTTTAACAAAACACAAGAGCATTTATGTGACTTCACATGTTTAATTAATCTAAATATCAATATCCACAATGTTGGGCTATCAATCTAATACAATGAGGCAACATCACTATTCCTGATCGCATACACAAATCGATCAAATTGCAACAAGCATATTTAAAATTTATAGCATATACAGTGGATGACCATGCCATAATTACTACGATTGCAATACTCCCATTTGGTGATTTAAAACCCATAATCATAGCAGTCATTTACTCAACTTAACATGTTGTAGAAATGCCACGCATACCCATGCATCACGCATGAGGCATCATTGTGCATTAATTAATTGTAAACTAATGTTGGGTTAACAATTCAACAATTACAATGTAAGAGACAACGACTGTGCATTCAATCCAATTCTCCAATCAACCAAATTACCATGTTGAGTTTATCAATCTGATTGTCATTATAACCAATGCAGTGACTAAATATCGCAGCCAACACCACTGTCAACATAAGCAATAGAGATGAGCCAGAAATCGAACACTATTGACAATACCCAACAACCCACAAAAACCAACAATATACCCGACGGGACATCACGGTTCCCTCTATCAAAACCCGAGATTGAGAAATCAAGGGTTTTCTCTATAGACCAACATAGGGATACTGGAGTCGACTCCCATCATTGGGTGAGAACCTTCGAGACCAACAACACACATGGGTATACCACCAATGACTCCATTGACAGGGTGATAGTTCACGAGATAGGAGAGGCTATGAACAGAGGAGCAAAGGCTCCATTTTGGACTTGTAAAAACACTTAGAACACGTAGGGTATAACCCTCGTGGCTCTCCCAATCAACCAACTAACAATGCTGAGATAAAATAGAGCCGAGGAGAAGCAATATAACCCACTATGCAACCATTAGTAGTATGAAAAAACCCATACCCAAGTGAAACAACTTACAGTGACACAAGGCGTTTCAAACCCAGTAAACCCCATAATAGCAAACGTATGGGTATGGTGATAAGAAAGCATGGAGACGGCCAGCCAATCTGGACTGAATAAAAACCCTTCAACCAAGACCAATAAGGATGAAAGAGGGATTTTGTGGCTTCTAACACTCAGAATGATCAATAACAATGTGACTTCAATCATTATTGCAATAAAAACCACACCAAGGATTCATTCCAGAAAAATATCACAAATTTACACAGTTGCCAAACTTAAGGAAAGCACAGACCCATACATCCCAAGACAATATCTATTTCATAACCAGAGCAGGTTCATGGATGGAGAAAAGACATACCTGTAACCAAAATCACCTTAAAAACGTGAGCTTGGCCAAGTGGTTCTTCCTCTACTTGAAAGTTGGAGACTAACCACAACAAAACATAGTTGAACAATAGCCCGACTAGGGTGGCGACTAGTGGAAGGAGTAGGAGTAATGCGCATTAAATGCACATCGCCTCCACCCCCACTCATTCAATTCCTTAGTACACGCCATCCAACCTCCCATTAACACATTCAATTAAACCATGCATTGGAATTAGCATCCATCACTTGTCAAACATGCCACCCATATCACAATTATCCATTTGCCAACCTATACCATAACACATATCAACCATGTTTCATTTAACTCAATAAATCACATAACTATTAACTTGTTAGATAGGATTAAAAATGATCTTTTAATTTCAATGCATGTAGAGTAGCATATTACTATAGTTTAATCTCTTCCTTTTGCATTTTTTTTTATATTGCTTTTATTTCTTTTCAACTGCTTCTTATGTGTTGTTACTAACATATCTCTTGTGTAGGGGTCACAGTAATGAATCCAAGAACAGATAGCAAGGATAAAAATGGATAACATGGGCCATCGTAACATGACATTAGAGCCTAGAGCAATCGAAACAACAGACAACATGCCTTATCCATCATTCATTTGTCGCAATCGGAACCAACACCTAATATGCCTTTTTTATCGCCAATAAAATCGAGATTTCATCAATCATGTAAAACCATGTAAGAGATGTCGAATAGTAGTATAAACATGAAATAAGAACCAGATATCATCTCTGAATATACAAGGGGGTCCCACCTACTAGTATTATTTATCTTTTTATCTTATAATAATAGGCTTTAGCAATACTTTGCGAGCAAAAACCTCATTGTGATTTTAATCGTCAACACCCTTTATATATGTGAATCTTATTTTTAATGCTTGCACATGTGTCTCCTTTGGTGCAGATTGAAATCTTCCAATTAATCTTATTGCTTGCATAATGTCTTGCCTTGATGTTGTCACATATAGTAGGATGTCAATCATTGATCTGTACAGTGTTTGATTTGCTTCTAGATATTCATCATTTTTCCTCAACTTACTGTTGATATTATGGTAGCTATGAAAGGCATTTAGCTCCACGTGTAACCCTGATGAGAATAGAATATTCTGAGAAGCAAGAAGAAACCCTAAAGCATTAAACCTAACCCTAGAATACAAGTCGACTCAAGGAAATAATTAATATTAAGTATTTAGCATCCAGAATGAGAAGTCAACTCAGACAACTTAGGAAAACAGTATAAATACAAGTAGCCAGACCTCATTTTGTACCAGACAACTCCAAATTTCAGCTGGGAAGAAGTGCACACTGTAGAAATTTGGCAAGTGCGGAAGTATGGGGAACAACTACAGCTAGCATCTGTTGCAATATGTATTTCTAGTTTAGGCTCGTACTTTCTATTGGTTATGGTTAGACTTTCTCATTAGTCTTGGTTATATTTATGCATTAGCCATGGTTGGCTATTAGTTTGCTTCCAGAATCATTCTCTATCAAGGTTAAGGTGTTCGAGGGTGGCTTTGGCCTATGGTTAGGTGACAATATTGTTATATTGTCTATGGTTAAATGAGCACATCCATTATTTTCTAACAGGTTATGGTCCCACACTATCTTCGGATAGTCTAACCGTTGGAATATAGATTGGGAGGATTTTCTCAGTTGTAGTTGCAATTGTAGCCAATTTTTTTGTTGCAACAACAAAACCCTAACCCTCTTGTTGAGGCACCTTAAGTAAATATATTGACCTAATTTCTAGATAGCCTAGTGCACCCTATCCTAGCGCACCTCCTGGTATTCTCAGCAAGCCAAGACGTCAAGTTTGAGTTTTTGTTCAAAGTCAAAGGTTGACCAAGTCAAAGCAATTATGATTTACTCTATGAAGTTAGAAAACAAGTTACAAGGGGATTTTAACTTTAGAGCGTGGAATACAAGTATTGACCTCATCCTTTCCAAGAATAAAGTGTTGGACTTCATGAAAGGAAAGATCGTGGAACCACAGTTTGAAGAAGGAAAAGAGAAGGAACCTCAAAATGTTGCAGTTATGGAGAAGATCAAAGACAATGACATCAATTCCATGAGTATCATAGTGGACTCTATAAAAGACCACTTGATACCCTACATCTCCCATATTGACTTATCTAAGAATATGTATGATGCCCTAACAAACCTCTTCTCAGTTAGAAACATTGGACAAGTAATGAGTCTGAAGAATGAGCTCCATGACATGAAAATGAATGATGATGACAGCATAACATCATACCTTGTGAGAATCTCTCAATTAAGAGATCAACTACAAGCTATTGAAGAGATCATTTTAGAGAAGGAACTAGTAAATATAGTACTCAATGGTCTTCCCAATACATGGGATACATTTTCCACAAGCATGAACACAAGAAAGGAGTATCCCACATTTGAAGAAATTTGGACTTGCTGTGCACAAGAAGAATTAAGGATTAGTGCAAAATAAAAACCCCAAAAGAAATACGATGATCAAGCCTTCACAGCAAGGTTCAAGAATTTAAGGAATAAAAAGAAGTTTGGCTCTAGGGAGAAAACAAATCAAGAAAAAGATATGTCAAAAATACAATGCTTCAATTGTCGAAAATATGGTCACTACAAGAATCATTGTCCCAATTTAAAGAAAAGGAAACACATGAAGCATCAGTTGCCAAAGAAAGGGAACCCTCAAAGAAGGCCAAGAAGGACAAAACATACTTATTCTTCTAAGACAAGGTAACAATATTCTTTATAATTCTTGTGCATACCATGTTTACATAGTTTATGTACATATCTTGCATATTTGTTTCTTAGAATATAAGATGTTCAAATAGAAACAATGCTTATGGAAGAACAACAAGATAAGGATTCAGAATTTTTCGGATAATCCATAGTATTGGTGATTGTTTGTCGATGTTTCGGATCCAGATCATGATCCATATTTTCATGTGTATTGCTTGACTTGTAGTCATCTTCACGATGACTACAAGTCAAGCAATACACATGAAATGATGAAGTACATCGACAACCCATGGTAACAATTCATGTGGAAGCTATTAACATAAGTAAGAACTACAAGATAAGCCGAAATCAGAATCAAATTTGAAGAAACTTGGAAGAATTAAAAACAAAAAGAAGTTTACAATCAAGAGGAAATTAGAAAAGGACTTGTGACACTTTGTAGAAGGCAATAAGGATGTAGACAGAAGCGTGGACTCTCTTAGATGGAGGGAGCTGATTATATAACTCCAAAAGAAGAGGATGCATTCATGCATGAAGCAAGGATTAGGAGGGAGATAATCATAAATAATATGATCCATTGAGGATTATGAAGTATCTATCCATTTTCCCATCAATGGTAGCAGCCATGAAAAGCAACATGTGTTCAGTCTGAATTTAGAAGAATTTTTTCTTCGAAAAGAAGCCTTAAAGTATCCATGGTTGTCCATCCACATCCATGATCCTAGGATGAAAGGAAGAATTCAAAATATTCATGGCATGGAATCTATAGAAAACTCCATGGACCCAAGAGATAAAGAGAAAAATGAAGAAGAACATGAATATTCCAAGTAAGAAAGAAAAATCCAGAACAACCAGTCATTATATCAAGAATCACAAGACCACCAGCTTGGTATGAACTCACTAGAAACAATCAAGCAGAAGAAATGGAAGTTGTGATGAAGAACAGTGTATGGAAGACTTATGAATGGAAGCATTGCGAGATCCAAAACTAAAGGTTCTCCCAAATGGAGAGTAAAGATTGTGATGATAGCTTGTTCCAGTAACCATAACTACCTCTACCTGAGCCATTATATCTCCTGCATTATCCATGGGTTGGAGTTTACATCAGATGAATGTAAGGATTGTTCTCCTCAACGAATTAATTGAACAAAGAAGCGTATGAAGAGAAACCTCAAGGTTTTGAGGTATACCAGAAAGAGACCCTTGTATGAAGATGGAAAAATATCTTGTATGGATTCAAACAACTTGGTGCAAAGCCTCCCATGCACAGTAGAAGCGTTGTGAAAACTTTCTATAACAAAGATATTGTATCACAATGGTTACTTAGAAGTCCAGGATGATGGATTGTTAATCCATGACAAACTCTCATGATAACAGAAGAAGTGCCACTTGAATATGTTCCAATTTCATTCTTTCCGCGATGTCATGAACTGGAAGGAAACAAAAGAGTTGAATCCAACCATGATATACCGTAATTATCTGATCTATATGAAGCCTTCAGAGAAAATCAGTGTTCCAGAAAGACCAAAGTACATTGAGATCAAGCATTACATTCTCCATGATGAGGTCTAGAAAAGAGAAGTGGTTCTCCAGTATATCTCCACAGATGAGAAGATAGCAGATATTTTGGTAAATACTCTGTCCAAGATGAAAAATTTTGCGTACTCAGGAAACAAGATGGAGCTCGTGGAGACAACTTCCTTATTGAAAAGAGAAGAGATTACTCCCAGTTTGGGAGGGAGAAATGATGTTTTATTGATTTATGGAAATTCATTTTTCAGTTTGAAAAATGGTCCAGGATGACTAGTTCCTTTCCAGTTTGGAAAGTGGTTTGAGATTTTTGATGGACAAGCATTTTCCAGTTCGGAAAATGGTCCAGATCGTAAGGTCATTTTCATAATGAAAATGTTTCGATAGATTGTTTATGTACCATGGAGAATGATTCTCCTTGTGGTTAGTGTGGTGGAATGGTCTAGGAAAACCTTTCTTATTGACATTCACTCTCAGTAATGATCAAGTAGAATGGTATGCCTCACCGATAAGTCATTCTTTTGAAGTTCACAGTTGTGAGCAATTTCGAAGAATGGTTCATTTTGGAGGTTGGTGGAAAACAATCATTTCCTTAGGAAATGATCCATACATTCATTCCCTAGGGCATACTCATTCTCTCCAGGTTGCACTTTGTTTAGTGCCGAAGGAATGGTCGAGTTAGGTGAATGGTCCAGGTTCAGCAATCAGGGACAAGCATTCCCTAGGGTAGACTCATTCTCTCCAGGTTGAACTTTGTTTAGTGTCAGAGGAATGGACTAGTTAGGTGAATGGTATAGGCTCAGAAATTAGGACAATTATTCTTCTATGCTTGAGAAGAATAGTCCAAACAACTCATGGATGATGTTTTACTTTCTGAGGGCAGATGCTCTTCTAGATCTCACAAATGTGAGTGGAAGAATGGCCCAGATGACTCGGTTTATATCATGATATTGTTTTTCTGTGCAGGTTGATATTAGATGATATGATTACTATGGAGACTATATGTATCTAGATAGTAGATGTATGCTACTATGGTGGATGTGTTCCACTGGTTGTGACTATGTGTCATTGATTAAGTAGTTGTGTGCTACTTGGTGTGGTAGTGTACCACTGGATTGTAGTTGTGTACTACTATGGATAGACACATATGTGTTCTATTGAATGAAATTGTTTTGATTTCCATGAAGACTATCAATAGTGTTGAAAATGATTATCATCTAGATAGATGGTTAGTGTACTGATGGACAGAAATTTTCCAGATGGAAAATGGTCCAGGACATTTATTCTTCTAGACGTATGTCTAGATTAGAAGAATAGTCCTTGTAGCCCATGGCGTGGCTTCCATCATCTATTGAAATAATTATTCTTCTAGTAAATATGCCCAGATTAGAATAATGGTTTGTATATCACCATTTGGAGTGAGTGACCTTTTCAGCATCATGCCTGATTACTCAGATGGAGTATGGTTTCGAGAGATGATGCAGTTGATGTTGTCAAATGACACTGATAGTGATGATGGTTCTCTTGATCTAATCATGAGATAACCTGCATGGATATGATGATGCTATCAATTGAATGGTATGTTTGTGCTCAATACCATTGCCTTCAATACCTCCCTATCTAGGAGGGAGTGTTGATATTATGGTAGCTATGAGAGGTATTTACCTCCACGTGTAACCCTGACAAGACAGCTTGAAATTTTACCAGACCTCATTTTGTACCAGACAACTTGAAATTTCAGCTGGAAAGAGGTGTACATTGTAGAAACTGGGCAAGTGCGCAAGTCTGGGGAGCAGCTGTAACCGGCAGCTACTGCAATCTATATTTATGGTTTAGGCTTGGAATTTCTATTGGTTATGGTTGGACTTTCTAATCAATCTTGGTTATATTTATTCATTAGTCATGGTTGGCTATTGGTTTTCTTCCAAAATCATTCTCTGTCAAGGTTACGGTTCTTGGGGGTGGCTTCGTCCTATGGTTGGGTGACAATATTGTTATATTGTCTATGGTTAAACAAGCACATCCATTATTTTCTAACACTTACATCTTGTGATCATGGGTGTACCGACAGGTGCATAGGCTTCCATTCTGAATTTATTCAACATTTCCTTGTTACAATTGGTCTGAGAAATGATCATGCCTTTGTTGGATTGAAAAATTTGCAACCCTAAAAAGAATGACAATTCTCCAAGCATGGACATCTCAAATTATTTTTTCATTTCTTCTACAAACTTTTGGCTCATTCTATCATCATTACTTCCAAATATGATATCATCATGGATGATTTTAGGGGCTAAATTTCACTCATGGGCTAATTTTCCATGGTTTTTCCAAAAACGAGATTCGCTATTTTAAAAATTATTCGCCCAAATTCTATAGGATAAAATTATTTTACTTTAAAAATCGCCAAAATTTTATAAAAACTATATAAAATCCTTATAAATTTGAATAATTTTACAAAAATATCGCCAAACATTTATAGTTGGCATATGAAGGATTAGTAAGATTCGCCAAGGTTTCTACATTTAAAAAAAAAATTCCATCCTTAAAATCATCCTTGGATATCATCCACATAAACCACAATGATTAAAATATTTTCATCGCATGTTTTGATGGAAATATTGTTGTCTACAACTCCTCTTTTGAAACCTTGTTGTTGTAGGTATTTGTCAAGTCTTGAATACCAATCTCTGGGAGATTGATTTAGTCCATATACTTCCTTATTCAGTATGCATACATGATCTTTGTTTTCTGAAAATTGAAATCCTTATGGGTGTTCAATATATACTTATTCTTCTAAATTTCCATTTAGAAAGGATGACTTGACATCCATTTGATAGGATTTGAAGTTCTTGAAACACACAAATACCAAAAACATTTTGATTTCTTCTAATCTTGCAGCTGGAGGAGGAAAGGTTTCTTCAAAGTCGATACCCTCAACTTGAGTATACCCTTTACACACCAATCTGTCTTTATTTATTAATACATGTCCATCTTCATCAAAAAAAATTCTAAGGACCCATTTGGTGCCAATCACATTCTTGTATTTTGGTCTGGGCACAATGTAATGTTTCTAACTTGGCTAGTCTAGGAAACGTTGTTAATGTGTGTGTAGGATCAAAGGTTTACAACATATAAATGATCATACAAATAATAAACGTGATAAAGGACTGCAAAGTTTGTATTATGATATCTTTGTGGGTTACAAAATGGTCGAATGCGGCTGAATAAACTGACAACACTCGACTAGATCAACAGACAAAGGATCTTAGTTGGAATACAAATAAGCAACTGTGGCTGAATAAAATAACAACACTCGGATAGATCAAAAGACAAAAGGATCTTAGATGGAATACAAATAAGTAACTAAAATATAATACCCGAAGTTGATGAATCTGGACCCCGGATGGATACCCCTTGGAAATGCGCCCCTCTTCTTCTGGAAAAATGTGTCCTAGTGATTCCAGCATTGGAATCAGACAATATATGTCTCAAAATGGCCACCTTGGTCTACTGGGAAATGGGTCGAAAGGGTTTCCCTGAATCTGGTCTGATGCTCGCTCTAGAACCCCAAATGTGCTCGCCAAAAGTGTCGCACATCCAAGTCCGGAAAATTCATCCCAATTGATTCCTCCATCGGAATATGATGAGGAACCAGGAAAAATATGCACCTTGCCCTCCTCTCAAATGGGTCAGAGGGAAATCTCAAAATTCTCCCTGGATGGGATAAGTCGACTAAAACCCTCTCAGAAGTTGTTCCCTCACTCTGGATGAATGCGCCCTTGTTGTTGGACACTGTATAATTGTTGTTGAAGAATGATGGAAGACCTGAATGATCTTCCTGGTGACTAGGGTGTGTCTCTCAACACCAAAATCATCCAACTGGTGTCTTCTTCCTAGAATCCACTGAACTATCTCTCCTATGATGCGCCTCTCTCCTCAATGACAAGTCATAATCTGCATAATGATGAATTAGGTCGCTGACCCTTCCTTTATAGCTTTCCAAAACCCTAAATCCCTTCTAAAACCCTAATTCACTATTGACTTCCAAAACCCTAAATCATTGTTGAAACCCTAATTCACTGTTGACTTCTTCCCTCCAAGTGACTTTTACTTTATTTTATTATTCCATGATTAAATCACTTAATTAATTAATTAATTAACCATTTTACCTCTAAAAAGTGATTTATCCATCCTTATGACTTCTCCATCCACTGAAAGTCACTTCTCACCATATTATCATGTAGTTCTCTTCTTCCTGATTCCGATGAGCTATCACACTAAGAGGTTTCTCCAAGTAATATGCCCATTATGACCTTCTTAGTGAATTTAATTAAGATATGACCCATAATAACTCAAAATTATGGAAATCGTCGGACGACAACGAAACCAAATCCAAGCTATGTGAAATGGATTCTGATGATGAACAATGCAAGTCGAGCCCAAATAAACCCCTCAATATCTCCAGAACTCTCTTTCACCCCTATCTAGATACTCAGGTAGGCATAACACTCTGAAATGTTTGAATGTTATAATGTCCCAAAATGGGGACATTACAGTCCTCCCTACTGGAAGATTGCTTGTCCTCAAGCAATAATTGAATCCAACTACATATGATACTAGGGTCCCATATCCACCTATGTGACACAAGGTAGACTCCCCTCAATATGTGGTCTCTCCAAGTGCTCACCATGCATGACACCCACATGCTCCTGATAAGTAGAATGATCAATGGCCAAAGAATCTCAGTCAACTCCCTGAGCAACCACTTTACTCTAAACTCAACTCCATCAAACGTTGAACTACCAAGCATTCCAATCCCCGGATCCCATATCAAAATATGAATTGCAATGCCTTGTGAGATATAATCCTATAACATATCACTACCATGAGTCTCCTACAAATAACACATGGTCTCAAACCGAAATGAGTCTTTCCTACCAGACCATACCAAACCCAACATGGCCCCCAATGATTGAACATGTTGTTGCCATAGTGAGGTACTACAAGACCTCAACGAATCACCAACCAGTGATGTGCTCTCCCCAATATTGAAACTCAATGGAAAATCAAGGGGACTTCCCCCTGTAAAGGTCCACTCGTCTCCACTAGTCAATGAAATGCCCAACCCTGTAATCCCAGGGTCCCATGCTTGTCTCTGACAGGGACCATCATGTTGATGCTGCTCTAATCTGATCATGACTGTCTGATCAAAGTATCCATTCTGGATCCTCCACTCCTATATCTTCATAAGATGAAAGAAACTATTGAAGAAATGGACTCCTATATCCCATGTCAAATTTGGAAGTTCATCACTTCCAATCCCCACTAATTGTTGATGTGCCCTACCAGTAACTGTTGAAATCACTCCACCCTCATCCCAATGAGAGTCTAAATATGTAGCAACCTCTGAGATATCCTCTGTCCCATGGCCTAGTATACTCTCCATCATGCCCAAGACCTCAACTCTCTGCCCCTAATGATCCACCCCTATCTTGATGTATGCAATCAAGAAACGCATGTTAGGTGGTCTCGGCCTACCAACTCTCCATGCCCCCTGCCACTGTCTAGATCCCCCTGTGATGCTATCAATGATGAAAGTATCAGGAAAGGCCATCATAAATATATGTAACCAACTATAGGACTGGAAAGTAGCATATGCTTTGGTCAATCCAAAGGTGTTAACCAAAATCTCGTCCATCGGCACCCATGCTAAATAATCACCTGTACTCATCACTGAACACCAACCATCGGGTACAATAGTAGGTATCTCTACCAAATGTGGGTCAATCATTCTCCATCCATAATCACTCACGCAACTGCTTCTACGGTGAAGGTGATCTCCCATATCTGTATACTGCTGCAAGGGAGAGGAATCTCCATGCTCTATTGAGTACATCTCCTCCCTGCCATCCAGTGCGTCCCCTTGAATCCCACTGTACACCTCTATATGTCTTTGTGAACTACCACTCATCATTGTGTGCCCCTGCATACTCATGTGATCTCCTGTATACACCTATAACATCATGGATCCTGGGTGTACTACGGGTTCATCTTCTACATGAAGGTCAACTAATCCTGGAACATAAATGGAAGTGTCCTCAAAACTACCCCTAGCTATGGAATCCCCATGTGTACGTGTGTGCCCAACTGTCTCACCACCCCTCGTGAAGGGTGGTCCCTGTGACCTATGGATATCCTCATGTATCTCTGGATCATATCTCTCCATACTCATCAGTGATCCTGGGCACTCCTCATGCTCCTCCCTCAACTGGTGCTCCACTGCTAAACCACCAACATCCTCTCGCAATGTAGCTGAGGGATATATCTGACTCTTTGTTGAAATAGGTGTAGTGGATTTTTGTCTAGTTCCCTCAAGGAGCTCCTTTGATCTGGACTCTGATTCCTGAAGGGTTTTATGTGTGCCTTCCAATAATCTTTGTGTTCTCACCAATCCATGAGTGAGTCAGTCCACCTCAACCGCCTACTCCCTCAATGCCCTGTGATACATCTCGTCAACCTCCAATAGGTAATCCCTATCCATCAACAACTGCTGGTAGTTGAACCTCATCACAATCACTCTCTCCTTGAGTGTATGGAAGTCATCAATGAAAAGTCCCCCATATAAACTATCTTGTTCCATCGAGGCCCTCCAATAATAACCTGCCACCAATGCATGTGTATCATCAATGCATCTAGTGGCTGCCATGATCATGCCCTCACTGACTCTCAATTGTCCTGTCAAGTGTTGTGACTCCTGGTCACAATCCTATTGAGGTGCTACCTCATGCCTCTCACTGCTAGTGTCAACAATGGAATCCCCAACAACACACTCCTCAAAATATAAGGCACTGAACTACCCACTGTCCCCTGTGCTACTGAGTCCTCCTGCATGCCACTGCATGCCATCACCAACTGTGGCCCATATCTGAATCGCACCATATCCTGTATGGGCAGTTATATCCTCCTGTGCACTCATCCTACTAATATTATCTATGCCTAGATCCCATACAGATGTGTCCAGACACATGCTATGGTCATTTCGACCAATAAAGAGTGAATCCTCATCACTATAGATCGATCCTGGGAGTGAGTGTCCCAACAAGCTATTTCTCTCCACAACCTGGTCCATCAATGGAATCTCCAAGAGTGGTGATTCACTCTCCTCATACTGATAGGTATGTGTAAGTTCAACTATCTCCAAGCCATACCTCTCCTCCTGGGTCTGTAGATCCATATGTTCCTTCTGTACAATCCCCACACAAGGCTCCTCTACCATATCAGGAATGTCGTTGATATCCTCATGTGTCATAGCTAGCATAGGTGACTGAGAAGATGTAAAATGTGGTTCACTCATCATAGGAAGCTCATCATTCTCCATACATGACTTCCTAGAAGCCATCTCTACACCCACTGGTAGGTCATCCAACCTCCTAAGCTCATCATGTTTAAGTGCCAACACATATGAATCCTCACAAGTGTCACCACTATGTTGAAGTGTTGAACCCTCAACATTACCTAATGGGGAAGATGAAGGATATGTGATATCATCTTGTCCCTCCAACTGTCTCTCAGATGCGCAAGACTCACTACCTTTATCGGACTTATCTAAATAGGCATCTATAGTTTCATTCACATGCATCTCTTCATCCTCATTGTCATAGTGCACCTCAACAATGTGCACCTTCCCTTTAACCTTGCATCAGTGATTTGGCTTCCAAGGAACTTTGAAACTATAGCAATGTTCCCTGCATATAATGGGTGTAAGCTCCATCTGTGCTCTTGTCAATCCACTCGCTGGTAATGATGTATCTACATCCTTATCTGATTTTCCCCTTAGGCTAGCAGGAAAACCAGCTCTGATACCACTGTAATGTTCCTGACTTGGCTAGTCTAGGAAACACTACTAATGTGTTTGTAGGATCAAAGGTTTACAACATATAAATGATAATACAAATAATAAACGTGACAAAGGACTGCAAATTTTGTATTATGATATCTCTGTGGGTTACAAAATGGCCAAATGTAGCTGAATAAACTGACAATACTTGACTAGATCAAAAGACAAAAGGATCTTAGCAGGAATATAAATAAGTAACTAAAAGATAATACCCGGAGCTGATGAATGTGGACCCCGGATGGATACCCCTGGGGAATGCGCCCCTCTTCTTCTGGAAAAATGTTTCCTAGTGATTCCACCATCGGAATCAGATGAGATATGTCTCAAAACAACTACCTTGGTCTATTGGGAAATGGGTCAGAAGGGTTTCTCTGAATCTGGTCTAATGCTTTCTCTGGAACCCCAAATGTGCCCGCCAAAAGTGTCACACGTCCAAGTATGGAAAATGCGTCCCAGTTGATTCCTCTGTCAGAATCTAATGAGGAACTAGGAAAAAGATGTGCCTTGCCCTCCTCTCAAATGGGTCAGAGGGAAATCTCAGAATTCTCCCTGGATGGGATAAGTCGACTAAAACCCTCTCAGAAGTTGCACCCTCACTCTGGATGAATGCGCCCTTGTTGCTAGACATTGTATAAATGCTGCTGAAGAATGATGGAAGACCTAAATGATCTTCCCGGTGACTAGGGTGTGTCTCTCAACACCGAAATCATCCAACTGGTGTCTTCCTCCTGGAATCCACTGAACTATCTCTCCCGAGATGCGCCTCTCTCCTCAATGACAAGTCATAATCTGCATAATGATGAATTAGGTCGCTGACCCTTCCTTTATAGCTTTCCAAAACCCTAAATCCCTGTTGAAACCCTAATTCACTGTTGACTTCCAAAACCCTAAATCACTGTTGAAACCCTAATTCACTGTTGACTTCTTCCCTCCAAGTGACTTTTACTTTATTTTATTATTCCATGATTAAATCACTTAATTAATTAATTAATTAACCATTTTACCTCTAAAAAGTGATTTATCCATCCTTATGGATTCTCCAACCACTGAAAGTCACTTATCACCATCTTATCCTGTAGTGCTCTTCTTCCCAATTCTGATGAGCTATCACACTAAGAGGTTTCTCCAAGTAATATGTCCATTATGACCTTCTTAGTGAATTTAATTAAGATATGACCCATAATAACTCAAAATTACGGAAATCACCGGAATGCAACGAAACCAAAGCCAGGCTATGTGGAAGGGATCTTGATGATGAACAATTCAAGTCAAGCCCAAATAAACCCCTCAGTATCTCTCGAACTCTCTGTCACCCCTATCTGGCTACTCAGGTAGGCATAACACTCTGAAATGTTGTAATGTTATAATGTCCCAAAATGGGGGCATTACACACAAGTTCCCATGTCTCATTTTTCTCAATCTGACTTAGTTCTTCTCTCATATCATTAAACCAATTTTTATCTTCACTAGCTTGTGCAAATTTATTGGACTCTAATTTATATAGAAAAGAAAAGTTCAATATTCTTCTAGTCTAGACTCATGTATCTATATCACCAAGAATCTGATTTTTTGGATGATGCTTTTGAACAAATCTGGATGGTGTCTTTGGATCTTAGCATTCTATTTATTCTTGTTAATTATTTTCTTCTTCCTCTTCTTCATGTTCTCATTCTCTGTAGATTGTCTCCTATGGATATTCATTTGTTCGTGACATTTACTTTTGAGGTATTGCTTCATCCACTCTTACATAAATACTATCTACAACCTTGCACAATATTTTGTTGTATCATTTGTAGGCCTTGCTTCTAGATGCATAGCCAAAAAAGATACCTTCATATGTTCAAGAATCAAACTTGCCCAAGTTATATTCATTTCTCTTTATATAGAACGTGCTCCCAAATACTTTGAAGTATTTGATTGTAGTTGGTCTACCTTTCCATAATTCATAAGGTGTCTTGTTGTTGTTTACTCTAGTTTGTTCCCTATTCAAAATGTAGACTGTTGTGATAACTACTTCTCTCCAAAAGGTGTATGGTAGTTTGGATTCATTCAACATTGTTCTATCCATTTCTTGTATAGTTATGTTCTTCCTTTGTACAACTTCATTTTTCTATGGAGTCCTTGCTACTAAAAAATGTCTCTTGATTCCTTGATTCTCATGGAATTCAAATTCATGAGAAGCAAAATCACCTCCTCTATATGATCTTAAGCACTTGATTTTTAAATCAATCTCATTTTCAACTACGGATTTAAATGATTTAAACTTCTAAAATGCTTCCTATTTTTCTTTACAAAATGTAACCCATGTCATTCTTGTGTAATCATCAATAAGAAACATGAAATAACTCTCACCTTTTAAAGTTTGTGTTCTTGTTTCCCCACAAAGATCTTTTTGTATAAGTTCCAATGGCTTTGATGTTGTGTACTCCTTTGTTTTGAAACTAGCTCTCATCTTCTTCACACGCTGACATGGCTTGCAAATAGTGTCGGTATGTTTTGAGATCCTTAGAATATCTCTTGCTTCTTGTGTCTTGCCTAGTTTTACTATATTTTCAAAGTTTATATGACCCATCCCTTCAATAAACAAGACATTATGTGTTTTAGTCTTTCCATCATCAAGACTAACGATACATTTTCCAACTATCCTTGCAGAAGTGTTACCCCCAAAGGTAACACTGCCTCCTTTTTCTTCCTTTAGGGTGAGAAATTTGTTCTAATTCCTTGCCATGTGTTTTGAACATCCATTATCAATGTACTATTGGCTTCCTTTGTCTTGAGCATACATTGCAAGTCCACATTCTTCCTTCTTTGGTTTTTCTTACTTCATTTTACACACCTTTGTGTATTCTTCTCTATGATTGGTAAGAAATATTCTTCCCTTTTTTGTTTAGGAGACTTTATTATGTTTCTTATACAGTCACATTCTATGTGCCCATAGTTATTGCACTTATAACATTTAGTATTGTAATCAAGTAAGGGAGAAAATGAATTGTAGTTTCTATCAACAAACCCATGATAATTTATGGTTTTGTTTCTCACATAATCATTCTTTGAGGTATTATAAGAACCTTTATTTCTATCTCTCATATTATCACTTCTTGCATAAACTCTACAATATAGTTATTTATGACCAAATTTATTGTAAGAAAAACAATAGCTAAGAAAGAGATTTTGGTACCAAGTTGTGAAAGGTCTTCTTGGTGGAACAACTCTTATGAACTCATTCTTGTTGTTATTATGAGAAGAATTAGGTTTTTGTTGGTTATCATTTCCTTTCATGCTATTGCTTTCATTTTTTATGGAGCCTTTGAGAATATTAGCATAACTTTTAGGTTTTTCTTCATTTTCCTTTTATGTTGGCTTTGTGACCTTAGTGTTTGCATATTCCTCGAGGGTATTTTGTTTTTCATGATATCCAAGGCATGTCTTGATGAATGGTGACCTTTGGTAATTGATAATATTATCTAAGGTTTCAATACTTCTTCCAAACTTCAAGCTTCTACTCAATTGATCAATTGTTTTCTCTAGTTCCTTTCTTAAGGAAACGGTTTCAACCTATAGTTGCTCGCAATTTTCTTATTTTTCTTTTAGATGGCTTATCATCACTTATTCTATCCTTTTTTCCTCTTCTAGTTGATTCTTTAGGATAATTACTATTTTCTTTTCTTCATCAAGATCATGATCCTTCTTTTCATATTTTTGCAATTTCTCTTTCTTGTTTTTATTCTTTCCCCTGAGTTTGTCTATTTCTTCTAAGGAACTAACAAGTTATGCTTCAATATTCACTTCCCCATCAATGTCTTCTTCATCTAAATATGATTTTCTTCATTTTTTGTATCAATATAATTTGTATCCATGGCCATGAAGAGGAATTCTTCTTGACTAGCCATGTTTTCTCCCGAGATTTTCCTTCCAGGGGTTAGATTGTTTCCAAAGGAACCCATTTTGATACCAACTGTTAAACTTATTCTTATACTAAGGAGGGGGGGGGGGTGTGAATCAATATAAGATAATTTTTACTATAAATGGGCATTCATCAATCATTCAAAAATAGTAAATGCATGTAAACTCAAATCATAGTACACAAAGTTTAATTTGGAAACCCTTGTGGGATAAAACCACAAAAAACTTATCTTTATAAATGTCTATAGGCACCAACCTACAGTTTCAAATCTTGTAGGAACCAATCTACTAGATACACCAATCTCTTCATCCAATAACCAACTCAACAATAAATTGTGTAGGAACCAACTTATTGGAGACACCAATCTTCTCAATTGAGCACCGAATTAGTAAGACCTATATAGGCACAAACATAATATATTCATACACATAGTACTTATGACTTCACTTTCATGTTTCATACTTCATGTGTTTCAAATCAACATCATACCCTTAACTTTCATACTCCATTTCCTCTCTTTTCTTCATACCCCATACATAACTTCAAACCCTAGTCAGATTTAGTCTTCATGCCCTAGAAAACCTCATAACATCATTCCCATAATATAATTCCAATATGTAGCATCACAAACTCAAAAAAATGCACTTTGCAACATCATATACCTTAGTCCTTCATAGCACACCCTTAAAACTATAAGAAAACTCCTCTTTCACACATTTAGACCCTAAGAATACTCCCTGTCTCCTCTTGCACACCTTGTATCTCTTTTGTGAACTTGTACTTTCTCTTCTTGCTTGGATTATCTTCAAATGTGCACATATGTCCTTTATTTATAGTGTTTATGTGCTCACTTACGGGGCCGGCCTGTAAAAATGGCTGGACAGACCTGTACTTTATGGCTCGATTGTCCTGACAAAATATTTCATATCTCCTTATTCCTATGGAGTTAGAGGGAGTGCCATATACTTTTGGAAATGTATCGGAATAAGATTTTCAACCATATATCCTAGCTCCCATTTGAGCTAGGTATTTAGAGTAAAAATGGATTCAAAGATAGGGTATCCAAATCGAGCATAAAAAATCTAAAAACAATATTTCCATCAATCTCCATCTTGCAATCTTTACCTTGGAATCTGTAGTCTCCCTGTCTCCCCTTGTCTTTGACATCAATGAGAACAATATTTCCAATAAAATAAAATGTTTCCATTTATGACATTTGTACTCTTACACATCAAAGAGATTTAATTATGAACACATTCAAATATATTTATAGTCAATAATAGAAAACAATTGTTATTGTTGATAGTATGCCTAAAACCACTAAGAAAAAGCAGGAGAATAAATCTGCACTGAAAGCCACCATTAATGTAACTAGTATCGAAACTCATTCTAGGTCACGGACTCCTCCTTTTATCGTAACCTTTGATATTTATAATTATAATGTGCATAACGTTTAGGTATATTTAGGTGCATCTTCCATTGTAATGCCTTTTTTGTCTGCCAAAATATTAACGTTGTACCTACTAAATTCACAACTAGGATTATTCAGCTAGATTGATCCAATGTAAAGGTTATGGGAGAGTTGAAATATTTCATGACTAGATTGGCATTAGATCCTAGATTTTTTCAATTCATTGACATTGTAGTTGTAGACATTCCAGAAGCATATGGTTTATTGTGAGTAAACATTGTTCTCAAAAGATGCAAGGTTACTTTGAAACTAATTGATCTCATTTATGGTTTCCTTACAAGAGGAGGACAAATGAAATAAAAGTGGAGAGGGAATCCCATATGAAGCATATCATTATAGATATGGAAGGTCAAAATGAACCTATCAAATTTTCTCGTTTAGTATTCAGTAATTATTTTTTACAAATTGACTGTGGGTTCTATGTAGCTCAACAATCACCCCTACAAGAAGACAAATAGTCTGAAATCATTTACTACACTCGGACTAATGAAAATCATTGTACTATAGTAGAGATAGCTAGCACTTATTCAAATAACATAGATTTAGATACTAACATATTGACTCTATACTTTGATGGCTCCAAGTCATAAGATGGAGTTGCTAAATGATGTATTTTGGTAGATCCACCTAAGTGTAAAACTCTTATCTCCTACCATTTAGAGCTAAAATGCACCAATAACACAATGGAATATGAATCCTTGGTCCAAGGTTTGAAGAAATCCATAGAGATAAAGGTAAAGTGTTTAAAAAAAATTGGTGATTCATAAATCATTGTTAGACAGGAAAAAAAATCTATACACTATTTGTCCCCACATCTCAAAGGTGACCAACAACATATATGTAAGTTGATTAATTCTTTTGACACATTAAATATTACTTCCATTCCTCACACACATAATCCTGTTGCACACATTATACCTAACACACCTTCAATATTTACTCCATCAAATAATGGATTTTATATTGAATTACTTTTCAATCCTTCAATATCAGATAGCATCATGAACTGGAGATTATCCAATGATGAATAACAAATTATAGAATTCCTAACTAATGTTATCACCTTTAAATATGTTGTCATTGATGATGAAGAAGATGAGAAGGGCATCCAAAAGTGCATAAATGTAATATATAACTTCAGAGGAAATATGATTCAGAAAGGTGTGTTGACTTTAGAGAAATTATTTGAATTACAGTCAAAATTTAAATCAGTTGTAAATGCAAAAATGAATAGATATACTATGATGCACAGAGTAATTAATCTAGGAACTCATAAGAGTCCCAAATTTATAAACTTAGGAACATGCTACATTGAATAAAAAAAATACACCTTTGTCTAGTTATTCACAAAGTACACAGATGTTTTTTCCTAGACATGTGAAGACCTCAATACCTATGACACACGAATCATTTAGCATGTCATACTTATCAAGGAACGTGTGAATCCTTTTTAACAAAATTTGCATAAGGTGCATCCTACACTAGAGACACTCATATAGAAAGAATTGAAAAAGATCCTAGATAAGGATTGTATTCAAAGTATTCCATTCAACATATATTTATAATTTGGTGCATGTAAGGAAAAAATCAAGGGAAATCAGACTCTATGTAGATTTCTAGAACTTAAATCAAGCATCTAACGAGGATAAATAATTGTTCCTCCAATGGAACAAATAATTTCGCCCACAAGATCATAAATGTTTTCTTTATTATATGGGTTTTCAGGCTACAATGAAGTTCTTGTAGTGCATTTGATCGATTAAAGACCAATTTTTGCACGAAGTGGGAAACCTTTGCTTACTTATAGATTCCTTATGGATTAATATATGTGGGGGAAACTTTCCAGTTTGTTATAGATATAACATTTAAAGGTCTGATCAGTCAAAGTTTTTTGGTCTATCTCGATGATGTAAAAATCTATTCAAAGAAGATATTATATCATCCTCAACACTTGTCATGAAAGATGCAAAAAGTACGATATATATTTGAGCCAAAAGAAGAGCATTTTTCGTTGTTTCAGAAGGGAAGCTTCTTGGGCATGTCATTTCAAAATATGGGTTTTTTGTATATCCTAAAAGAAGAAAACCCGTCATGTAGATTCATATACCGAATAATAATAAGTCTGTGTAGTGTTTCTTCATAAGGATAAACTTTGTGATAAGGTTCATGATTTTTTTTTCAGAAATAGTCAAGCCCTTTTAGTAGATGATAAAGAAAGATTCCCAGTTCAAATGGACATATGTGGAGAAGGAATACTTTGAAAAAGTAAAGGCTGCCATAATAGCAACCCTTTCACTCTAGAGCCTATATTGTATAAAGGAATTCACATTTTACACATTTGCTTCCGACCATTCCCTTGCAACAGTGCTCACCAAGAAAGATGAGTAAGGAAATGAATGGTCAAATTCTTTTATGAGCACTAGTCTACATGGGGCCAAGTTGAACTACCCAACAATTGATAAACATTTTATTTTTGTCTACATGACAATTAAAAAATTCATATTTTACATACTCAAGAACCACACCAAGGTGAGCATGCCTCACCTAGTAGTCAGGTCACAGTTTTTTCTAAAGGAACTCAAAGAGCTCAAAGGGAAGTGGATGAATTCCATCAAAGAATATGATCTCAAGTTCAAACCTGTTGTTGGTGTTGGAAGTCACTCCTAGATTGCAACAGGAGTAGAGCCCGACCCCCATCAGTTTATGTCACAATTTCATTATAGAGGGTGATCAAGTGGAAGAAAACTTGGAACAATATCGTTCTAACTCCGAAACTAGGTTGGACATGCACAGGTAGGTGAGGTCCTAGTTAAACTTCAGACAGTGAGTTGTAGTAAGGGTGAATAGGAGGAAGACTTCTATGAGGAAAAGTTGAGGGCTACTATAGGCATCGATCTTTTGAAAACCTATAGAAGAAAAACTTGAACGTGAGAACTTCTTACGCTCAAATGTAGGCAACACTGGAGAATATAACGGTGTTACAATAAATCCTTTATCTTAACACAATCATAGGAATTCATGTGAATCAGTCGATCATGAACTCTCTCAGTGTGAGATGAAACTAGATGGGATAAGAAAGTTGTCTGTTATAAAACAAGAAATCTCACATACAGATACATAACCCCAGAAGTAGAGCGTCTATTAAAACTTTATAATCAGGAGCTTTGCTCTACCATTGATGCTTACAAAAATAGAAAAACTAAGTATATATACTCAGAAAAATTTTCCCAACAGAGGCATGCTCGAACCTCCAAGGCGTGGTGTCTTTTCAGTCAAAGTTGGATAGAAATCCTTCGTCAGACGCCACCTTAACTCAGCATGGATTTTGCAGGGGGGACCTGCACACAAGGGTACCACAGGTTGATTGCTCCAAGCCTCCCATACCTTCCATTTATGGCTTGATCTGAGGTTTCACATACCTGCTTGATTTTCATTAACTGATTCCCCAGGGAGTGGCCGAGACGATACCCTCAGGAGAAGACCACGTGCCTGCTCTCTAAGGCTCAGAGGCTAGCTTCTTTTTCTTCTGTCACCTCCCTCAATGTAACCCAAGGCCATGACCTGGTGCCTCTCTCCAAGGGCGCTTCAACATTTCTTCTTTCAGGGATTTCTACTTCCCCTGCCTTCAAATTTTCTGGTGCCCAATCTTGTGAAACGACCTTCCAAGATCAACGATTGGATTGGCTTTAAAACTGACGGCCACGATTATTTTTCCTTGAACACATTGGCTCCATGTCCCTCATCTGTTTTGTCCCTTTTCCGTATGACCCAGTGCTATGACCGTGGGCCCGCACCTAGAGGCGCCTTCAGCACTTCGTTTTTCATGGCTGGGAGGAAGTTGTTTCCTGTTCTTCAAAGTCACGATAGGCGAAGAGGCGATAGAGCCTAATCGCGCACCACATGTCCCTCCTTGATCGAATGGCCCTGAAATTCTTCAGCGATACTGTGGAACCGAATCCTTGACACCTTCGACACTTCGCGTTTTGTGGATGGGAGGGAGTTGATCCTTGCTCTTCAAAGTCACGATAGGCGAAGTGGCGATAGAGCCCAATAGTGCACCACATGTCCCTCCTTGATCGGATGGCCATGAACTTCTTCGGTGATACTGTGGGCCTGAATCCTGGACGCCTTCGGCACTTTGCATTTCATGGATGGGAGGGAGCTGATCCTTGCTCTTCAAAGTCATGATAGCCAAAGTGGCGATAGAGCTCAATCGTGCACCATGTGTCCCTCCTTGATCGGACGGCCCTGAACTTCTTCGGTGATACAGTGGGCCCAAATCCTAGACGCCTTCAGCACTTCACATTTCGTGGATGGGAGGGAGTTGATCCTTTCTCTTCAAAGTCACGATAGGCAATGTGGCGATAGAGCCCAATCGTGCGCCACGTGTCCCTCCTTGATCAGACGGCTTGGATCATTTCGGCAATATTGCAGGCCCGATTCCTGTGCTAAACATGGCATAATTCCGTCGGCCACAAATATCCGCTGACCACAAATATCCACCGAAATGAATGCTCAAATTCTTTTATGAGCACTAGTCTACATGGGGCCAAGTTGAACTACCCAACAATTGATAAACATTTTATTTTTTTCTACACGACAATAAACAATTCATGCTTTACATACTCAAGAACCACACTAAGGTGAGCATGCCTCACCTAGTAGTCAGGTCACATTTTTTTCTAAAGGAACTCAAAGAGCGCAAAGGGAAGTGGATGAATTCCATCCAGGAATATGATCTCAAGTTCAAACCTGTTGTTGGCGTTGGAAGTCACTCCTAGATTGCAGCAGGAGCAGAGCCCGACGCCCATCAGTTTATGCCACGATTTGTTTATAGAGGGTGATCAAGTGGAAGAAAACTTGGAACAATATCGTTCTAACTCCGAAACTAGGATGGACATGCATAGGTAGGTGAGGTCCTAGTTAAACTTCAGACAGTGAGTTGTAGTAAGGGTGAATAGGAGGAAGACTTCTGTGAGGAAAAGTTGAGGGCTCCTGTAGGCATCGAGCTTCTGACAACCTGTAGAAGAAAAACTTGAATGTGAGAACTTCTTACGCTCAAATGTAGGCATCACTGGAGAATATAATGGTGTTACAATAAATCCTTTATCTTAACACAGTCATAGAAATTCACGCGAATCAATTGATCATGAACTCTCTCAGTATGAGATGAAACTAGATGGGATAAGAAAGTTGTCTGTTATAAAACAAGAAATCTCACATACAGATACATAACCCCATAAATAGAGAAACTATTAAAACTTTATAATCGACAGCTTTGCTCTACCATTGATGCTTACAAAAATAGAAAAATTGAGTATATATACTCATAAAAATTCGCCCAACAGAGGCATGCTCGAACCCCCAAGGTGTGGCATCTTTTCATTCAAACTTGGACAGAAATCCTTCGTCAAACACCACCTTAACTCAGCATGGATTTTGCAGGGGGGAGACCTGCACACAAGGGTACCATGGGGTGATTGCTCCAGGCCTCCCATACCTTCCATTTATGGCTTGAGCTAAGGTTTCACCTACCTGCTCAATTTTCATTAACTGATTCCCCAGGGAGTGGTCAAGACGATACCCTTAGGAGAAGACCACGTGCTTGCTCTCTAAGTCTCGGAGGCTAGCCTCCCTTTCTTCTGGCACTGCCCTCAATGTAACCCAGGGCCATGACCTAGCGCCTCTCTCCAAGGGCACTTTGGAATTTCTTCTTTCGAGGATTTCTACTTCCCCTACCTTCAAATTTCCTGGTGCCCAATCTCGCAAAACGACCTTCCGAGATCAACGGTTGGATTGACTTTAAAACTGACGGCCACAATCATTTTTCCTTGAACACATTGGCTCCACATCCCTCATCTTATTTGTCCCTTTTTTGTATGACCCAGTGCTATGACCGTGGGCCTGCACCTAGAGGCACCTTTGGCACTTCGCATTTTGCGTCTCGGAGGAGGCTGATTCCTTTTCTTCAAAGTCACGATAGGCAAAGAGGCGATAGAGCCTAATCGCACGCCATGTGTCCCTCCTTGATCGGACATCCCTGAACTTCTTTGGCGATACTGTGGGCCTGAATCCTGGACACCTTCGACACTTCGCATTTCATGGATGGGAGGGAGTTGATCCTTGCTCTTCAAAGTCACAATAGGCAAAGTGGCAATAGAACCCAATCGTGCACCACATGTCCCTCCTTGATCGGATGACCCTGAACTTCTTCGGAGATACTGTGGGACCGAATCCTGGATGCCTTCAACACTTCACGTTTTGTGGATGGGAGGGAGTTGATCCTTGCTCTTGAAAGTCATGATAGGTGAAGTGGCGATAGAGTCCAATCGTGCGCCACATGTCCCTCCTTGATCGGACGACCTTGAACTTCTTCGGTGATACTGTGGGCCTGAAACTTGGATGCCTTCGGCACTTCGCATTTCATGGATGGGAGGGAGCTGATCCTTTCTCTTCAAAGTCATGATAGGTGAAGTGGCAATAGATCCCAATCGTGCACCATGTGTCCCTCCTTGATCGAACGGCTTGGATCATTTCAGCAAGATTACGGGCCCGATTCCTGTGCTAAACATGGCATAATTCTATCGACCACAAATATCCGTCGACCGACGATCTGCTCCATCGATTGATCCTCATTGTTGGACACTGGTTCATGCGTCTGCTAACATTTTAAGCCCAAAATTGAGATTTTACGCACTTCACGGTGTGCTCATGACTGCATCCTTGGACAAAATGTCTTTGATGTACTTTTAGGCCTACTTCTTCGCAGCTCAGGCTACGGGCTCAAAGGAGAGAAAACAACCCACCCCTCTTAAAAAGAATTAATGTTAACATTAGGCTCCATGGGGGATAGATTCATCCCTGTGATGATCTAAGAACTCATTTGCAACTTCAGTGCCTTGATATTTGGCTATGGAGTCATTTACTAAGATAAAAAACAAAAATAAACAAAGAACCAAAAGGACAATATTTACAAACAAAGGAGTCGTCTAAGGCTCAAAAAAAACATTTCTTCAGAAAATGCCCATTTACTGGGCTGTTAAAAACCTCCTCACCCTCCAAATCCTGCAACCTATACGTGTTATTTGAGAAAACCGCATAGATTTTGAAGGGCCCGATCCATAGGGCATCAAACGTGTTGTGTTTTCCCTTATCTTGTCTGGGTGCATCCCACTTAAGCACCAAATCCCTGATCTCAAACTCCTTCTTCCTGACCTTCCTGTCAAAGGCCTGTTTGACCTTCTGTTGATGACTATGAGCTGTGTCCATCACCTATTCCCTGATCTGTTGTACTTCCACCATTTGATGAATTCTTCTGACCATATGATCTAGATCTCCTTCATAATATTGAAAGAACTTCACTACAGGTAAGGTGAGCTAAGTGGGAAAAACCACCTCTGTTCAGTAAACCAGCTAAAAAGGCGAGGTGCCCAGGGACTTCTTGTTAATATTATGGTAGTTGTGGGAGGTATTTACCTCTACATGTGAACCTGACGAGAATAGAAGACTCCAAGAAGAAAGAGAAACCCTAATGAATTGGCTAATAACCCTAGAAGCCTTGTCGGCTCAAGAATATAATTTATATTAGGCTATTAGCCTCCAAGAGAAGAAGTTGACCAGAATTAATAATAATATACTAAACAGACACCTACCCAGAAGGAGAAGTCGGCCCCAGTAAACTGGCAGGATTACTATAAATACAGGGTGCCAGTTTCTCATTTGTCACATCTCAGGACTGCAATTTTCCCAGTTGGTGTGCACTGCAGGTGTAGCTGGTGTGCAGGTTTGGAGGAGGGTTGCAGGTGCAGCTGCAGCAGCAGCAAGTTTCAGTATTTGGCTTGGATATCTCTTGGCTAGGGTTTGGACTATCTGATCATCTTTTTGTGATGCGCTATCCTCGGGGAGAGATGCGTTGCTCTTTGTTTGGCTATCTAGCCTAGGGTTTGCTTCCGGAGGAATTCTCAAATCAAGGTTAAGGTGCTCGGAAGGAGGCTTCAGCCTATGGTTGGGAGACGAGGGTATCGTCGTGGTAAAACGAGCACACAATCCTTTATATTCTAACATTTTATGGGCCCACACCCCTTCAGTCAGCCTAAAACGCTGGAAGGAAACATAGCCGCTAGATATTGAGCTCGTTGAGGAACTGCCGCTAGGGTTACTAGCAGGAGCAGCTTCCAAAAGCACTGCAACTAGGGTTACCAGAAGCAGCAGTTGCAGAAACCCTAAACCTCTTATTGAGGCACCTTAAGTGACAAGATTGACCTAATCTCCAGATAGATCAGTGCGCCATAGCCCAGCGCATCTCTTGGTACACTCAGAAGGCCAAGACGTGAAGTTTGAATTTCTGGGCAAATCTAGGGTTTGACCAAGTCAAGCAAGCCATGATGAACTCTATGAAGTCTTAGAACAAGCTAGATGGAGCCTCTAACTTCAGAGAATGGAAGACAAGGATTGACCTCATCCTTGCTAAGAATAAAGTGTTGGATATTGTGAAAGGGAAGATCATGAAGCCAGAGTTTAAAGAAGGAGAAGAGAAGGAACCGCAGAACGTTGCAGCTATGGAGAAGTTCAAAGACGTTGAAATCAATGCCATGAATATCATAGTGGATTCCATAAAATACCACTTGATACCCTACATCTCCCATCTTGACTCATCGAAGAAGATGTATGATGCCCTAACTAATCTCTTCTCAGTCAGAAACATTAGACAAGTTATGAGTCTGAAGAATGAACTTCATGACATGAAGATGAATAATGATGATAGCATAACATCCTACTTTGTAAGGATCTCCCAGCTAAGAGATCAACTACAAGCTATTGAAGAGATCACTTTAGAAAAGGAATTGGTGAACATAGTACTCAATGGTCTTCCCAAGACATGGGATGCATTTTCCGCAAGCATGAACACAAGGAAGGAGTACCCAAAATTTGAAGAAATTTGGACTGCTGTGCTCAAGAAGAATCAAGGATCAATGCAAAAGAGAAACCTCAAAAGAAGTACGATGATCAAGACTTCACAACAAGATTCAAGAACTTCAAGAATAAAAGGAAGTTTGGTTCAAGAAGGAAGCCAAATCAAGAGAAAGACATTTCAGAAATACAATGCTTCAACTGTCAGAAGTATGGTCACTACAAGAATCAGTGTCCCGAGCTAAAGAAAAGGAAGAAGAAACACAAAGCATCGATTGCCGAAGAAAAGGAACCGACAAAGAAGACTAAGCAGGATGGAAGAGATTTCTTCTACTAAAAGGTAACAATACTCTTCTTATTTCTGTACATATCTTGCTTGCATTGTCTTTGTACATATCTTGTATATCTATATCTTGGTAGATAATGTGTTCCAAGAAGAACTATACCTATGGAAGAACAACAAGATAAGACTGAATATCATTAGATAATACATATGAAAGAATGAAATACAAATCATGTGGAAGCTACTACAAGACAAACCAATCCCGAAGAAACTTAGAAGCCAGACATCAAGCGAAATTGGGAAAGACTTATGACGACAACTAAGATGGAAGCGTGGACTCTATTATATATTACAGAAGAAAATAAGGTTGCATATGGAAGCGTGGACTCTATTATATATTACAGAAGACAATAAGGTTGTAGATGGAAGCGTGGGCTCTATTATCTATTGCAGAAGATAATAAGTTTGTAGATGGAAGCGTGGACTCTATTGTAGAAGACAACAAGGATGGAGATAGAAGTCAGACAAAGGGAGCAGATTATATACACTCTTACATGAAGCAAGGATTAGGAGGGAGCTAATCCTGTGATCGATTGAAGATGATGAAAATATATATCCATGGTAGCATCCATAGAAAGATAGTACGTGTTCAACTCAACCACAGAAGAAGACCTTTCGAAGAGAAGCCTTAAAGTATTCCTGGTTGACCATCCAGATCTGTGAAATGATGATGAACGGAAGAAGTGGAATCTCTAGAACATGGAATCTAGAAGAAACTCCATGAACCCAAAAGCTAAAGAAGAACATGAAGATTCCAGAACAACCAGTCATTACCAACCTGATATGAACTCACCAAAAGGAAATCAAGCAAGAGGAATCATGATGAAGGACAGTGTATGGAAGACTTATAAACGAAAGTATTGTGAGATCCAGAACCAGAAGTTCTCTCAGATGGAGGGAGAAGACTATGATGATTGATTGTTCCAGTACACCAGACTTATCTTTATATAAGTCATTATATCATCCGTAAACATCCATGAGCCAGAATTCTACATCAGATGAATACAAAGAATGTTCTCTAGAATAAATTGAGTAAAAAGCGCATGCAGAGCAGTCTCAATACCTTGAAGCGTACCAGAAAGATACTCCTGTATGCAAACAAGAAGAAGGCAACTTGGCGGAGAACCTCCAGTGCACAGCAGAAGCGTGGTGAATATTTCCTATAACATCAAGATGACTACTCAAAAGATCAGATCTCATGATGACAGAAGAAGTACCACATGGATATATTCCAGTTCTCCAACTATGATATACTCTATTGTTCACATCTACAAGAATCCTTCACAGTGTTCCAGACTATAGTACAATCATTACACTACCCATGATGAAGTCTAGAAAGAAGAAAATGTTTTCTCCAATACATATCTCCACAGATGAGAAGATAAGCATACATTTTGGTAAAGCCTCTATCCAAGATGAAAGGACACACATACTCAAGCTAGAGATCATGGAAATAACTCTATTAACCAGAAGGGAAGATTCTCCAAGCCAGAAGAAGGTACGCAAACATTTATTTTTGTGATTGAAATAACTCTCCAATTAGGAGGGAGCATTTATCTTTGTAATAGTCCAGATTGGACAGATACTTTCTTGTTCGGAAAGTGGATTGAGATTTCTAATGGACAGTGGCTTCCCATTGTAGCTAACATGGGAGGCAGACTGATTGTTGATGTATCATAGACAACTACTTTCCATTTATGGGGAGTGGTCTAGGACAGTCATTCTTCTTGGCAGTCACTCTGAGTAGTGGTCAAGTAGAATGGTCTACCTCGCCGGGCAGTCATTCTTTTGAAGTTCACAGTTGTGAGCAGTTTCGAAGAATCGTCCATTTGGAGGTTGATGCAGGACAGACATTCCTCGAGGGAAAACTCATTCTTTCTAGGATACACTGTGTTTAGTGTCGGAGGAATGGCCCAGGGTGGGGAATGGTCCGGACAATTACTCCTCGAGGGAAGACTCATTCGCTTTAGGCTACACCTTGTTTGGTGTCGGAGGAATGGCCCAGGGTGGGGAGTAGTCCAGGCTCAGCAATCAGGGACAGTTATTCCTCGAGGGCAGACTCATTCTCTCCAGGATACACCTTGTTTGGTGTTGAAGGAATGGCCCAGGGTGGGTAATAGTCCAGGACAGTCATTCCTTATTGCAAACTCATTCCCTCCAGGTTACACTTTTTTTAGTGTCGAAGGAATGGCCCAGGGTAAGGAATGGTCCAAGCATTTCTCGAGGGCAGACTCATTCTCTCTAGGTTACACTTTGTTTAGTGTCGGAAGAATGGCCCAGGGTGGGAAATGGTCCAGGTTCAGAAATAAGAAACAATCCTTCTTCCTTAGTTGAGAAGAATGGGGAAAATAGCCTATTATTGATATTCTATGTTGAGGGCAGACATTCTTTCAGATCTCACAGATGTGAGTGAAAGATTGGCCCAGATGATTATTATTGATATTCTATATTGAGGGCAGACATTCCTTCAGATCTCACAGATGTGAGTGAAAGATTGGCCCTGTAACACAACCACTATCGTAATTTAAAAATTTTGGGGTTAATCTCCCACAAATGAGAAATCTCCAGAAACCTGCATTAGCGAAATGCCAATACTTGGTTCAATATCAGGATTCGGGGTTTCTAGTGTCAAAATTCATTTACCCCCAAGACTCGTGATCCTTCAAATTCCGACACGCTCCCTACGCATTATCTCTCTTGGTTCAGTTCCCGGTCCATAGGACCTGCTACCATATGTCCGCAGCTCTATAGCTACCCATCGGGGTTTCGGGGTTTATGATGCCGCGATGCACAGGCCTTCGCAAATTTCGATCCTCCGATCCCCGATGCCATTTGGCGTTGACTCATGGCCAAGCTTGGTCTTCCGACACCTGTCCCTTGTTCTGGCGCCTATGGCCCCCACTCCCTATGATGGCATGGAGTGACACCCATCCTCCACTAGAGTGTTATGACTGTGGGACCATCGCGTTTCGGGATTTTGCGACTCCTCCTGTCGTGAGTTTCTTGTCACCAAGAATCCCAAAATGCCGAACCCCGATCTCTTCAAGATCCTTGGACACGCGTCCCTCAGGTTAACGGTTATGATTGCGTCGGGAAATCATGGATCACGATTCCTGTATGCAAGAGTTTCTTGCCTTTGGAAAACCTGATGCTCCAAATGCCGACTCGCCCAGATCTCCTGCCACACGTCCTACCAAGATCAACGGTTGAGATCCTTTTCTCAGGATTTCGTGACTTATCCTGTCCCGTGTCTCTTGTCCTCGGGAATTATGATTTCTTGATGTGTCAAACGCTGATGGCGCTTGATCTCTAACACCTGTCCCTCTGATGGACGGTCCAGATCTTATCGTTGTTTTGAGACTTGAGTGGCCCCGATGCCTGGTACCCCGGATCTCCGAGATGGACGATCTTGTGACACGTGTCCCTCTCCAACCGGATGACTTAGATTTTCTCTCGAGATTTCGAGACTTTCAAAGTCCTGTTTCTCTTGCTCTCAGGATCTCCGATTCCCCGATTCCTGACTCTTCGGGATCTCTTGCCACGTGTTCTAGATGAGATCAATGGCTGAGATTCTCTGTCGGAGTTTCGAGGCTCAAGAGGTCTCAGTTATCTCGACCTGTAAAACCCCGATGCCTCCAAAATCCTGATGACTTCTCAGAGTGCTGACATGTGTCTTGTCGAGATCAACGGCTGGGATCCCTTCTCAGGATTTCGAGAATCACCAGGTCTCAATTCTCTGCCTTGATTAAACCCTGATGACCCTGATATCCCGATGACTTCTCCGGGATGCCAACACGCATCCTGCCGAGATCAACGGCTAGGATTCTTTCTCTGCACACTAAGGTTTAACTCCGGCACAACTTCTCGAGATCCAACGGCTGTCGGGACTATGGTCTAAGATCTGGCAGTTCAGATCATTTCTCCTGCACGCTTCCCCTCCAGAGGATATACTCCGTGTAACTCCTCCCGATCCAATGGTTTACGGTATTTCTGCTCCAGATCCAATGGCTCATATCACTTCCCCGCACGCCTACCCCTACGCTTAACCCCTGCACAGTTTCTCTAGATCCAATGGCTGACGGGTAAATTGGATCGAGATCCAACGGTCTAGATTCGTTCTTTCGGGTCTTGGGATTTACGATCCCAATTTTTCGTTACTCACGATGATAGAGGAAGAAGGGGCAAGGTAAGTAATGTCTGCGTTACTTTCGTCAATCTAATGGTTGTGAATGACTATGGTTCCTCCGATGAGATCTCATCCGTCGATTTGTCACTTCTCACAACGCTACCACCTTGGAACCTTAATAAAATCGTTCCTCCTTGTGCAGGGTTAATAAGGCCTGGGCGTTCGGGTCCTGGTTCTGGGTTCTTGGTGAACCTTTCCAAGGAGGGAACCTCTGAGAAGAGATTCCTACCGGGGCATTCCCGGAAGCAGATAAAGGGAGACAGCTTCCCGAGAATGGCTGGGCATGGTTAGATTCATTTATCAGCGTAATTCGAGCACGGTTTCCCTCGGTGCTAAACATATATCAATTCATTCATATCAAGCTCCACGTGAACATTCTTATGCGGAAGTCATTTACAATTTCACAATTCTATGAGCCAATATCTACTCCTCATTACCAATTTCTGCACAGACATTCTTACACAGGAAATATTTACAATTCCACAAGTCTATGAACATATGTGACAGTATATAAATTTCAAGATGCAATATAAGCAAAATACTTATCAGAAGTAACTACAGCAATGAGAGCAACTGCTGGGAGGGGTGCTCGTTTCCACCCAATCGTAGGCATAGCGACTCCTACTAGATTTACCACTAGCCACCCCCGAGTTGAGACCACGATGTCCTGAGACCTGTGTCTCTCTGTCTGCCAGTGCCCAGGAGCGAAGGTTGAAATCCTCCCTCTCTGCGATCACTCACTCCGCGTAAAAATTGCCAGAGTTCCCCTCGCATCTTCCCCTTCAATCGCTTCTGCCATACGCCTTATCCTCTCACGAGGTTGCGTGTGGCGCGATTTCCCTCGCACTAATCAGGCCTGACGGCTCTACGGATGGGCGGTTTACCATCCCATCCCTCATCAAGCCATCCGCCTACCAGTCTGCGAGCCATTAATTTTCAAGGCCAGCGAGCCGCTTTTGGTTCTCCGGGCCAGTGGAGTCCAAATACGGTATTTAATTCTCAGTGGAAATTAACGCCACCTTTTCAGGTGCCTTCCACCGCCATCGTGGTCTCTTTCTCTGCACATCCCCTCCCAGCAGTCCTGTAATATAAATTCATAATGTTATTTACATTTATCGACCATCTTCATAAGGTCCCTTCACATCATACATTCACATTTTCATCATGCTTTAGCATGGTAATTCCTGTATTAGGATTAATTACAAATTTGGGGGAAACAGGGTGTTACAATTCCCTCCCCCTTAAAGGAACACCGTCCTCGGTGT
>ML800603.1:59878-81758 GCA_009831015.1 Picea engelmannii
CGGTTCTAACCATTATAGGTTAGGTAAATTTGACCTTACATATTTTCACTAGTCCTCTCATTCATGAGGAATTATATGTTCAGGGTTTAGTTTCTTAATAATACAGTGGTCATAGCTTTCTAAGGATCCTACCAGTCCTTACCAGATTTCCCCAAACCATGGAGGGGTTCCTCCTTTGGGTACTAATCCTTACCTAACCAGCCATCTTAATTGCAAGAGACTCTGCCTACTTTAGTAGGTAACCATCGTTACATTAAAGCAGAACAACTCAGTTCATGTCCCTTTTCCGGCTCGTGCAGCTTCATAGCACAATTTATTCTACCTCTGTCATTCGCACTCAAATATTATCAGTGATAACGATCAGTGCATCCCTACTCCTATAAGAGTATTTTCCATTTTAACATAGGGGTTATAGAAGTTTCCAAATTATAGTTTCATTCTGCAGTCCTTCTCCTTAAAGAGAAACGCAAATAACAATATCTTCTAACAATATCTTCTAATTCCATAATCCTTTCACATGCATACACAGTCGAGTGTTCATATTCCAAGTTTTTAATCCTGGATAAGATAGTTAAGTCAGGGGTTACTCCTCATAGGAGTGTTTTGTATGAGGTTTATGCGCGACTGGTGCGACTGGTGCATGAGCCCAATCAGGCTGAGTGTTGTAACCATGCTCTGATACCACTTTGTAACACACCCACTATCGTAATTTAAAAATTTTGGGGTTAATCTCCCACAAATGAGAAATCTCCATAAACCTGCATTAGCGAAATGCCAATCCTTGGTTCAATATCGGGATTCGAGGTTTCTAGTGTCAAAATTCATTTACCCCCAAGACTCGTGATCCTCTGAATTCCGACACGCTCCCTACGCATTAGCTCTCTTGGTTCAGTTCCTGGACCATAGGACCTACTACCATATGTCCGCAGCTCTATAGCTACCCATCGGGGTTTCGGGGTTTATGATGTCACGATGCACAGGCCTTCGCAAATTCCGATCCTCCGATCCCCGATGCCATTTGGCATTGACTCACGACCAAGCTTGGTCTTCCGACACCTGTCCCTTGTTTTGGAACCTATGTCCCCCACTCCCTATGATGGCATGGAGTGACACTCGTCCTCCACTAGAGTGCTATGACTGTGGGACCGTTGCGTTTTGGGATTTCGCGACTCCTCCTGTCGTGAGTTTCTTGTCACCGAGAATCCCGAAATGTTGAACCCTGATCTCTTCAGGATCCTTGGACACGCGTCCCTCAATTTAACGGTTATGATTGCGTTGGGAAATCGCGGATCGCAATTCCTGTATGCAAGAGTTTCTTGCCTTTGGAAAACCCGATTCTCCAAATGCTGACTCGCCCAGATCTCCTGCCACGTGTCCTACCAAGATCAACGGTTGAGATCCTTTTCTCGGGATTTCGCGACTTATCTTGTCCCATGTCTCTTGTCCTCAGGAATTCCGATTTCCCAATGTGTCAAATGCCGATGGTGCTTGATCTCTAACACCTGTCCCTCCGATGGACGATCCAGATCTTATCGTTGTTTCGAGACTTGAGTGGCCCCGATGCCTGGTACCCCGAATCTCCGAGACGGATGATCTCGTGACACATGTCCCTCTCCAACCGGATGACTTAGATTTGCTCTCGGGATTTCGAAACTTTTGAAGTCCTATTTCTCTTGCTCTCAGGATCTCCGATTCCTCAATTCCTGACTCTTCAGGATCTCTTGCCACATGTTCTGGATGAGATCAATGGCTAAGATTCTCTGTCAGAGTTTCGAGGCTCAAGAGGTCTCAGTTCTCTCGACCTGTAAAACCACGATGCCTCCAAAATATCGATGACTTCTCAGAGTGATGACACGTGTCTTGTCGAGATCAATGGCTGAGATCCCTTCTCGGGATTTCGAGAATCACCAGGTCTCGATTCTCTGCCTTGATTAAACCCCGATGACCCTAATATCCCGATGACTTCTCTGGGATGCTAACACGCGTCCTGCCGAGATCAATGGCTAGGATTCTTTCTCTACACACTAAGGTTTAACTCCGGTGCAAATTCTCGAGATCCGATGACTTTCGGGACTATGGTCTAAGATCTGGCGGTTCAGATCATTTCTCCTACATGCTTCCCCTCCAGAGGCTATACTCTGTGCAACTCCTCCCGATCCAATGGTTTACGGGATTTCTGCTCTAGATCCGATGGCTCAGATCACTTCCTCGCATGCCTACCCCTGCTCTTAACCCCTGCATAGTTTCTCCAGATCCAACAACTGACGGGTAAATTGGACCGAGATCCAACGGTCTAGATTCGTTCTTTCGGGTCTTGGGATTTACGATCCCAATTTTTCGTTACTCATGATGATAGAGGAAGAAGGGGCAAGGTAAGTAACGTCTGCTTTACTTTCGTCAATCTAATGGTCGTGAATGACTATGGTTCCTCCGGCGAGATATCATCCATCGATTTGTCACTTCTCACAACGCTACCACCTTGGAACCTTAATAAAATCGTTCCTCCTCGTGCAGGGTTAATAAGGCCTGGGCGTTCGGGTCCTGGTTCTGGGTTCTTGGTGAACCTTTCCAAGGAGGGAACCTCTGAGAAGAGATTCCTACCGGGGCATTCCCGGAAGCAGATAAAGGGAGACAGCTTCCCGAGAATGGTTGGGCATGGTTAGATTCATTTATCAGTGTAAGTCGAGCACAGTTTCCCCCGGTGCTAAACATGTATCAATTCATTCATATCAAGCTCTACGCGAACATTATTATGCGGAAGTCATTTACAATTTCACAATTCTATGAGCCAATATCTACTCCTCATTACCAATTTCTGCACAGACATTCTTACACAGGAAATATTTACAATTCCACAAGTCTATGAACATATGTGACAGTATATAAATTTCAAGATGCAATATAAGAAAAATACTTATCATAAGTAACTACAGCAATGAGAGCAACTGATGGGAGGGGTGCTCGTTTCCACCCAACCGTAGGTGTAGCGACTCCTACTGGATTTACCACTAGACACCCCCGAGCTGAGACCATGATGTCCTGAGACCTGCGTCTCTCTGTCTGCCAGTGCCCAGGAGTGAAGGTTGCAATCCTCCCTCTCTGCGATCACTCACTCTGCGTAAAAATTGCCAGAGTTCCCCTCGCGTCTTCCCCTTCAATCGCTTCTGCCATACACCTTATCCTCTCACGAGGTTGCGTGTGGCGTGATTTCCCTCGCACTGATCAAGCCTGATGGCTCTACAGATGGGCGGTTTACCATCCCATCCCTCATCAAGCCATCTGCCTACCAGTCTGCGAGCCATTAATTTTCAGGGCCAACAAGCCGCTTTTGGTTCTCCGGGATAGTGGAGTCCAAATACGGTATTTAATTCTCAGTGGAAGTTAACGCCACCTTTTCAGGTGCCTTCCACCGCCATCGTGGTCTCTTTCTCTGCACATCCCCTCCCAGCAGTCCTGTAATATAAATTCATAATGTTATTTACATTTATCAACCATCTTCATAAGGTCCCTTCACATCATACATTCACATTTTCATCATGCTTTAGCATGGTAATTCCTGTATTAGGATTAATTACAAATTTGGGGGAAACAAGGTGTTACAGGCCCAGATTATTGTTGTTGATATTATATACTGAGGGCAGACACTCTTTCAAATCTCACAGACGTGAGTGAAAGATTGGCCCAGATGTTTCAATTTTTATCATAACATTGTTTCTATGCAGATGAAGACTACTGTGGTGGTAGACATTCTTTCAGATCTCACAGACGTGAGTGAAAGATTGGCCCAGATGATACAGTTTTTATCATAACATTGTTTCTATGCAGGATGCTCTCAGATGTTTTTTATGAATACTATATGACAGTAGATGAGAACTACTGTGGTGAATATGTTTCATTGTTTATGATCAAGTACTCGTGTGTCACTTGATATGGTAGTTAACCACTGGATTGTAGTTGTGTACTACAGGAATAGACACAGGTGTGTTCTATAAATTGATATTGTACCATTTGTCATAGGAGATTATCCAGTCAGATAATAATGACAAGTGCTCGTGGTGCTACTAGTTGTATGGTCTGTTGTGCTCAAGACCATTCTATTGTTGCACAAATTGCCTTGAAGACTATCAGCAGTTTATTGGTTATGATGATCATTCAGGTGAATGATGAACAGAGATTTTCAGACGGAAAACAGTTCAGAGATTTTACTCCACCTGTATCACGCTATGGTGAGAGTGACTTATTCAGCATCATATTACTCAGATGAAGTATGGTTGCGAAATATGATGCAGCTGATAGTAATGGTGATGCTCATGATCTAGTCATGAAATAGTCTAGATGACTATATTGATGCTACCAGGTAAATGGTATGTTTTGTGCTCAAGTCCATTACCTATAAATACCTCTCTAGCTAGGAGGGAGTGTTAATATTATGGTAGCCGCGGGAGGTATTTACCTCTACATGTGAACCTGACGAGAATAGAAGACTCCGGGAAGCAAGAGAAACCCTAATGAATTGGCTAATAACCCTAGAAGCCTTGTCGGCTCAAGAATATAATTTATATTAGGCTATTAACCTCCAAGAGAAGAAGTCGGCCAGAATTAATAATAATATATTGAACAGACACCTACCCAGAAGGAGAAATCGGCCCCAGTAAACTGGCAGGATTACTATAAATATAGGGCGCCAATTTCTCATTTGTCACATCTCAGGTCTGCAATTTTCCTAGTTTGTGCGCACTGCAGGTGTAGCTAGTGCACGGGTTTGGAGGAGGGTTGCAGCTGCAACTGCAGTAGCAGCAAGTTTCAATATTTGGCTTGGATATCTCTTGGCTAGGGTTTGGACTATCTGATCAGCTTTTTGTGATGCGCTATCCTTGGGGAGAGATGCGTTGCTCTTTGTTTGGCTATCTAGCCTAGGGTTTGCTTCCAGAGAAATTCTCAGGTCAAGGTTAAGGTGCTCGGAGGGAGGCTTTAGCCTGTGGTTGGGAGACGAGAGTATCGTCATCGTAAAACGATCACACAATCCTTTATATTCTAACACTTCTTCATTTTCACTCGATCAACCCATAGAGAAAATTTGAGCTTTGAATCCCAAGCCCTCTTATTGTCTTCCAATAATCTTTTAATGAGCTTGATTAGGATTTTATTGGAAGATTATGCTAGTCTATTTCCTTGAGGATAATAGGGGGTGGAGTGAATTAGCAAGATCTCAAACTGCTCATAGAACTTAATCAGAGGCTCAGATTTGAACAAAGCAGCATTATCAGTGACAATCCTATTGGGACAGCCAAATCTGGCTATGATATCCTCCAAGAAGTCGATAATTACTTTGTGTGATACACTTCTGGTGGGGGCAGCTTCTATCCACTTGGTGAAATAGTCTGTTGCAGTCAGGATCCATCTGTGTTGGCCACTTGAGGGAGGATGGATTTCTCCGATGAAGTCCATCCCCCACTGTTGAAAAGGTTTTGAAGCTACTACAAGCTTCAATGGAAGTGGTCTAAGCTGCTACTTTCCAAAGAACCTTTGACATTTGATGCAATATCTGACTTCTCTGCAGACATCGGTGAATAAGGTGGGCCAATAGTACCCAACTCTGAAAATTTTGTGAGCTGTGATCTTCCAAAAATAATGTCCTCCACAAAGGCCACTATGGAATTCAAATATAACCTTCTGGGATTCCTATGGGTTCAAACACCTCAGCAACACCCCTGGAGGGTCTCTCCAGTACAAGACTTGGCCAATGAGGCATATTTGACCACCTTGAGTTTTAAAGATCTTGCTTTACTTTTACCCATTCCATCAAGGGGCTTCAACTTCTGCAAAAAGTACAAAATGTCTCGATACCAGGTGCATTCTGTTAGTGGCAAGCTGTCCTGAGAGCTTTGGCTAGACAACTCAGCTTGCTGAGTTCCTGAGCAAGTATTGATCAAACTAACCCACAAGGCTTTGCAATTGGATTTAGCCAGTAGCTTGGCCAAACCCTGCCCCTTAACCAACTTGGTGGGTTTTATTTTGAGGTCAAACTCAAGGATCTTAGCAATCCATTTACCTATTCTCCCATATATGTTGGGTAGTACAAGGATGTCCTTCACAGAGGCTGAAGGAATGTATGCGGTCACTCTTGAGTGCAATACATAGACTCTGAAATATTTGAGTGCTTTCACCAAGGCATAGGCCTATTTCTCCATGATTTCGTACCTGATTTCTGCATCTCTTAATGCTTTACTGAAGAAGGCAATGGGTTGCTCTCACCCTTCCTCATTTTTCTACAATAAGACCGTTGCTACTATATCAAAAGAAGAAAAATTAAAAACTAGGAAGTCTTTGGAATAGTCAGGACTGATCAGCACAGGTGCCTCAGTTAATGCCCTTTTTATTTGGATAAAAGATTCCCTAGGTTCATCGGTCCACTTCATTTCATTTCCCTTTTTGAGCATGGTTGTAATGTGTTTCACCAGTTCAACAAAATTCGAGACAAACCTCCTCAGAAAGTTAATCTTTCCTAAAACGGCCTGGACTTCCTTTTTAGACCTGGGAAGTGATAGGGTCTGAATTGCCTCTACTCTGTTGGGATCAATTTTCACTCCTTTTGCTAATACTATATGGCCTAACATCTTTCCCTCCATCATAGCAAACAAAGATTTCTTGGGATTTAGGGAAAGACCAAACCTCTGGCATTTCAAGAAAACTTTCCTTAAGTGATAGCAGTGCTCTTTATCAGACTTGGAGAAGACTATGATGTCATCCAAATAGATCACCACAAACTGATCTCTCTCTCCGATGAAGGCTATGTCCATGGCTTGTTGAAATGTTGCTCCTACATTCATTAGTCTGAAACATTTTGGCATACATGAATGTGCCCCAAGGAGTGGTGAAGGTTGTCTTTTCCGTGTCCTCAGGCATAACCGATATCCGATTATAGCCAGAAAATCCATCAATCATGGATATCTTGGATGCACTAGTTACCCTTTGAGCTTCTGTTCAGATTCCTGAAGTCGACGCAAAGCCTGATTTCGCCACTTTTCTTCCTTACCAGAACCAAATTGGCCACCCATTCGGAATATCTCAAGGGGACAATGATTTGGGCATCTAACAACTTCTTCACTTCTTTTTCCATGACAGGCAGCAACATGGGATTTATCTGTCTTAGCTTCTGCCTAAATGGCCTAGACTCTTCCTTCAGTGGGATCTTGTGTTCAATGACGGATGTGTCATATGTCTTGAGGTCTTCATAGGTCCATGCAAACACATCAGCAAATTTTATTAATAACTTGGTATATTCAGCCCTCTGTTCTCTGTTCAAACTGCTCGACAACTTGACAAACTTAGGCTCCTCTTGTGTGCCAATGTTGCACTCAATTGTGTCAACATCTTCATCTGAAACCATACCCTTTAATGCCACATCATTCCCATCTAACAATCTTTCTAAAGGGACTAGTCCCCTCGGAATGTGATTGCTAGGTAGCTGAATAATCTAGTGATTAGAATTTTCATTTAAAAACACCTCAGGGTAAGGGTCACCTTCAAGGTCAGGATCCTGATTAATGTGCAACACCAAAAATTCATCAACAGTTTGGAGAAATTTTTCAATTTCAAGATCATATTCGAATACCTTCCAATGCTTGACATTGTCTGGTACAGAGGGCCTATATTTTATCTCAACATTATATTTGACCATAGACAGCAGAGGGATCTTGAACCGACTAGATGAAATGGCTAAAGAATTGACCAAAGCATTTTGCTCCCTTGGAATAAAAGAGATGTTGAAAGATGAGAAAAAAATGACAATCAGGTCCCATGCCTCCTCTTTGTAAGTTCTGAGCCAAGGATGCTTAGTCTGGTAAGCGTTTTTAACTTGCTGGATAATCAACTCAGCATCTATGAACACTGCTACTCCCTCAATCCCCATTTCTTTTGCAACCCTTAAACCTAGAAAAAGAGCTTCATATTCTGCCACATTATTAGTTGCTTCAAATTCAAGCTTGTATGACAGGGATATGGCTTCCTGACAAAGAGACACAAAGACCACTCCAGCACCAGCGCCTTCGCTAGAAGAAGCTCTGTCGAAAAACATTTTCCAAATAGAGGTGGTTGGAGGAGGTGTCCCGTGATCAAACAAGGGCTGCTTTCTGATTTGGAAAGAGGTTTCATGATGCAGGAGCATCTCAATAGTCAAGCGAGCATGGAGCCAGCGCAACGTATTTTTAGCACATGATAAATTGCTTGAAAATCTTTTTGAAATTGATGCGCCAAATCTTTAATGAATTCATTTATGAAGGAGCGCCTTTGTATATTGTATTATACCTTGAGTGATTCGCTCTCGTCCTTAGTAGATAGGAGGAATTTAAACTAGTTAATGCAGGTAGATAGACTTAAAATTCATAGATTAGACAGTTTTAGAAAGAAGGAGGGAAAACGGATATAGACACCCTCATTGTACATAGTAACATAATTCAGGAATAGTTAGAAGCAGGAAGAGCACAGGTGAATAACAGAGAGTTGTAGAAGAACATCCATGTATAGATCTTGAATTAATAGAAGAAGTTGATTCAAATCCATAGTTTTGTGTCTTTTCTCTATGTGTTGATGTTAAATGATGTGCTCATGAGTGTTTGTTTTCTTGTTATGCATTTGCTTTATTGTTGTGTATGTGATTTCATGTTTGAGTTTGAAATCTGAGGGGAAGAAGAAATGAGTTTCAATTGTTTCTCTATCTGAGCAAGGATTCCTGCAAGGAGTGCAGTTGAATTGTCCGCAAGGAGTGCGTTGAAAGAGGGTTCAGATAGAGATATATTTTGTTCTCATTCATCCCAGAAGTGTAGCTGGGCATAGGAGCCATGCAAGGAGTGTGCAGACCAGTGGAAATCCCAGGGTTGCAAACCTGATTAAAGAGTTGGAAGACTGATGTTGCGGGCATGTGCAGAGTCGAAGAGCTTCAACACTTAGACGTGGTTAAGATTCGCCGCAAGGAGTGCATGCAAAGGGGTTTTCTTCTTGAAGACCAAAAGAAGTGGGAAAATATCAGGAAGGATAGGCCTTTGAGTTTGTTGGAGAACAGCGAGAACAAGTTGTGACTTGAAATTCGAGGGAAGCTTCGCAAGTTTGCGAGCAGGTGAACGGGTTCCGTGGAAAGGAACACTCGGTCCTTTCGCAGAATTCATTCCAGAAGGAACGGACGGTCGGTATTCTCCGAGGAGAATCCACGAATCTCCATGAGCTGTCAGACCTTGTCGATGTGCAGGGGAGATACAGTGGTGTATTCCCAAAGTTTTAATCTCAGGACAGATAGAGCATTGATCCAAGTCAGCCAGGACCGTTGGATCTACACGTATATCATGTATCAGGGTTTCGTAGATCGAATCTCCAAATTATTGCAATGGGAATTGCGATATCACGATCCGCGATATCTCGACGAGCCCAGAACTGTCCATCATTTGGGACATGTGTCAGAATATTCAAAGACGTCGAGGTTCGAAGCATCGGAGATCTCGGAGACAGGATACTCTTGCAGCTTGGAGTCGCGAAACGCGATATCCCGACGAGAGAGTTGTGTGGGACCACAAGAGTCAGAGTGGAAGACAGGTGGCATAAGTCATCGGGGTTTCAAGCGAGAAGTGTCGAGGCATTGACGTCAGGATTAGCGATCCCGCGAAGTCTGAAATCCCGATAGAAGTGGCAGGAGTTGAAGGGACAACTCATGCATGCATCGGAGTTTCGATGCATCGGGCATCGGAAGTCAAAGAACCGAGTTGCTGAGCATCGCGAGTAATGAAATTGTGATAGGAGAAGTCCTGACAGGGAAAGGCAAGGGTCAGCGTTGACTTGCATTAGGATTCGGGGTTTTGAGAATCCAATTTCACGCGACCACAAGACTCTCGAAACTGCGAAGTCTGATTTCCCGATCGTTAAGGGAGATCTTTTGAAGAACTGTTGTGGGTGTGGAAAATTCCTGAGAGGGACTTAGAAGAGATTTTCAGTTCTTTGGGCCAAGGAAGGAGGAGATCCTATGAGCGGACGTGCCCTGCGGGTATGACTGTGTCAGAGTGGTATCAGAGCCCAGAAAGACTCTTTTCTTTCTGTAGCAGAGAAGAAGTAAATTCACCATGCCGCCAAGGAGACGAGATAGACAGTCACCCGATCGAGAGGAAAGAGAAAACCCGAGGAGAAGGGATAGGCAAGTGCAGAATCCAGAAATGGAAAGAGAAATACATGATCTACGAGCTAGACTCGAAGATATGGAAACAATGCAAAGACACATAGCCAGTGCGGGGAATCTTAGCGATTCAGAAAGTGAAGCTGAGGCTGAACGCGAAGAAGAAGTTGCAGGCGAGGATGCAACCAATGAACGTCTAATCAAAGCTATCGCACGGATGGGTGCAAAGGCAAAAATGGACATTCCAGCTTACGAGGGAAACTTGGATGCATAGGAGCTTCTAGATTGGATTAGAGCTCTTGATACTTACTTCGACTATGAAGATGTCCAAGAAGATAAGAAATTCAAGCATGTTGTCACACGCTTGAAGGGACATGCAACATTATGGTGGGACAAGCTACAAGCAGATAGACGCTGCAAAGGCAAGCAGAAAATTAAAAGTTGGGATAGAATGATTGCAAAGATGAAGGCAAATTTAATCCCAAGAGATTATCAAATCACTATGTTCAGGAGGATGCAGAACCTGAGACAGAAACTGATGATAGTGAAGGAATACACGGAGGAATTCTATCGACTGAACATCAGGTCAGGTCATCGGGAGAGCGATGATGAGAAGGTTGCCAGGTACATGAATGGCATGAGGTATGATATCCAGGATGAGATGAGCATGGTAACCATCCAAATGGTGGAGGATGCTTATTAGATGGCTTTGAAAACTGAGGAGAAGTTGAGCCGAAAGCAGAGTCAGAGGGGCTGAGGCAGAAGTCATCCCAGAGGCAAGTTAATTTCCCAGGAAAGAAACCAGAAGCCCAAGGAGGAATGGAAGAAACCTCAGGGTAAAGTTGAGAGAGGTGGGACCTCACAACCAGGGCCATACGTTGAACAGAGAGGGTAGCATACAGATCATAGGGGAGATTATGATGACAACAACACTTTTCCTCGTACTAGAGGTAGAGGAAGAGGAAGAGGTGGAGAAATCACATGCTTCACATGTGGAAAGAATGGGCACAAGTCTTATGAGTTTCCATAGAAAAAGAAGGACATCGGGGAAGCTCACATCACCGAGGCGCAGAGGCGAGATGTTGAGGCAGAAGATGCAGAAGGCAAAAGGTCATTGATGATGCGTAAAGTTCTCTTAACACCTGAGAAAGAGGTGGAAAGTTCAGTCCAAAGGACCAAACTTTTCAGAACAGCTTGCAAGACCAAGGATAGGGTATGCAAGGTTATCATGGACAATGGTAGCATAGATAATCTCATTTCAACCGAGATGGTAGAGAAGCTGGAGCTGGAGATGATTGATCATCCAAGCCCATACAAAGTTTTCTAGCTACAGAAAGGACACCAGGTAACTGTTACTAAACAATGCTTGGTTGAATTCAAGATAGGAGGATATAATGATAAGATTTTATGTGATGTTATTCCCATGGATGTTTGTCATCTATTGTTGGGTAGACCATGGAAATATGATATAAATGTGATTCATGATGGGCGAATGAACACATACACCCTAGAGAAGAATGGGAGGACACACATGTTGCTTCCAATTAAAGATAAGGAGGTGAAGTCGGAAGTAAGAAACACAGTACTTCTCATGAGTGGGAAGGAACTCCTTACAGAGGTTAAGAAGAAGGAGGATCCACAATTCTTTGTGGTCAGAAAACCGAGGATTTTTCTGACTAGCACAAGAGTAGATGATTTACCAGATGAAATTCGGGAACTATTGGGAGAGTTCGCTGACATCGTGGTGGACGAATTACCTCGTTCGTTGCCACCGATGAGGAGTGTGATTCATCATATAGACCTCATACCAGGAGCTATTTTTCCGAATAAAACCACATACAGGTTGACGCCGCAAGAAAATGAAGAGGTTAAGAAGCAGGTCCAGGAGTTATTGGACAAAGGATTGGTCAGGGAAAGCTTGAGTCCATGTGTCGTTCCAACGGTACTCAGTCCAAAAAAGGATGGAGGTTGGAGAATGTGTACCGACTCAAGGGAAATCAACAAGATAACCATCAGGTACAGATTTCCATTGCCGAGGATGGATGATCTGATGGATTTCTTAAGTGGAGAATTTTTTTTTTCAAAGATTGATCTAAAGAGTGGATATCACCAGATTCACATGAGAGAAGGTGATGAATGGAAGACAGCGTTCAAAACAAACGAGGGTTTATATGAATGGATTTTTATGTCGATTGTCTTGAAAAATGAGCCAAGTACCTTTATGAGGTTGATGAATGAAGTCCTAAAGGATTTCATCGGAAAATTTGTTATCGTATATCTGAATGATATATTGATTTTCAGTAAAATGGAGGCTAAACATCTGAAGCATTTGGCCATTGTGATGAAGAGATTACAGCAAGAGAAGGTGTTGATAAACATAAAGAAGTCATCATTCATGAAGACATAACTCATTTACTTGGGATTTTTTATTTCGGCAAATGAGTTGAAGATGGATCCAGATAAGGTGGAGGTAATTAAAAATTGGCCATCACCAAGAAATATTTTTGAGGTGAGGAGTTTTCATGGACTGGCTAGTTTCTACCGGAAGTTCATCAGAAATTTCAGTGAGATTAGCACAGTGATGATGGATACAGTGAAAAAAAGACATAAAAATTTTCACTGGACAACAGAGGCTGAGGAGAGCTTCAATCTGTTGAAGCGGAAGATCGCGGAACAACCAGTTTTGGTGTTGCCGGATTTCCAAAAGATGTTTCAAGTGAAATGTGATGCAAGCGGGTTTGCCATAGGAGTGGTCTTGAGTCAGGGAGACAGACCGATTGCATATTTCAGTGAGAAGTTGAATGAGGCAAAGGTGAAATACTCCACATATGACAAGGAATTTTATGCCATTATCTAGGCACTGAAGAAGTGGAGGCATTACTTGATCCCAAAGGAATTTGTTTTATATAGTGATAACCATGCATTACAGTTTGTGACTCAACAGGAGAAGTTGAATCAGAGACATGTAAAATGGGTAGAGTATATGCAGAATTTCACATTTGTGATTAAACACATTTTGGGTACTGCTAACAAAGTGGGTGATGCTTTGAGCAGGAAGTGTTTGTTGTTGCAGGAGTTTCGAGTCAAAATGTTGGGTTTTGATGACCTCATGGACATGTACACTGATGATCCAGATTTTAAAGAAGCGTATGAAGCAGCTGAGAACCCAGTTCTCAGGGACAGAAGCCCTTGGACAGACTATATGATCCAAGAAGGATTATTGTTCAGAGGCAATCAATTGTGCATTCCAAATTGCTCCATGAGGGAGAATCTGTTAAAGGAGAAACACAGTGGAGGATTGGTCGGACACTTCGGTCACGACAAGACATTTGCAAAGCTGAGAGAATCATACTTTTGGCTAGGGATGCAAGCAGAGGTCAAGAGATTTGTAGACAAATGCAGGACTTGCCATCATTCAAAGGGAAGAAAGCAGAATGCAGGATTCTATCAACCATTGCCCATACCAGAGAGGCCATGGGATGCGATTAGCATGGATTTTGTATTGGGGTTGCCAAGAACACAAAGAGGATTTGATTCAGTCTTTGTGGTAGTGGATAGGTTTTCCAAGATGGCACATTTTATCCCATGCCAGAAAACCAGTGATGCGACTCACATCGCAAATCTATTTTTCAAAGAGGTCGTTCGACTTCACGGCTTACCCAGAAGTATAGCTTCGGACAGAGATACAAAGTTTGTGGGACATTTTTGGAGGACACTGTGGAAAAAGATGGGAACTAAATTGATGTTTAGTTCTACCTATCATCCTTAGATGGATGGGCAAATAGAAGTAGTGAACAGAAGTCTGGGAGACTTGCTGAGAAGCTTGGTGACAGAGCACCACAGCCAGTGGGATAGTGTATTGCCACAGGAAAAGTTTTCTTATAATGACTCAATGAATAGGAGCATAGGTCAAAGTCCATTTTAGATTGTGTATGGCATGCAGCTGAGAGGATTTTCTGAGTTGAGGGATTCGGAAGAGACTACGACTAGGAGCGCAAGTGCCGAAGAGTTCGCAGAGGTGATGAAAGAACTTCACGACCAGGTGAAGCAGCAACTCTAAAATTCAAGTCATGAATATAAGCGCAAAGCTGACCAGTGGAAGAGACAACTTTAGTTCGAGGTTGGTGAATTAGTTCTGGCACATTTGAGGAAAGAAAGGTTCCCAAGGGGAACATAAAATAAGCTGAAAATGAAGAAAATTGGGCCATGTAGGGTCTTGAAGAAATTCGAGGCAAATGCTTATGAGATTGAATTACCCGATGGGATCGGAATTTCTCCAATATTCAACATCTCAGATTTGTACCCATACAAAGATGGAGAAGTAGAGACTAGAGCTGAGCAGCCAGTGATCCAGTGAACGAAATAGATGCCAGTTGCAGACAATCCACAGATGGGGTGCATACTGGACAAGAGAGTAAGAAAAAGGACCAGGCGAAAGCAATACTTTGAGTATCTGGTCAAGTGGAAGAACCATCCAGTTGAAGATGCCAGCTAGGAAAGCAAAGCAGTGATACAAAAGCATGGACAGACCGTGCAGGAGCTCATGGACAGGATCCCATGAAATTTTCAAGCGAGGGAGTATGATGCAGGAGCATCGCAATAGTCAAGCGAGCGCGGAGCCAGTGCAACATATTTTGAGCACATGATAAATTGCTTGAAAATATTTTTGAAATTGATGCGCCAAATCTTTAATGAAGTCATTTATGAAGGAGTGCCTTTGTATATTGTATTGGACCTTGAGCGATTCGCTCTCGTCCTTAGTAGATAGGAGGCATTTAAACTAGTTAATGCAGGTAGATAGACTTAAAATTCATAGATTAGATAGTTTTAGAAAGAAGGAGGGAAAACGGATATAGACACCCTCGTTGTACATAGTAACATAATTCAGGAATAGTTAGAAGCAGGAAGAGCACAGAAGAATAGCAGAGAGTTGTAGAAGAACATCCATGTATAGATCTTGAATTAATAGAAGAAGTTGATTCAAATCCATGGTTTTGTGTCTTTTCTCTGTGTGTTAATGTTAAATGATGTGCTCATGAGTGTTTGTTTTCCTGTTATGCATTTTCTTTATTTTTGTGTATGTGATTTCATGTTTGAGTTTGAAATCTAAGGGGAAGAAGAAGTGAGTTTCAATTGTTTCTCTATCTGAGAAAGGATTCCTGCAAGGAGTGCAGTTGAATTATCCGCAAGGAGTGCGTTGACAGAGGGTTCAGATAGAGATAGATTTTGTTCTCAATCATCCCATAAGTCTAGCTGGGCATAGGAGGCGTGCAAGGAGTGCGCAGGCCAGGGGAAATCTCAGGGTTGTGAACCTGAGTAAAGAGTCGAGGAGCTTCAACACTTAGACGTGGTTGAAGATTCACCACAAGGAGTGCGTGCAAAGGCGTTTTTTTCCTGAAGACCAAAAGCTGTGGGAAAATCTCAGGAAGGATAGGACTTTGAGTTTGTTGGAGAACAAAAAGAACAAGTTGTGACTTGAAATTTGAGGGAAGCGTCGCAAGTTTGCGAGCAGGCGAACGGGTTCTGTGGAAAGGAACACTCGGTCCTTTCGCCGAATTCATTCCGGAAGGAACGGACGGTCGGTATTCTCCGAGGAGAATCTGCGAATCTTCGTGAGCCGTCAGATCTTGTGGATGTGCAGGGGAGATACAGTGGTGTATTCCTGAAGGTTTAAGCTCAGGACAGATAGAGCATTGATCCAAGTCAGCCAGGATCGCTGGATCTACACGTATATCGTGTATCGGGGTTTCGTAGATCGAATCTCCAAATTATTGCAACGGGAATTGCGATATCGCGATCTGCGATATCTTGACGAGCCCAGAACCGTCCATCATTTGGGACACATGTCAGAATATTCAAAGAATTCAAGGTTCAGAGCATCAAAGATCTCAGAGACAGGATACTCTTGCAGCTTGGAGTCGCGAAACGCGATATCCCAACAGGAGAGCTATGTGGGACCACAAGAGTCAGAGTGGAAGAAAGGTGGCATAAGTCATTAGGGTTTCAAGCGAGAAGTGTCGAGGCATTGACGTCAGGATTTGCGATCCTGCAAAGTCTGAAATCTCAATAGAAGTGGCAGAAGTTGAAGGGACAACTCATGCGTGCATCAGAGTTTCGGTGCATCGGGCATCGGAAGTCAGAGAACCAAGTTGTTGAGCATTGTGAGTAGCGAAATCGTGATAGGAGAAGTTTCGATAGGGAAAGGCAAGGGTCGGCGTTGACTTGCATCGAGATTCGGGGTTTTGAGAATCCAATTTCATGCGACCACAAGACTCGCGAAACTACGAAGTCCGATTTCCTGATCATTAAGGGATATCTTTTGAAGAACTGTTGTGGGTGTGGAAAATTCCCGATAGGGACTTAGAAGAGATTTTCAGTTCTTCGGGCCAAGGAAGGAGGATATCCTGTGAGCGAACGTGCCCTGCGTGTACGACTGCGTCACTTCAAGAGCATTAGTGAGTTGTAACAAACTAGATCCCAAATCAGTGTCTAGTGCAAAGATAGGGTGATTGGTAGGGTTTTCCTCATCACTAACAATGTAGGCTAGCTGGGCTTCTCTGTACAACCTCCTATGTTCCCCTCCAAAAATTGGAATAGTAGCGTATGTGAGATCCATCTGTAATGTTCATCCAAGATTTTTAATCCAATATCTTGACAGCAGCATGCCGAACTTGGGAGGAACGTCGGCCACTACAATGTCCATGACCACACTCTTCATTGGCAGCTGAAACAGAGAGACCACCAAGTCTTTGATGACTCCAAGGCATTGCACCCTCCTTGAATTGAAAGAGTACAAATCATGATAAGTCTTTGTCACCTCCAGTCCCAATTCTTCCATTACTATTTTGGGCATAAGGTTATGGGAAGCCCCTGAATCCATGAGACAGTTATGCAGCACTTTATCATGTATGTTCAGGGATGTGTTGAAAGGAGGGGATGAATCATCTCTATCTTCTACCATGGGACCTAGGACGACTGCTGGCTTTTCATCTTGGAGATTTATTGAGTCCATGGAAGGCTGGGGGGGCTCAAATTGTAGTAGCTTGGAGATGGACTTTTTGAAATCTTCATTTTTAACTAGTTCGGAGAGGGGTACAAGAATTCTAATCTTTTGAATCTCATGCTCAAAACTAAAGGAGGAGAGAGACTTAGGAGTTTCCCTTACCTCAGAGACAGGTTCCTTGGCTGCTGGTGAAGCATTCTGAGTTTTCTTTTCTTTAGTATTGGTTGTTGCAACTTTAGTAGGCCTTTCCGCTATGAGGGGCTGATCCTGGCTATCAAAATTCCCTTCTTTCTTTTTTGACTTGAGATTGTATCTGTTAGGAGTGTTTCTGGCCTTTTCCCCTTTGCTCAAATCGTTGATTTGGGTGTTGATAAGGGATTCTTCATATGCAGATTGTGTCAAATGAGGAAAAGGGGAAGTGTCCTCGATGCAGTGGATCTCAAGGTTGAGTTCATCCACCTCCTCCCCTTCCTCATGAGCAACTAGGCTATTCTAGAGAGGGGTATGAATCCTCTGATCATCCCTATCTCTGCTTCTTTGTTCCTTTGGAAAAGTCTGTGGCATATTGTTACTAGGCCTCCTGAAACCTCTGTTGTCATTATTCTGGAGGTTTTTGTATGTGGGCTTCCCCTCTAACTCCCACCTCTCCATCCTAGTCGAAAGGGATTTCAGTACTTTAGTTACCTCATCCATCTGAAGGGAAAGAGGAGAGGAATGGGATGGGGAGGCCTCTGTTCTTCTCCTGGATATGTCTCTATCAGCCTTATTCCTGAGTTGGTCAACAACCAATATGTTAGACTATAATTCCACAGCTGCATCCTGCATGTGAGCCAAAGTGGTGGCTCTCCTTTCCCTCAGCAGAAGGTGGAAATTAGGATCAAAAGCGATGGCATGAGTGATCTTTGTAGAGGCTTCGGAGGGCTTTATCTCGGTGAGGATCTTATTGTACATTTTATTAAATCTTTTGGAGAATTCAAAGATAGACTCTCCTTCCTTTCTCTTCAAAGACCCGAACTCAGTCATGTAATACATGAAGTCCTTTTTGTCTCCCCATTGTCTCAAAAAGGCACTATCCAAAGCCTCAATCCCATCAATAGATCCAGGAGGTAGGGCCCTAAACAATTTTCTAGTATCGCCTTCAAGACTATGGACGAAAATCCTCATCCATACATATGCATGCATGATAACATGATCGTCTGTAAAACTGTAGAAGGCTTCAAGGTGTTCTTATGCAGTTATGTCCCCCTCGCCTGTAAACTTGGCCAACTGCTTGAGGTAACCATCTGCTGGAAGGGCATTGAGAGGCTGAGGTAACACAAGGGGAGCATACCTAGCAACTATAATAGCCTCCATTCTGGTCATAGGGGGATTTTCTCCTGCCATAGGGATATTAGGTGGAGGAGAACTCGAAGGGGAAGGAGATTGAACCGGGGATACTGGAAATAGGCTTACAGGGGTAAGGGAAGTGACAAGGGTTTCTCCCTCTAGTCTAAAATCAGGAGGGGACAACTCGGGAGGAACACTTCCAAAATTTAGGAAATGGGAGGCTTCAGAAAATGGTCTGTTGCGAAGCTGAGGAGAAGAAACATGGGTTTCTACAGAAGGAGATGGAAAATTACCTATTTCTACGGTGGAAGTTTCTCCTTGAGGGGCCTTTCCTTTTCTGAAATTTGCCTGTGGCTCAGCTTCAGGTGTAGCTAGAGGCAGTTGTGTATGGGACCACGTGTGTCTACCTCTGAAAGCCACAATTAAAATAGCAGGTTCGCCATAGTGGAGTCATCACAATGGAGTCACCAAGTGCACAGTAGCAATCTTCAAAGGCTCTGATGCCTAATGCACCTTCAGAATCAGAGGCTCAATTTCGTTCCATCTCGAGGAAAAATTTAAACTTTGTCCCCAGCAGTGGCACCAGAAATGTTGGCGTTGGAAGTCACTCCTCGATTACAGCAGGAGCAAAGCCCGACGCCCATCATTTGATGTCACAATTTCTTTATAGAGGGTGATCAAGTGGAAGAAAACTCAGAAAAATATCGTTCTAACTCTGAAACTAGGCTAGACATGCACAGGTAGGTGAGGTCCTAGTTAAACTTCAGACATTGAGTTGTAGTAAGGGTGAATAGGAGGAAGACTTATGTGAGGAAAAGCTGAGGGCTCCTGTAGGCATCGAGCTTCTGACAACCTATAGATGAAAAACTTGAATGTGAGAACTTCTTACACTCAAATGTAGGAAACACTGGAGAATATAACGGTGTTACAATAAATCCTTTATCTTAACACAGTCACAGGAATTCACGCGAATCCGTCAATCATGAACTCTCTCAGTATGAGATGAAACTAGATGGGATAAGAAAGTTGTCTGTTATAAAACAAGAAATCTTACATACAGATACATAACCCCAGAACTAGAGCGTCTATTAAAACTTTATAATCGGGAGATTTGCTCTACCATTGATGCTTACAAAAATAGAAAAACTGAGTATATATACTCAGAAAAATTCGGCCAAGAGAGTCATGCTCGAACCTCCAAGGCGTGGCATCTTTTCAGTCAAACTTGGACAGAAATCCTTTTCAGACGCCACCTTAACTCAGCATGGCTCTTGCAGGGGGGGGGACCTACACACAAGGTTACCATAGGCCGATTGCTCCAAGCCTCCCATACCTTCCATTTATGGCTCGAGATGATATTTCACCTACCTGCTCGATTTCCATTAACTGATTCCCCAGGGAGTGGCCGAGACGATACCCTCAGGAGAAGACCACGTGCCTACTCTCTAAGGCTTAGAAGCTAGCCTCCCTTTCTTCTGGCACCGCCCTCAATGTAACCTAGGTCCATGACTTGGCGCCTCTCTCCAAGGGCACTTTGGCATTTCTTCTTTCGGGGATTTTTACTTCCCCTGCCTTCAAATTTCCTGGTGCCCAATCTCACAAAACGACCTTCCAGGATCAATGGTTGGATCAGCTTTAAAACTAACGGCCACGATCATTTTTCCTTGACCACATTGGCTCCACGTCCCTCATCTGATTTGTCCCTCTTTTGTATGACCCAGTGCTATGACCGTGGGCCCGTACCCAGAGGCGCCTTCGGCACTGCATGTTTCGCAGCTGGGAGGAGGCTGATTCCTATTCTTCAAAGTCAGGATAGGCGAAGAGGCGATAGGGCCTAATTGTTGTGGGGTATTCTACCCTACGAACTAACAAGCTAGGGCTTTAAACTTGTACACAGATCATGACCCTTCATAAGCTACCTTTAACCTTCTACCCTGAATCTAAACCCCTTTTCTTTAAACAAACAAGGGAAGAACTAACTAACCTTTTTATCGACGGTTGGTGTAGCTCCTCCGTTGAGCTTTATCTCCTTGCTACTTCTACTCCTTCCACAAAGTGGTCCTGCAATCAAGACAAAACTATACATGCATGCTATTGTTCTACTAGGGGGTTAGAGATTAAACACAAATCACATAAAACGTATACGACTCATGTATTTAGGATGGGAAAAGTATCTTTTTATTGATCTCAATATGAACCAACTTACAATGATTTTTTGAGATCGGCCACCATTCCTCGATCCTGATCCTGGGCTCCTCCTCTTCTTTGTCCTCCAACTGCTTTTCTTGAATTCTCCTAAAGCTTGAGGAAAAGCTAAAGGGTTGGGACAATAATGGACTTGGCGATTTTGGCAGAGTTTCTTTGCTATGATTTTTTCCTCCTTGAATAGTACCCCTACCCCTCCTTTTATAGGCTAGAAGGATCTAGGGTTTTTGGCAAACTCTCGGCCATGCATGGCTGGGAGTTCCAGTTAACTGACAAAAAGCTCTTCATCTCAGCGAAAACTTTCCTAATTTTTTGCTTTGTTAGGTAAACGCAGGCTGTAGTGGGCTAGCCCGCGGTCACCTACGTGCAGTAGAAGGCTAGCAAGCAGTCCAACGCGCCCAGTGAGAGGTTAGGGCACGGTTTGCTTGATTTAAGTGGTTTTTTGAGATTTTGTTCAGCATGGCTTTGGCTAGGAAGAGGCATGAGTTGGCTCGATGCCAGGTAAACCTGTGTGGTGCATTTTAGGGTTATAACAGATGCCCCCTAATGTGTGAGGTCAGAAGAGCATCTGATGGCCGAAATACATTACCAATTCTTTACCAATATATACTGATATGTTGAATGAGTGAGCCCAGGAATCAAGAATCAGGAGGTGCCGTCTGCAAAAAATATCAAATGTCTCACCGAGGCGGGTATACCCATGCTCGGGATAAATCAGAACCATGGCTACCAATCAAATACACTGTAGATCCATGTCAAATAACTATAAAGAGTAGCTGCGAACAATACACAGCGGAGCTACATCTCGAAATCAGAAAGATATACATAGAAAGTATCCATCTCTCAGAAGCTGATTTGGCCTGATGGTTGTACTTCAGAGCTCGAGCAACAACTTCAAAATCTTCTAAACTCGGTTAGGAGTGTAATATGAGTGTACACTGCACTACCCAGAGGTCTTCGACGGCTCGTCGGTTATGGATTTGATAATTTTGATGATCGGACTGAAGGCTTCATTGATTTCGAACAAAGACTTGATTGGACGTTCAAGATGGCCGGGTATGCGGACAAGAGACATATTGCAGAGTGGCCGACTCAGGCTAAGTAACAAACTTCCCTTGGACAAGAGCACGACAAGTGATAAGACTTAGGCAGCATATCTGTTAATCATAAGTCTACGAAGCAGGAGGCAA
>ML800603.1:99597-110285 GCA_009831015.1 Picea engelmannii
TATAGACAGTTTCTTGACGAGCTTGGGCTTTACCAAGAGTAAAGCAGATTCTAATCTCTACTTCAAGATCATGGATAATGAACCAGTAATACTATTATTGTATGTGGATGACTTGTTCTTAACTGGAGAAGAAAAGATCATCGCTGAATGTAAACAGAGACTTGCCACAGAATTTGAAATGAAATACCTCGGCCTAATGCATTATTTCTTAGGTCTTGAGGTATGGCAGAGTCCGGGAAGAATCTTCCTTAACTAGGGGAAGTACACGGTCGAAATCCTGAAGAGATTCGACATGCTCGACTGCAAGTCCATGAATACACCCATGGAAGAAAAGCTGAAGCTGTTGGTCGATACTTTGTCAGATTTGATAGATGTCACTCTGTACAAACAGATTATTGGATCACTGATGTACCTGAAGAACACCAGACCAGACATTTGTTTTGCAGTGAACACCTTGAGTCAGTTTCTGGTGGAGCCCAGACGTGCTCATTTAGTGGCTGCAAAACATGTGATGAGGTACCTTTAGGGTACAATGGATTATGGTCTCAACTATGATGGAGATCATGACTTCACTCTGATTGGATATACTGATGCAGATTGGGTAGGAAGCATTGCTGATAGAAAAAGCACTTCCGGATGTTGTTTCAGTATGGGATCGGCTATGATCTCGTGGCAGAGTAGGAAGAAATCCAGTATTGCTCTCAGCACAGCGGAAGTATAGTACATCGCTGCATGTTCTGCTAGCTGCAAAGCTATATGGCTTCGAAAGTTGCTGACAGACTTATTTGATTTGGAGATTAGAGCAACTGTGATTCTATGTGATAATCAAAGTTGTATTAAAATGACAGAGAATCCCGTGTTCCACGACAGGTCGAAGCACATAGATATCTGCTATCATTTCATCCACGACATGGTATAGAGAGGAGCCCTGAAGCTCTAGTACATTATCACGGATGAACAGGTTGCTGATGTGATGACTAAGCCTCTATCTCGTGTAAAGTTTGAACACTTTCGAGATAAGCTTGGTATTGTTCGAAAGGACCTTCCCTAAAAGGGGGAGTAGATGTGATTCATTGCTTCTGACCTCGCTGTTAGACGTAAATCAAGATGAGTTATGCTTTTGACCCAGTTGTTAGACGTAAAGCATAACGTCATTGATTCCTTGCTTCTGACCTAGTTGTTAGACGTAAAGCAAGATGAGTTATGCTTTTGACCTCGTTGTTAGACGTAAATCATGATGTCGTGTGTTCCTTGCTTCTTACCTTGTTGTTAGACATAAAGCAAGATGAGTTATGCTTCTGACCTAGTTGTTAGACGTAAAGCATAACGTCGATGATTCATTGCTTCTGACCTCGTTGTTAGATGTAAAGCGAGATGTTGATGTGTTCCTTGTTTCTGACCTAGTTGTTAGACGTAAAGCAAGATGAGTAATGCTTCTGACCTAGTTGTTAGACGTAAAGCATGACGCTGTGATTCCTCGCTTCTGACCTAGTTGTTAGATGTAAAGCGAGATGATGATATTACTTGCTTTTGACCTAGTTGTTAGACGTAAAGCAAGATGTGACTGGCATTGAGCTACCATCTTAACCACTGTGACATTGAGCTAGTGTAGTACTGTGATGTGATGTGATTGACACTGAGCTACCAACTTAACCACTGTGACATTGAGCTAGTGTAGTACTGTGATGTGACAACCTTGTGCTGTGATGAGGTATCATTTTTACTGATACATATTTGATGCATATGATGATAGCATTCTTTTGAGAATGATGATGTTGTTGATGAAGAAAACTTTCGATGACTCATAAATGTGCTAGACAATTGTTCAAGATGATATTGACGATACTATCCTTGAGATGCCACCGATGATGCAGACCTCTCTCACCTGATGTTGATGAAGACTGATGAAGAATACCCTTCTTATTAAGGGGGAGTGTTGAAATAATGTAACTGCGAAGAGCATTCTTATTATTTTTTTATTGGATTAAATCCCCATTGTGGATTAATCATGTCATTATTATTATTTTTATTATTAGATTAATCCCCATTGAGGATTAATCAGGTCTGTAATTGTATAAGGACCAAATCCCCTTTTGCGGATTGGTCATAGAACAATTATAATGTACAGAATAAAAAGTCGGCCCCAGCAGTTATAATGAAAGGGCCAGATTTAATTAAAGGTGGATTTACCCACCCAGTTTGAGAGGTTGGCCTAGCCAGATGGTGACTCTTCACATGTGCCAGAGTGATATAAATAAGAGGTTAGCGCCTCACTTCTAACACACACTTCACTTGCTCATTCTCTTATGAGGCAAGCTGCAATTCAAGTTGGTGAGAGGAGAAGAAGGGTGGCGCATCTCTTGGAGGAGGATTTTCTGTATTGGTTGAGTTATCTCTTGATCATTGTATAAGATATTTATGATAAGGAAGTTTTTACTGGGTTTTCTACCCCTAGAGGGTTTCCCAGGATAAATGTTGTGTCTCTTATGGATGTGTATTTCTCAGTGATCTTGTTCTTATTATGCTCTTATCTTATGAAATGAAAAGAACTATAATAATGGCATAAACATTAACAGGCACTTCACGTTTCGTGGATGGGAGGGAGCTAATCCTTGCTCTTCAAAGTCATGATAGGCGAAGTGGCGATAGAGCCCAATCGTGCGCCACATGTCCCTCCTTGATTGGACGGCCCTGAACTTCTTCGGTGATACTGTGGGCCTAAATCCTATATGCCTTCATCACTTCACATTTCATGGATGGGAGGGAGCTGATCCTTGCTCTTCAAGGTGACGATAGGTGAAGTGGTGATAGAGCCCAATCGTGTGCCACGTGTCCCTCCTTGATCGGATGGCTTGCATCATTTCAGCGAGATTGCGGGCCCAATTCCTATGTTAAACATGGCATAATTATGACGGTCGCAAATATCCGCCGACCGATGATCTGCTCTATCGATCGATCCTCATCGTCGGACACTGGGTCGTGCGTCTGCTAACATTTTAAGCCCGAAATTGATATTTTACGCACTGCAAAGTGTGCTCACGGCTGCATCCTTGGACAAAATTCCTTTGTTGGAATTTTAGGCCTACTTCTTCGCAGCTCGGGCTATGGGCTCAAAGGAGAGAGAAAAACCCACCCCTCTTAACAAGAATTAATGCTAACACTTGCCACTATTGTTAGAGGGTAGGGACTTTGTAAGTTAGTAAATAAATTAATGGACCCAATTGATTTTCATGAAGAAGGATGGGAGAATGAGATGTCATTGTACACACATGAAGTTCTTTACATTCTTACACAAAATTACTCTTGGTATAATGATCTTGAACAATAATTACAACATGATACTTCTCTTTCTCACTTAAGCTCCAAACAGAAGAGAGCATTGAAGCTTATATCTTCCCAATACCAGCTCATCAATGACATTTTGTTTAGAATAATTATGATGGTGTACTCCTTAGATTCCTTGAGAAAAAAGATATTGATAGAGTTCAATGAGAATTACATGAGGGACCAGAAGGAGGACACTTTGTTGGTGAAACCATAACACATAAAATCCTAAGAGATGGATATTATTGGCATACAATTTTCAAGGATGCACATGCTTATTCTCAAAGGTGTAATACTTGTTAGCAGTGTGCTAACCATTAGAAGAAACCCATAGTCCATTTGCATATTGTTTCTTTTGATGAGTTATTTGAACAATGGGGAGTGTACATCATTGGTTAGATCAATCCTCATTCTTCAAGACAACACTGGTATATCCTGACCGCAACGATTATTTCATATAATGGACCAAGGTTGCATCATTGATGAATGTAAATTAGGAAGTATTAATTAAATTCCTAGAGAAGCATATGATTACCAGGTTTTGTGTGCCAACTACTCTCATTTTTTATAACTCTACACATTTTTCTTCCTTAAAATTAACTAAGTTTTCCTTAAATAAAGGGATGATTGTATGATATGTAGCTAATTATTAACCCTAGTAAAATGGTGTCGCTAAGTCCACTAACAAAAACTTGATCCATATTCTTAAATGAACCATAAACATCATAGGAACTGGCACAACGCTTTACCAAATTCTGTTTGGCGGGACAAAGTGACCCCTGAAGCCTCTTTAGGAACACCCCCCTACTTCCTTGTTTATAGTAAATAAACCATCCTTCCCCCTAACATTTTGTTTCCCTCTCTTAAATTATCTCATACCTCACATGGGTAGAATTTCCCAGTTATCCAAAGAAGGGTTGATATCCTACTCAATCTAGAAGAAGAGAGAGAGAAACCAAAGAAGAAATTAGTTGCTAATCAACATACTATTAAATTATGGTTTGAGAAGTGTGTGAGAGATAAGTATTTTTAGGTGGGAGATCTAGTCTCAAAATGGGATAATCCCCATGAAGACAAAGGGAAACATTCCAAATTTCAACCATTGTGGCCTGGTCCTTACTTGATGGTGGAAAATCTTGTCCTAGGCACATATAGATTGCATAATCTCGAAGGAGAAGTAGACATACTTCTTGTCAATGAATAAGTGTTTAAAATATAATTCAGTAAGTTGTTATCTGGGAAACTAACTTGTACACAAATAATCTATTTTTTTTCTATTTTTAATTCTGCTCATTTTTGTTTGTTTGATTTGAGTTATTCAGTTTCTTTACTCACTTTGAGTTTTTCTTTTTACTTAATTAATTCCTCATTCAAACTACACTGAACAAGTACTTTTAGAAGTAGATCCTTGTTGCTAACATTCTGCTTATTTCAATGACATGACATACAACTGGTTGGAATCATGAAAATACACTCAACCCAATAGACAAGACTTTGTGGTGGAACACTTCCTGAACAACAAACAATCATGAGCAATTCAAACCTATTTATGGAAATATCATTGGTTACCATATAGTTTCCACTCACTCACACCTAATTAATGAATTATGTTTAACCCAAAATATTTTGGAGTATCCAAGGTATTATGTGCAAGGAGGATGCTTATTATAAAAAAGTTTTATCTAAGAAATTATTAGTAACAGGTATCATCCCACATGCCTTTAAAGGGTGATTGAAATCCCCCATCCACCTCTCTCTTAAATGAAAACAAAAGAGAATAATTTTAAAGGTAAATGCTTGGGAAATACATTTCATATCATATGGGACATGTAGGTACCTCCATTATGGCTATGGATTCTTGCTAGTCGTGGAGAAAGTCCTGTGATACCATGGTGACTCTGTCGAGGCTATGGACACTCACTGGAAGTGGAGAAATACTATAGAAATCTAACAATTAGATTGAAATTTCAACATTCCCTGTGTGTAACTAATGAAGACCGATTATAGGGGTCCTTCTAATCAATTTTTTTGAGATATCTATCCTTGGACCTATGGGTTATCTGGCCCACACGTGGATTGTAACATCGTCCATGGAAGAGATTAAAACTCAAATAATATCCCTCAAATGCACCATGAATACAATGGATTCCCTTCTTCGAATTTCTCCCCCTCGATCTCGTTGTCCAATCTAGGCTCGAACCCTTATCCTATTAGTCATTGGAACCAAACCTTAATGTGTATGGAACCATCGACTAAACCGATTAGATATATGATCTAAACTCATAGCTGGCCACCGGTCACCTCGTTGTTTTCACTTCCAGCACTAAACTGTCCTTGTAGGACCTTTTGGTGATTTAGCACTTCATGGCATGAGCCTTTTTTTTATCACAATACCCTCAACCAAGATAAAGGGATAACTGGCACCAGTCTCTCAAACCTATGCACTCGATGACTGATCATTTCTCAGTCCAGTGTCTAATCGTCGATCCCCTAATAAAATGGATGTCAAATATCCACTATCTATGATATCGTATTGTCAGATCATCGTCGATCCTACCATGATCGACGGTGGATATCTTCCATTGGTAATTCATGCCTCTACTACATCTTCAAATTGAATACTCTCGACCTATTTACTAAATGTAAACACGGACGGTTATAGGCTTATGAAGTTAACAAGTTTACATACACACAAAGATTCAAACACATGAAACAAAACTTAGAAATACATAAAAATACACCATCCCATTACATCGAGCTCGATTTACATAGTACAACCTCTATGGTCTATGCCGTCCTTTCGACCAGATTTTACATGGTTGATGGCCTCCACTTTTCAAATCTTGTAGGCTACATATAAATACCAAAAATTACAACAGGGATCAGATTATCCATATCCGATATAACCTCAATAAATTCTAATATTTCTCTGAAAAATCAAACAAATCTAGCGTTTATGAGAAAATTTCATCCTCTTGGCCACATCCTTTCCTTTTGGAAGGTTCATGAAATTTCAACTTTGAATTGGGGTAGTTTTTCTCCTGCATAAGACTCCCAAGGTTAAAAACTTTCATGATCGCATGATCATGTTTCTTCATTATTGCACCATCTTTACTCTTTTTTCTTCCCTTTTCCTCATGCATCATACACTAAGCTTCTCCTCATGCTCAACAATGAGCTGCAACTAAGCCTCTGTAGCAAGCCTCTGTACCTTCTACCCAATACCTCACCAAGATTCCCTCATGAGCTCTGGCCTTTTGGTACTATAGGTTCTCTCTCCTCTGGAGCCTTCTTAGCACTCTTTTTATCTAGGCTTATGTACCTACCCACTAACACGTAGAGACATATTTCCCTTCTCTCTGATACTGCTTGATGAAATCAAGTGGCACAAGATTTTTCTCCCACTCTGATACCACTTGATGAAGACCAATTCTAGGGGTCCTCTTAATTGAGTTTTTTGAGATCTCGATCCTTAGACCTGTGGGTTATCTGGCCCACACGTGGACTGTAAATTCATCCATGGAAGAAATTCAAACTCCAATAATCTCCCTCGAGTGCACCCCGGATACAATGGAGTCCCTTCTTCAAATTTCTGCCCCTTGATGTCATTGTCCAATCTAGGCTTGAACTCTTCTCCTATTAGTCATTGGTGTCAAACCTTAATGTGTATGGAACCGTGGGCCAAACCGGTGGGATAACCAGTCTAAACTCATAGCTAGTTTCCAATCACCTCGTTGTTTTCACTTATGGCACTAAATTATACTTATAGGACCTTTTTTTGATTTAGCGCTTCATGGAATGAGCCTTTTTGTTATCAAAAAACCCTAGACCAAGATCAAGGGCTAACTAGCACCAGTATCTCAAACCTCTGCACTCGACAATTGATTATTTCCCTGTCAAGTGTCTAACTATTGATCCTCCAATAGAATGGACACCATATCTCCACTATCTATGATATCGTTGAGTGTTAGATCACTGTCGATCCTACCGTGATCGACGATGGATATTTTCTACTAGTAATTGATGCCTATACTACATCTTCATATCAAATACTCTCAACCTCTTTACTAAATGTAAACACACATGATTACAAGCTTATGAAATTAACATATTAACACACAGAGAGATTCAAACCCATGAAACAAAACTTATAAATACACAATAATACACCATCCCATTATATCGAACTCGATTTACACGGTATAACCTCTTTTGGACAGGCTGCCCTTTCTACCTGATTTTACATGGTTGTTGGCCTTCGCTTGTCAACACCTACATTATACATATAAATACCAAAGATTAAAACAAGGATTGGATTATCCAGATCCGAACTAACCTTAACAAATTGTTAATATCTCTCGGAAAAATCAAAACAACTATATCGTTCATGAGAAAATATCGTCCTCTTGGCCAGGTCCTTTCCTTCTGAAAGGTTCACACAATTTCAACTTTTACTTGGGGTGGTTTTTCTCCAACATCAGTAACTACCTTGTGATACTACAATAGCCTTTGAGGGAAAACTGAGTCAGGGAATAAACCTCATGATTTTTCCTCGATGATGTAACCAACGATCTTCTCAATATGGGAATGAAAATTCATCCAGTCTATCTAAATTTCAATATATCATGGGACCTACTGAATTGAGTTTCAATGCTTCATAAAGAAAAAATCTCTTTCTTTCATACATAATTGGTAAGTGTCTTAAGGTTTTATTGTAGATATTCATGGATTCACTCATTGCATTGCCAATTGTTGAGATAAAAACACCCCACACACTATTTTTTACTTTATCACTTGCTGGAAGTTAAAATAGCATGGGGCCCCTCAATTTTTGTTTAAAATTTTGAATCTTCAAAAAAATTATCTTTCACAACAATTGTATATTTCGTTGCTTATGGAGATTTTCATGTTTCTTTTATTTTGACTCTATCAGAATCTTTGAAGTTTGATTTTGCTTCTTCTTAACCCTTTCTTGAGTTTTTTTTCTTGAAATTCTTTTATAAACTTAAAATAAATTTGTCTCTTGTCACAACTTCATAATCTTTGCTTCAGTGCTCTATTTCGCACAATATTTCACTTAACACACGATATAGTCCATTTCACACAAGATTTAACTTCTCCTACAATACACTATGTGTCTCACATCTCATGAATAATATTGACTCTTTATATTTCACACATAAGTTATTTTTCTACGATACAATGCGTATCACATTTATTTTTCACTAGTCATGACATTTGGCATCTTTAGAAAAATTTTATCCTTCTGACAAAGGAACTCTTTGGGAAATTCTTTCCCTCCACCTTTTATCGCATATTTAAATTTGTTTTCATTGTGACATGTGGTGCAAGAAAATTTTCTCATGCAAAATATCCCAAGATCTCAAAAATATTTCTTAAGGGACACATTCAAGTAGATTAAGGATTATCAAAAATTTCCAAACTTCTTCTTCATGCGATACATTGCAACATGTTTTTTGTGTGATACGTCGCATGGTTATATTCAATGCGATACATTGTAGGGTTAATTTTTTTTATCTATGAAATACTTAAGATGAAATTTAGTTTTCATGTGATACATTGAATCCCACAAAAATGTCATCCTTGCGACAAGCCTCCTTTCGCATCGCACTAAAAATAACTTTCACATGAAATAATGACATGACCAATGATTTGACTATTTTCTGACCTTTTTTTAATGGTTATAAACTCATAAAAAGGAAAACTTTGAGTTATAAGAGGCCTATGATATACTTCTATATTCTATTTTGAATACTTGGTTCGAGTATAGAGGACCTATGGTGCATACACTTGTCATATCCTAGATCATACGATCTACGTCAACAACGAACAATCATTGCCTTCCAGGTAGGTTCTTCTCAACCATGTAGGGTTTTAATGATTCTTTTCTTTTTCAATGTGTAAACAAATTGATTCAAACACACTAAAAAATTTATCAACTAGCCAACAAATTGTAACCATCATAGTATGAATACATATCCCTTTTCACTATATCAACAATGTACATGGATCCAAGTGTGCAGGTTTTCACAGTTAATCATCATGCTAGAGATATTTTTGGATCAAAACTGTGTGTGTAGTTTTGGGACGTTTCAAAACTCCACACACAGTTTCGATCTAGAAACATCTCTAGAAAAATGTACATGGATTACCAAAGGACATTTCTTGACCACCAAGCCCACTCCATCACAACTAAAACCCCTTTCATTCACCCCCGGATTGAGATTTTACAATGAAACCCTATTCACTTTTCCCCCCTTTTTTATTCTCAGACAAAAAACCCCGTGCATCATTTTACAAAAATGACCTGCACCCTGTTCTCTTATAAAGGAAAGTGAAAACTCACCCCGAGGGCGTAAAATATAGGTGCGGAAAAAGAAATCAATTTTTTTTTTTCCAAATCCCTTTAAAACCCAAATGATGATGAAATAATTACATTGGGCACCTAAATCTTGTTTACTCGAGTGGACTCACACAAAATAATTGAGTGAGATTTCTTCTCTTACCTCTTGTTCAGGCTTACCCTTTTCTATGAGGATGATCCTTATGAGGGGAGGTTTCAATAAAAAATTTATAGCCCCAATGAAAAAACTTGTCTTGAAATTGGTCGCCCAAAGTAGATCATATATTTCTTCCCAGTTATTGTCCCTACACCAACATTTTCACTCTTTCACCAATACTGACAATGCTAACATCCATTGTTGTCAATATGGGTGAGGTGTAGGATACAAATATGGAAACCTACATGAGGAGGATAAACAAGGAAACCATCATTGAGGTTAGTCTAGATAGAGAGGAAGAGGAAGGAGAAGCTAGCACTTCAAGCCCCATACATAATGATACCCTCTACAACATGGACACCAATATGGTTTACAAGTGGGGAGAAATTTATTGAATGTTTTAGCAGGATTCATACCTATATTTTCCAGATGAAAATCAATACCAAGGTGTTTATCAACTGATAAAATATTCTTGACTGCATAAAATAGTTACACACATTGTTATCTTCCCATGTGCAGAAGCCATCTTTTAGATAATTTTCCAAACATATGTGAACAATAGATTAATCAAATATACTCAAGGGAAGGTTATCTACTCATTCTAGGCCTTAGCATTTAAAACCTGCTATAATCTTCCTACAAAAGAAATTGAACTCACAAAATAATGGATGTTATAAATCCCTCTTAACTATAGGGAAGTGTGTTGGAAGATTGGTTGTTGTCATTGATGTCAACCCTAGTCATGGGTTTTGGACCGCAAGATTGATAAAGGTATTTGGACATGAAGGACAATGCACATGCATATACAACACCCATGAATGGATATTATACATCATGTTGTTT
>ML800603.1:113476-129829 GCA_009831015.1 Picea engelmannii
GTTGTCATTGATGTCAACCCTAGTCATGGGTTTTGGACCGCAAGATTGATAAAGGTATTTGGACATGAAGGACAATGCACATGCATATACAACACCCATGAATGGATAGTATACATCATTTTGTTTCCAGTGGTATGTGGCACATCATGTGGATCTTCATGGTTGAGGAGAAATGATTTTTTGAATATGACAAAGTGAATTGAAGAAGGAAGTACATGTAGGCCCTGAAGATAATTAAAGAAAAGAATTACAAAATAAGAAAGTGTCAGGTCGGCCCTAATGTTAAAATGAAGTGACATAAATGGTATAAATAAACATCATTATACATTCATTTTGATAGAAGTCAAATTTCAGAGGAAATAAGAAGCAAAGAAGGTCGGATTTCAAGGGAGGATGAAGTATTTTGGTGATGTGTTCTAAGGTATGTTATTTTCAGGTCATCTTACCATTTTTGCTATAATTTTTTTTATAGAATGATTCATATGGTCAAATCTCTATGGTATTGATAAGACATATCAAGGTACCTCTAGTAAAAATTTCAGCTCTTTATTCTCTATAATTATGGAGATACACTATGTGGAAGATAGGGTTTGTGACCAGTCCTAAAGCTAGTTGATAAACAGGTGTTCTGGGTAAAATAGTCACAACTTATTCATCGAGAATCCAAATGACATGGGACAAATTTCATTGGAAATATTACAGAATTTATTTTCTTGTGTGCGAGTTTCAGAATCGGATGTTAAATATTGAGTGTGGATCATTCTGTACAAGTCCAGTCTCCTAAATAGACCAGAATTGAATAAAGTCTACCATTCTTTCTATAACTTCTTTTTGGGGAGGATTCAAGGAGTGAAACTTGAAGGAGTTTCAGAGAATACATTGAGTAATACTATATACAGGATCAAAGTACTCTAAGAATTGAAGAATTGCATAAATTGAAGAAGTCTCAGGAAGCATTATCAAGTTATATGTGATGATTGGTTGATGGTGATGATTTAATGTAAAGTTTTATTATCTCTCATATATTCTTGGGTGGAAGGAAAGGGAAAGGATGGAGATTTCAACTCTCTCTTGATATTGGAGGATTGTATCTTCCTCTTGGAGTTTTATCCCTCCCTTTACATTTGGAAGTTGTAGTTACCTTTGGAAGTCATTACTTCCCTTGAACAATAACTATTGATTATTTCTCATATATTGTGGTGTATTGGTGTAACTCTTATACTATTGTTCATTTCTCATTGGATATAGTTGAATGGTTTAAGTATAATTTGAAAAAGTTTTTAAATTGTACTTGATATTGATTCACCCCCCTCTCAGTATCAACAAAGTGATGAGGAACTAGTGTTGTAGGTGAATCCCCCTACGGACAAGTGGATTACCTCTTGGTCTCTAGAATCCTAATGCCAAGACAAAAAAGTGTTTAACATGGACATTGACTTCCTTTTAGATCTACTCAAGATAATAAATGAAAGAGAAGGAGAAAGGTATGTACCTTATTAGCGACGTTTTTCCTTGCAAAGTCTTGGCTGAGCTTCGATCCTGAGCTCCCTGATAGGTCCTGTAAAACAAACAAAGGTACAAAAGACTTCCTACTCTACTGAGATTATCTCAAACATAGATCCATCTACTACAGACAAACTCATGTGGAACAAGCACAAGTTTGAAAGAAACAGGCCAAGCATTGATTATTAATGAGAACAAGTAAAAGTACTTACAATCCTTTGAATGAAGGTGCATCAGCTTCTTCCAGTTCTCCTTGTCCAAACCCATTGCTCAAGTAATCTACATTGATTGATTTGATTACATCTCACTCATGAGATCATAAGTTTCATATCTCCAATCTTTTCCATGTCTGTTAATACCACTTATAGGATCATAAGTTTGGTATCAAACTCTAGTCTCTCTTCTGCCTTTCACCATGAGAAGGCCTCCTTATATAACCTTGGAGGGGTCCAACCACTTGATAGATATTTGGGATGAGTTGAGAATTCCTCTCCTTCAATTGAGGATCTCCCCTAAGATCTTGCCTTGACCATCTATTCGAATCCAACTACCTTCAGGAATTGAGGGATTCTTCCCTGATTTGCCTCAAAAAACCCAAAATTTTCTCAGAAAAGGGTAGTGCTCCCACAAAAGGGTGCACAGGGTGCTCAAGCACTCCCCCAAAGAGGCGCAGGGAATAGAAACACTCCCTGACAGTGGGTAGGGGAGCGCTCCTCTCCAAAATTCAGTTTTTGAGTGGTTTTTCCAATGGCAAAAGGCTTGTACCTCCTGTCAAGTGATTTCTCTTCTTCCAAACTAATCTTTGAGGTGTCTTAAGTGTCTTTATGATGTTGTTAGAGGCACGACATATGAAATATGGCAGTATGATGTTTGTGAGACTTGCAACACTTATATTCAATATGCGACACTTGCGGACAAGATGCAACACTTACAACACTCATAATGACGACATTTGTGACACTATCGAAGTGAGTAATTTTGAGGTGTAACAGATTGCCCCCCAAAGTACGAAGTTAGAAGACGATGATGACTGAAGTAATTTGTAGATTTTTTTGAGCAAGGGTATGGATGCAAAGAAACCAGAAAAAGATGCACACAACCATCAAACAAATATTATGACATGTTTCAAAATCCAAGGCAAACATACTTATGCTTGAGTGATAAATACTTTTTAAGTATGGCCGCCATAAAATACACTACAGATCTAGAATTTGATTGACAAAAGGTATAGCCACTGAAGATACAATGTGGATCTATACTCCTATGACCTGAACTGATCATAGCCATGAAGAATACACAGTGGATCTACGAGATGACAAGACATAGCCACGACCAATACAAAGTGGATCTATGTAACAGTATATGTGTCATAGTTAAAAAGAACTCCTTCGCAACTTGGGAAAATTACATATAAGAGTGATGAATCAACCCAGGGTCTTCTTACCAATCTTGATGTAGTACAAATCTAACCATGTGAATAGATGTCCTGATGTTGAACATGGTAGAAACCACTTGATTACTAGTCAATGATGTAAACCGTTAACAAGCGCAATGGAAATCACCATTGATGTCAATGATTTCCAAGGTACTCTAGTACATTTTGACAAATGTGAATAGATGAGATGAAGTCGAACATCCATGGAATAATCCAATCGGAGTTCAATGATGTAAACCCACTGTTGGACATGAGGAGGCATGCCATTGAGGCATGAAGGTCCCAAGGTACTAAATGGTTTCTAAGTCTGAGTCCCTAGATAATGTGTTGAATTCGACAAGAATAGACTCGTCGAAGGAGGGCCTTGATGTATCCCCCATAAACAACATGAAATAGACACAGAGATGTAATTAGTAGATCGAATGAACATGGACTGACACGGGTATTGAAGCATGATATTTGTGATGGCTGACTCTCGAGGCAGGTTCTTCCCTTGAACATTGAGGTGCATCAGGAGAAACTTGACATGGACCAAAACTTGATGATGCAGTGGATGCTGTGACTTTCGTCAGGTGACTCAAAGGATTAAAAGAAACTCAGAGGATTGGCTCAGTGCAAAGGTTCAGCAGATTAAAATGCATGCAAAGACAAAGTTTTGTGTTCAAGGGAAACTGTAACAGTTACTGGTAGTGTTCTCAAAAACTACTTGGCTTGATTCTTTCAATTTTCCCCCCATTCAGATAGACGAGTACCTCTTTTTAATTTAACAAGATCGAGGAGGGTAACACATGCTCGATATGACTCACCTTCGGTAATTACCTCGTCCTTTGTTTAACGAACTAGAAGAATTAAGGGTTTGATCTCATATGAGCCCTTCAATGTGTGATCGTTTAACGAGTCCAGAGAAGGTAAACTCTGTGGTTTTTCATATTTAGAGAGTCTGAAAACAACTTAAAGACGACTCCAATGTTGTCCTTTTTCATAATATTAGTCTTACGAGGTCGAAAAAAGAGATAAATTATTACTCGAAAAACGCCCTTTCAAACCTTTTAATGAGTGGGAAAGGAAGCAAGATCACTTGGCAATCTTTTCATGTTTAGAGAGTCTGAAAAGAGATCAAAGACGACTCCAAGGGGTTCATTTTTCGTATATCCATGCAAGTCCGAAAAAGTGATAAAAGTCTACTCGGTTACATTCTCATGTTTTTTTTAGCATGAGAAAGAACAAAGACCAAGCTTGGTATGCCCCCAGCTTGAAAGCTAGTGGCTTAACTCCAAAAGGATCATCAAAGGTTGGAGACATGCCCTCCAAGCTTCAATTCATTCACTGAATTTGAGGTTGTCACCAATTTCTCTACTAGACGGAGAGAAAGGATAAGAGTGGATGAAAAGAAGGTTCAAGAGAGGTGATTGTTTCATTTTTTAACGAGCTTGACATAGAAAAAAAAAAAAAACTATGCTCAGGGATCCAAGTTCAATCCCCAGATTGTTGTTTCATTTTTTAACGAGCTTGCTACAGAGAGGAAAACTATGCTCAAATATTTTGTTTCATTTTTTAACGATCTTTCTATAGAGAAGAGAATCAGTGCTCGTGACCTCTGTTTCATTTTTTAATGAGCTTTCCACAGAGAGAAAAACTATGCTTGTGACCTTTCCTTGATCATGGCTTCCAAGAGAATAACGCTATGGAAGGATACCATGTCAAGGGACAAAACTTGGTCATGGCTTCCACGAGATCTTCACTGGATGGAAGAAAGTCACTTTGGAAGGAACACATGTCGAGGGTCTCGTTAGGGGTAAGGAGATCAGGCTCTAATAACCCTACCGAAGAGATCACCATGTCAACTACTGGATCCAAATCGTCTGAAGTTGAAGTCATGGGAGATAACGCCACATAATTGACATGCGGCGGGGGTGATACTATCATCATATAAGAACCATTCAGGGAGGTAATCTAGTCAGGATAGATGAATGAAAGTTGATTAATAGTCACCATTCTTCCATCGTGTGGGAAAGATATCACACGAAAAAGAGTGGACACAATAGATTTCATGGCATAGACATAATCCCGCCCAAGGAGTAAATAAATTTTCAAGGGGTCTCGGACTACCATGACATCAATAAATACATTTTTCCCTCCCAAAGTTACGGGGAACTGAGGAAGGGTCCCTAAAGGTTGACTAGTTATTCTGTTAAAAGCTAGCAAATTTTGTGTAACCAGTCCAAACTAAGGACAACCCAAAGCGTGCCAAGCAACAAAGGACAAAATACTAACAGATGCACCTTCATCTATCAGCGTTTGAGGAACATCTCAACCACAAACCTGTACTATAATCTGGAAAGGAATGTGAGAGGGAAGACGAGGTCTAGTTAGCACACCCCAATCAAAAAGGACGGCCTCATTGCTTGGAGGGGGTTTCGCGGGAGAATGAGGAATGCCCCCCAGCATGGTAGAATCTGTATCAACAAGAAAAACATGGGCAATATCGGGCTTACTCTCTAGAGGGAGAGTAGGATTGACCGATGATGGGATCGAATCGACCACGCAGGCACTCTTTAGAGGAAGAGTGGGACTGACTGAGGAAGGGACTGGATCAACCACTTTGGCACTCGTCAAAGGAGGAGTGTGATCGACCGATGACAAAACCAAATCAACCACTTGGGTTTCATTCTCCAAGGGGAGAATGGGGTTGACGGGTGGAAACGGATCGACCACTTTGGTGTCACTCTCTAACGGGAGAGTGGGGTCGACCAAGGATGAAAACAGATCGACCACCTGAGAAACCGGACTGACCGGGGATGGAACTAGATTGACCAGTCCATCAACTAACGATGGGTTGGGGGAAATCTTATGATAACCTTTTGGAAGTTGAAGTTTTTCCAAAAGAGAAGAATCCTCGTCCATGCGAGGACAAAGGTGAGAATAATGATCACCTTTGCATAACATACAAGGGAATTTGATAGTTGTCTTCTTATTACCAACCTTAACGTCACTAATTGATGAGGTATCACCGGCATGACCAGCAGAGGCCTATGACATGGAGGACTACTTTTCTAAGACCTTGGGAATACCAGGGAAATCCCTCAGAAAGTGGTCACCCTTATAAAGACTGCAAGGGAATTTGGGTTTCGGATTCTTCATTTTAATATTGTTGACCTCATCAACACTCCCAATATTATTAACAGTAGCTGTTGTTGGGATTCAACATCTGATGTTGTTGGAGCCTTGGTCCTTTTTAGGCTCTTCTTCTTCTTCTCTTTTCATTTCTTCTTCTTCTGATCAACCTTGCTACTTTCTTTAGATCTTTCACTAGAAGAAGAAGGAGAAAGGGAAGGAGAATTAATGGGAGAAGAAGGAGAAAAGTAGACGTGAGGTTGATGTGTGGGTGGTGTACTGAAATCTAAATTATTAGGTGCAGTTGAAACATTGGGAGGATTCGAGATCACCAGAGTGGGGAACAACCAAACTGGTAATCCGATGGTGAGTCCCGAAAGACTTAGTGTGGAAATGTATGGAGGACCAAAGTTTCCAAAAGAAGGAAAGGAATAAGGTTCCCCAGAAGAAGGGGTTCCTCCATTGGTACTCTTAGGATTGGATTCCATTAACACTGACTCGACCTAAGGTCCACTAAGTAACACAACCAACACACGCTATGAATCTGAGAAGCAAACAATCAAACAAACCTCTCCACAATGAAACCACTAGTTGGTGATGAAATCCAACGTTGTGAGATCAAAATAGGAAGAGGTGGGGATAGAGTGGGTGGATCAGTTACATTGGTGACCTGCTTAATGGACTTACGCCTTGGTGCAAGCTTCCACACAGTAATTGTGGATTTACCCTCCAAGGATCCTGAGTGAGTTTGACCAACATCTGTTCTAGGTATAGTGAGACTTCCCTTCACCGTCACCTTGTGTGGGACCCTAAATATTATGGCTACTAATGTCACCAATTCGTAGTCATCCCTTGGGAAGGTACAGTCGATAATCTGATCCGAACGTATGGGCAGAATAACAAGTCTGAAATCAACTCGAGAGGCTCCCACACATAATTGTGGGTATACCCTCAAGTGACCCCCAATATACAATCCAACCACTATAAACAGTTGAACCACGGAGGGATAATCTCCATAACTCACCTGAATGTGACCTCGTGCATAACCCCTGTGTGAGAGGGGGATCCCAGAAATCCTATACGACAATTGGATTTTCTCTCCCTATCGCAAGATGCTAAGTTTGTTTGATAGCTTTGGAAAGTTATCATTTCAACCTATTCCAAAGCCCTACACTTTAAACTAATGTAGGTTTTCTAACAAATATGTAAAAAGTCTAATAAATTTTAGTTAAGTGTTGATTTTAGTGGTTGTTGTTTACTCAGAGGTGTATGAGAGTGAAGACTGATGATATTATGACTCAGTTCCCAAAACATGCATAAGAAATGATAAGCAATCTTTTCTTTCAATGAATGTCTAATTAAGGGAAGGAGAAGGATTTTCCTTTCACTATCAAACACTAAGATGAAATGAACTCATGCAATAGTCCTCAATAAGGAATCCAATGCAATGCTAAAAATTTTGTATGTGACTGATAACCAATATATGTAAATCTTCTTATACTAATCGGACTTCAAGAGTTGTGAGATTTAAGCAATCTAGAAGCAAACTTCACATAAACCAAAAGACACCCTTGTTATGATCAAACAAGAAACAGAAAGCCAAAAACTCAAAAGGAAGGAGAAATATATTGGACAAGATGACTCAAAGATCAGAAAGAAAAGTACACAAGACCTTTGAAACTCCTTACAAAGTTTTCACTCACTCAGATAAACGAGAAGAAAACAACAAATTGACTCCAAATCGTGAAGGACAAAGAGTTATTGCAAAGTAAGGAAAAATGCCAAAAAATCCAAACAAAAGAGGATGAATCCTTAGAAAATAGGGTGTTTGAATGCCAATACCAACATGGAATGAGAGTATGAGACCCTGAGCAAATCCAAAAAGAAAAAATTGAACCCAGAAATTGAAAAACTAGATGATTTTTCACTGAAAATGGGATAGCACTCTTGTGTAAGGGGTACCATAGCACTCCAACACTCTGTTTAACACCACCATAGAGTGTTGGTGCTCTTCTAACAATGGCATGGGAGCGCTCTGCTACAAAAGCTCAGAAAAGTTCCCAAAAACTCAAAAATTCAAGAAAATTTAGTCAATCAGGGTGATCTTGATGACATAAAGAGGCAAACAAACAAATATAAGAATAAAAAGACAATGTGTAGAAGATCAAATCAGTGGGAAAAGGGCCAAAACAAGATCTGGGAATGGAAACAAAAATCAGAGCTCCTCCCTAGTGGAGTCGCCAATTTCTGTTGTAGGTTAATCCCCCTGCGGACAAGTGGATTCCATCTTGGTCTCTAGACTCCTAAGGCCAATATAGAAAAGTGATTAACATGGACACTTACTTCCTTTTAGATCTAATCAAGCTAATAAATGAAAGAGAAGGAGAAAGGTATGCACCTTATTAGCTATGTTTGTCCTTGCAAAGTCCTGGCTGAGCTTCGATCCTGAGCTCCCTGATAGGTCCCGTAAAATAAACAAAGGTACAAATGACTTTCTACTCTATTGATATTAGCTCAAACATAGATCCATATACTGCAGACAAACTCATGTGGGACAAGCACAAGTTTGAAAGAAACAAGCCAAGCATTGATTATTAATGAGAACAAGTAAAAGTACTTACAATCCTTTGAATGAAGGTGCAACAGCTTCTTCCAGTTCTCCTTGTCCAACCCCCTTTCTCAAGTAATCTACATTGATTTCTTTGATGACATTTCACTCATGAGATCATAAGTTTCACATCTCCAATCTTTTCCATGTCTGTTAATACCACTTATAGGATCATAAGTTTGGTATCAAACTCTAGTCTCTCTTCTACCCTTCACCATGAGAAGGCCTCCTTATATAACCTTGGAGGGGTCCAACCACTTGAGAGATATTTGGGATGAGTTGAGGATTCCTCTCCTTCAATTGAGGATCTCCCCTAAGATCATGCCTTGACCATCTATTTGAATCCAACTGCATTCAAGAATTGAGGGATTCTTCCATGATTTGCCTCAACAAACCCAAAATTTTCTCAGAAAAGGGTAGCGCTCCCACAAAAGGGTGCACAGGGCGCTCAAGAACTCCCCCAAAGAGGCTCAGGGAGTGTCAGCACTCCCCGATAGTGGGTATGGGAGTGCTCCTCTCCAAAATTCAGTTTTTGAGTGGTTTTTCCAATGGCAAAAGGATTGTACCTCTTGTCAAGTGATTTCTCTTCTTCCAAACTAACCTTTGAGGTGTCTTAAGTGTCTTTATGATGTCATTAGAGGCACGACATATGCAAGATGGCAGTATGATGTTTGTGAGACTTGCAACACTTATAGTCAATATGCGACACTTGCATACAAGATGCAACACTTACAACACTCATAATGACGACACTTGTGATACTATCGAAGTGAGTAATTTTGAGGTGTAACAACTAGTGTGTCTCAGGGAAAAAATTCAAGGCAAGGAAATATGGGACTTATCCCACCAGGATGATGAGTACCCCTTACAAATTTACAGTATCCCTCCTATGCAAAATTTATGGAGAGTTAGATGCCATGAATTTCAAATAATATTGGGTTCCTTTGCTACATACAATCACAATGATTATTCATATATTCAACTAGGTTGCAATCCTTACTACCACCCTGAAGGATACTATATCAACAACAATGTGCATAGTGCCAGGGAAACATCCCAAATTCCACATGTCATCTTATATGTTGGACATCAATGATATAATGAGAACCTTCTCGAGCATGGGTTGGAAATGGTAGTTGAGCGATCCCCCTATTCACGTCTATATCCAGGACTTATGGGAGAATAAATGTTGTATCCATTACCACAAAATATGTGAACATTTTTTTATTCATTTTTCCAATTATTTTTATGTGCCCCAACAACATGTATGTCTAAAAAGTAAATGCAAGAAAATGGAAAAATTGGGGATTGGCATGTATTAGAGCATTGAACATATATTAGAATTTATGTATCAACCAAACCCCCACACTTGTTCCCAAATTTTGTACTCTCCAAGATGGTGCTACCAGAAATGGCATACCACACTCTAGTCCATGGAGTCAGAGCATCTCTGACAAGGGATAAGAAAATTACATGGCCTCCAATGCCTTTTTGTAGGATCCTACAATTTCAAGGATGGAAAAGAATCTCAGGCTGAGGATGAAATCCTCACAACTTTTCATTTCAGGGAGGAATGATTCCACGGACATGACCCCCTAAAATTTGTTAGTAAACATTGTCAAATCTACAAATATAGGTGGCCCTATGAAACTCAAGTATCGAGGGAAGAGGAAATTTATATAAGGGATACCAATTATGATTAATTAAGTTATGGGATGAGTGACACCCCTAAAATAAGAAAATAAGTTTGGAAAAGGAGAAATTTGAAAAAGAAGCTATAGCTGAGAAGGAAAGGGTTGAGAAGGAGGTTGAAACATTGAGACTTCGGCAAGAACAAGAATTTGTGACCAAAGCAACAACTAAGAAGGAGTGATTAGAAAACAAAGTTGAAACCATAAGGTTTCAACAAGAGGCAATGGCAATAAAGGTAGAGAGGAAAAGAAAAGAACGAGAAGATCAGGAGAAAATGAGACTCCAGAGAGAACATGATGATAAATTGAAATAAGATGAAGAAGAAAGGAAAAACAAGGAAGAATAAGACAAGAAAGAACAAGAGAATTTTCAAGGAAATGATCCTATGGACATCGGGCAATCAGAAATCCACTTTTGGAACTAAACTAACTAGAGGCCACTTTCTTCTTGTTAAGATGATATTGCTATCATTTACTCCTTCCAAAGTCGACATAGTCGCTAGCCTTAACTCATTTTTCTTTGATAAAATTGTAACAAAGAAAATTGGGCAAGGTTCAATTCCCATGAGGTATTTTCCTGGAGCCATGGGGTCACCTTGAGGTAGTGGTCTAACATGTGGTTTCACCCAAATATATTATATTAAAATATATCGTGACCCATGCACACATAACTGGATCAAATCCCGCCCTCATGTCCTTCAAATTTTTACAAGCCCCAAGGGTTATCTCAATTGGTCTTGATGCCAAACATGTGTACTCTCCCCTGAAGTCGAGAAGGTCATGGGTTTGAATATCATGATCCTTGGGGATAAAATTTACCTTGATTACCATCCATGGATCATGGGGAAGTATTCAGTGGGTTTTTCACGAGGATTTCTTCAAAAAAAAAAAAAAAAAACTTCCCATCCTAGGTGCCCTAATGCTCAAAGTGACCACATAGATACCAATAGTTCCAAACATCCATGAATATACATTATCCATAGCCTTAGTGGGAGTGGCATTCACTAAATCCTCTAAGATCTTTGATGAGAGATTGAGAAATATAAAGCTAAAATCAAAACCTTGGAAGAAGAGGTGAGATACTATAAGGGAGAGAGAGAAAAAATTTTGGAATTCAAGTCATGTGCCACCGAGGTACAATAGGAGAAGAAGAACATAAAAAAAAAGGCACACCCCATTGATAAAAGGAATAAAAATTCTACCTGTCAAAATCTCAATCAGACCTCAAGAAATATGATACTTGAATCTAACTTTATATATATAAAAGAATTAACTTGCAAGATAAAAGAATTATAAAGACATATGGAAAAACAAAAATGCTAAAATAAGAATAAAGGACAAATTTGAAATACAATATTTAAGCAATCTTGTAAGTGAGAAGAAATCAACAAATCCTTTTAATAATATCAACTTTGATTTACAACTAAATATATCTCTTCAAGTCCCTCCACAGACTTGGACTAGAGGAATTCTTGGAAGTCCAAGATACAATTATGACTCATAAATGGACATCTAAGGTCAAAAGAAAATATCAAAACATAATTCGAGGTTACATGTGCATCATTGTTACCGGAGGAAGGATTCATTGGGTTGTTATCCCAACCATCATTCATTGGTTGAACATGGGGCTCGGGAAAATCCATGATACTGGGATATGGCTGCAAAGGTGTGCTGAGAGGAGATCGGGGTTGAGGTAAATCAGGTTTTCCACCAAGGTTCAAGTAACCGGTTTGCACCAGTTGGTTAAATTCATCTGAATCGACATCAAAATGGATAGAAAATCTCATCCTATTGTGCATCCCTTTCTTCCAAAATACATTTGGAATTCTTCCTCTTCTCCCTTTGTTACCTCAGTTACCTCCTCTTTTACTCCCTATGCTAAAGAAGCTCATCTAATTTACCATTATCATTTCAATTAGTCCAAATATTTAGAGTATAATACAAGACATGACATACTAAACATCAATTGCAAAAACTTGTTAAATATGATTTAATTATGGCTCTGAATATAACATGGTAATTCAAGCATACAAGGGAGAAATGAAATAGGAATAATGTATGAAAGGGAAGAAAATCTAAAACACCCATCTTTCCACTTCTAATTTCCATAATCTGAACTTTAAATTGTCTTGAATATTTCTTAAAAATTCTTTGTTATGAACATTGTACAGTTCCTTTTAAACACATGAACAGGGATAATCATGAAAATAAATATATATATGGTTGGTACACATGATAAAGGGAGTATATTTTGCGACAAGTGATGTATAATGAGAGTAATGAGTGAGAGTTCATGTTTAAAAATTTAAACTCGGTTAACATTCCTCTACATGTCTTTTAGACTTGTTCACTTTTCCATTACAGAATCAATATAATATGAACCAACCATCCTGTAACTTTTTTGAGAAAATTTCCAAGCCATTCCTTATATCAATCACTATGCTCACAAATCATAGTTGTCATGAACTACAAATTTTAATCATTTACTATCATCAAAATATGTAACAAGCCAGAGTTTTCAAAATTGTGTATGAACATAGTTTGCAGCCACCAAATTAACATGTTGTGAAAGCAACCCAAAAGTATGCCAATATATCCAAGTATGCCACACACTATTAAAGAGGTCTGAGGGGAATACAATGGCCATGCATAATGGGTTTGCAATAGTTCTATTTAAAACTCTAAATGCTAAAAAAAAAAAAGCACATATTTCTATAGCAACATCAATTCCATGTCATACCCAAATTTCACCATGTTTTCAAAATTTCATATAACATAAAACCAAATTCATTTGCTAATATGTACAATTATCTTCATAAATGTGGCAACTCATTGTTTTGAACTGCAGACTTTTAAAAGAATGAAAATTGAGTATAAGAGTAAAATAATTCCATAAAACCCATATACTTGAGTTACCTTGCCAAGAAGGCCAAGAGGAGGGATGGCATGCAACCATGGGATCATAAATTTAGGAAGAAACTAATGTCGAGCTTGGAATTAATTATTTCCTCAAGAAAACCAAAGACTCTCCACAGATAAACTTCTTGTGATAAATTCATAAAACTCCAAGTTGAAACTTTGTATATACCAACAACCATCACTCACAGGTTCGACCCATGACTCTTTACAACCAAATTCACAATAAAACCATTCCAGAATATTTAAGAAGAAATGGAAAGTGATAGTATGATCTAATGGCAACAATGAGCATATAAGAAGGATGAAGAACCACAACATTCACTGCAAATTATGAACCCATAAAACGTTTTCCATAACAATTAACTCTTAAACAATTTCCAAATATCTTTTCATTTCACCAAATAATTGTTTATGGATGGGAGACAAGTAAAGAAAAACAACCACACTTTCTATCGGATAACAAGATCCATAACTAAGATCTATTAACAAATTCTTTTGCAAGGAAATGCTCAATATTTGTGAGAGTATTAGTTTAAAAATCGGAACTAGTAGAGGGTCCAACCAGAACCAGAAATGAACCAGTCGAATCAGTTTCAATAAATCATTTTTTTTTAAATACATAAAATATTTAAATTTTAACGAAAAAAAATATATTTTTTATATTTTAAATCATGTTTCCAAACCATTAGAGACAATTAGAGACAACATATCCAAAATATGCTCATGAATAAATCAAAATGGAACCAAGTGCAATACATATCTAGAGATTGAAACATAAATTCATAATCAAGGAGGCTCTAAATGGAATCTACAACAAAAAATAACATAATAGCAAGAGTCAAGGCTACAAGTCATTATCTCATTGATCAACATGATCAATCATCAATCATCACTATTGCTAGAAATAGAAATGGCATGAGCATCCTCTCCCTCGGCATCATCATATGTCTCTGACTCGGACTCAAAATCAGCCTCAGACTCATTATCATCAGGGAAATCTATGACTGTAGGCTCTAAAGTTCACTAGTTGTAGTAGTATGAGTATGACGAGGCACACGAGGTATACGACTACGCCTGCATCCAGTTCCACTAGGGCATGCCATATCTGACTTTGGAATCGGACCATCGAGACCTAATAGTGGATTTGCATCCATCTGAATCTTCCCTGCCTCATCCACCACCAAATCATAGTCAACATCATACTCTGGTGGGTGAGTCTCCACTACCCAATCTGAAGTTGGATCAACATCATCCAACACAATGGGATATGAATCAGGTCTTTTGTTCAACAATTGGTTGTGCCTTAGTTGGAGGTTGTACTGCACGAAGACTAGATCATTTAACCGTTTATGTTCTAAACGATTTCTCTTCTTCATGTGAATCTTCTCAAAGACATACTAATTGTGCTCACACCCAGAAGCACTACAAGTTCAACTCAACACTCTAATTGCAAAATTTTTCAATTAATAAAATTGGATGCCAAATGAATCCCACCAGTGTGCTACAAAAAAAATAATTAGTCGAGTTAGTTCCTTGATGTAATAAATTATAATGTATATAAAATTTAAAATTTAAACTTTAAACTTTAAACTTTGGAATTTTTACCAGGCTCATCCACATCCCTTGCAATCTTTGCTAGGTTCTTGTTGAAGGTACATGTGGCTCTAGTGAAAGAGTTGATCTATCAATGTATCTCCAATTTTTCACTCTCATAAGGGACCATGTGCTCAAGGAAATCATACAATCCATCTTCAAATCTTCAACCTCCTTAGTCAAATCTTCTCCAAGTTGAGATTTCTAATGATACCTTGGGTTCAGGAAATACCCAGCTGCATGTATAGGGTGATGGATTTGATTGTTCCATCTACGATCAATGATATCCCAAATAGGCCCATACTTGGTCACTCTGTCCTTGTATGTTTCCCTTATCTTTTCCTTTTCCTGATCCATAGCCTCATAAATGTAACCCATGGCCAATTTTTCCCCATCCACTTGTTTCAACACCTTAACAAGTGGCTCAACAATTTTCACATTTTCTACTTCTTTTTACCAAAATGTGGGATCATTAACTTTATTTTTAGTGTCTTTTCCATCTTGTTTGCGGTCCCACTGAGATGCATTCCATTCATCATATGAAAACATATTTTGCAAGTTCTTTGATTGGGAAGCCATAGATCGCAATTTCAAGAAGTGGGTTGCAAATCTAGTGATGGTAGGACTAAGAAGTTCCATGTTCTATGTGTTTTTCCTAATCAGGCTCAAAACCCATGAGTGGTTGTAGATTTACTTTGTGATTCTTTTGGCATGCTCTATAGTGTTTTTTATCTATTCATGTTTTCCAATGTCCTCAAGCATGAGGTCTATGCAATGTGCAACAAATGGGGTCCAAAATATGGTTTTGTGTTTCTGCTCTAACATGTTCCCAACAATAACATAGTTAGAGGCATTATTTGTGATGACCTGGACAACATTAGCCACCCCCACCTCCATAAAAACCTCATCTAAGAACTCAAATAGAAAGTTTTCATCTTTGAACCTATCAGATGCATCAATTGATCCAAAAATATGGTTCCTCGTGGGAAAGAGACAAGGAAATTTATGATAGTACGGTTCCTTCCATCACTCCATCCATCTGACATGATGGTACATCCTATTTTGGCCCATGATACTTTGAATATGTCAAGTATTATTCAATGGATGCAACCTCTTTATGCAAAAGATATCCCCTCAAATCATGCATACTAGGGCCTTTAAAGCCCCTGCCACACGAAATAATGGCATCCCACATAGGTTGGTAATATGGTGAACGAGAAACATTGAAGGAGATATCAACATCATACCTCCATCTAGCTATGTACTCATAAGCAGTATATCTATATTGTTTCTTCCAATGGTCATATAAGGTGGGTTGAAATTGAGTGGGTTGACCTTGAGAAACATTGGCATTGTTAGAGCGAGAAGTGGGGGGAGGTGTGAAATAAATTTGGATGGTATTCCTCTTTTTACTTTTAGGTTGATGCATAGTATTTTCAAGCTCAACGGGATGAGTAACATAACAAAATGGTTCTCCCCCCCCCCCCCCC
>ML800603.1:138739-154051 GCA_009831015.1 Picea engelmannii
CAACTAGAAGGAAGCACCAACTCCCTGAGTGTTTCCAGCACCAACTGGATGGAAGCACCAACTTCCAATCATATAGGCACCAACCTGTATAACAGAGAACAAGAGTTCTCCCTTGCACCACCCTGCCACCCTGGTTTCTCTGGTTGTAACCAGATGGAAGCTACAACTCCCTGTGTTCAAGCACCCACTTGAAACTATGAGGAAAACAATCCTCCCTAGCACCTCCCTTCCACCCTAAAATATAAATCTTTGCTACTGAAACTTATTACAGTGATATAATGTTCAACAGTGGCTTAGCAGACTCATCACTGTTTTTTTGCATTTCGTTGCTCTGTCTGCCTCACTTCCTTCCTGCACATATGACTTGCACTATCTGTTCTTCTTCTCTTTATGCTCTGTAATCCATGTCCATTCACTGCACAATTCCTCTTCTGTTCAATTCAGCTGTTGCACTCTCCTCCTTCTTCACACATGAATCATTTTCAACAACGACAATCACAGCTACACCAACAGCAACAACAGCCGCATCTCTTCTCTGTACTGTGTATATATAGCTTCTGTGCACCTTGTGCGTCCAATATTCACCATTCCTCTGCATGCTCACACCGCGCCAATTTCCTCCACGTCTCAAGTGCTCTGCCTGATCATCATTGCAACTCTTCAGCTTCTCTGGTGATTCCCACCACACGTGCAACATCACTAGGTGTTCTGTTGAGATTCCTCAGCCTCTCTGGTGGTTGAGACTCTTTGTCTTCTCTGGAACAATCGAGCTTATCCTTTATTTTTTAGTTACAGACTTCAATCCCCTTCCATCAGTCAATCGTCTGTATCAATAATCTTCAATCCACTGGAAGATGCCTTGAGACTCTTCATATTCTTTGGCGATCACACTCAGTCCTCTTTGAGTCCTCTGGCAGAGATCATCATTTGTTTTAGCTGTTACACTGAGAAGCGAAAAATTATCCCTTCGATCTTGTTCAACTTCACCTGAACCATTGGATTAAGAATAAAGAATCTTGTGCCTGTTTCACCATTTTGTAATTCAGCATTTCGGGATCCTTATGGTGAATCTTAGCACCTCTAGCTTCTTCCTCCATCTTCCATCGATGTGCCCAATGGATGTGACCACACGTTTATGCATAAAGCGCTTTCGCGATTTCGCATTTCGTGAATCTAGAGATGAGGCATCTCGACTCTCCAAGTCACGATCCCTGAAACCCCAAAATGGAGCTTATCTAAACTGACTCCTTCCCTTCTCGTGACCACCAGTGGTGACCATAGGCTGTGCCAAAAGGCACTTCATATTTCATGAGTTTCCACACCATGCTCCGTTGACTCCAAGTCAGCGAAATTCCAATCGCTTGCCACTTGTCCTATGATTCGACAGTTCAGATCTGATCTTGATTCAACAGCTCATATTATATCGCGATTTCGGCGTTCTTGTGGTTATGTTTCTTGCCTCTCCAAGTCTCGATTCGTGAAACTCTAAAATGGAGTCAGATCAATGGTCCAGATCACACCTTGATCTGACGATTGCGATTGAATCGCGATTTCGCATATTTTTGTTCCTAAGATGGAGGTTCTCGTCACTCCAAGTCGCAATAGGTGAAGCTCCGAGATGGAGCTCAAATCAACAGTCCACATTCTTGGTGATCCGACGGTCCTGATCTTTTCGCGATCTCGCATCTCGCTGTTCCTTAGATGGAGATTCTTGTCACTCCAAGTCGCGATAGGCGAGACTCCACGATGGATCTCAGATCAACGGTCCTCATTCTTGGTGATCTGATGGTCCTGATCTTTTCGTGATCTCGCATCTCGCTAATCCTTAGATGGAGATTCTCGTCACTCAAAGTCGTGATAGGCGAAGCTCTGAGATGGAGCTCAGATCGACGCTCTAGAATCCTTGGTGATCTGACGGTCCAGATCTTATCGTGAGTTCGCATGTCGCAATTCCTGTGATGGAGTTTCTCGTCACTCCAAGTCACGATAGGCAAAGCTCCGAGATGGATCTCAGATCGACGGTCCATAATCCTTGGTGATCTGATGGTCAAGATCTTTTTGTGATCTCGCATATCATGAGTTTGAACCTCTTTCCTTTGGATTTCATGAATTGTGAAACTCCAAAATGGAGTCTTTATGGTGCTCTGATATTTCTCCATGCGTCCTCTTGATCAACGGTCCATGACTGTCCCCGATGGAAGGCCAGGATTCCTTCACAGTTTTGGAGAGTTCGATGACTCTTGGACTTATCCACCTTGCAGCTTCACCATATCTAATAGCTATTGAGCCTTCGTAGATACCCCAAATCCTACGGCCCAGATATTCTCGCGATTTCGCCACTTCGCGATTTCATCCACCTTTGTGATTTCGTCGCTTCGCGATTTCGTCCACCTTGCGATTTCGTCAATTCGCGATTTCGCCACTTCGGTGGTGAAGTGTTTCGACACTTCAACTCCCAGTATCCAAAGTTCTAAAATGGAGTTTACTCTTCCATTATCATTGCGTTGTTGATCATGTTGATCTTTGCCATCAATGTTCTTGCCATCAATGACAAGCTTACTCCCAACTGTAAACCTTCCAACAAGCTTCACAACTCTTTGTGACCTATTGCAGTAGGTGAAAAATCATGAGTCAACATATCCCAAACTTAATAATTTCTAGGAACTATCTGTGTAATGGTTGGCAATGTTATACAAAGTCAAATCCAAAAGTGTAGAGTTGCAAAAGAATCATATAGGCATGAACAACCTAAAAAGTGGCTAGAATAAAATCCAGTTGCACCCCAACTATTGAGAATGACTGAGAAAGAAAACAGTTTGAATGATGTAGCACTCACCAACTTTCTAAAAAAGGGAAAGAATTGGAGAAAAATATATTGAATTCAGTGGGCCTCTGCAAATTCATTCATGCTATTGTAGAAATATTGATTGAAAGATGCAATTTTCCCAAAATTGGAGATCTGGTCCAGCCAAGGCCAACAAAAAAGTCATTAGAGAATTGGAAGAAAACTTGCATTCAAGAATAATATCTAGGGGATGGCTCAATGAGTTACCAAGGTAATGTTAAAGGAACACATTGCAACACCTTGTACATACAATAATCTACTTGATTCCTTTTTTGTCACACTAAAGAATGACATGGACACTCTGTCCCAAGATGCAGCCACATATGAAGTCACATTAGAAGACTTACTCTATAGGAGAGTAATTAGAATTTCATCTTATCATAAAGTGTGGACTGCATATTTCAAAGACAAGGCCGAGATAGGTGTGTAATATCTTCCTTTAAATTGTAATGTGTAATGTATAAAGTATGAAAAGACAAAGTAGGGAAGTCCAACAGTTGTAACTTCCAATGAGAAGTGAAGAAGGCCCAAGAAGCAGTTATAACTCATTGGCTATATATGCACAAGAGCACCAATTTGAAAAAAATATTTATTTTTGTAACTTTAGTAACTACTTATGAAATTTGTAACGAGAAGAAGCCCTCAAGTCCATTTTGGAGGAAAAGTGTTTTGGTTTCATATGATGTGCTTGTTGTGAACTACTTCCAGCTTTTGTGTATTTTCATCTTCACTGCTATAAGAATATATTATTCATTTGAAAGACTATTATTTTATGAGTTCTATGGATTTACATCTCATTAATTTTATGATGTTGTTTTTTTAACTTGATGAATGCATGGCTCTAAATACAGTCAAATCTTAGAGAAAAGTAGGGGTATTGTTTATGAATACCGAAATGAATGGGTATGGGTATTGTTTTTGAAGTGCAAGCAAGAATTAGTGGTTTAGTTGACTATTTACTTTGTTAGTTATCTCCTAGCTAAGATAGGTTAGAATAGTTTTTACTTTCAACACTTAGATTAGTTCATATTGAATATTTCATTTTTTGCATTTTAATCACCAATACCCATTCATTTTGGTAATGGTATTTGGTCCATAATTTGTATGGGTCTCTTATACCAAACAATTTGAAGTCTAATTGGGATTTTATTACTAGGGAGTATCCTTGTTTGTTGAAGGGAATCTTACCCGCGTCAACATAATCCAATTGGGTTTGGTATATTTGATGATAGAATTAACTATTCTCTAAAAATTTAAAGAGATATGAATATATTTAAAGTGCAAAAAAGATAGAAAAACTTGAAACCTTGAATTTTTAAAACCCTTACTTGGGCAGAAATGTTGATGTCCTCTCCTCTCTTATACATAATCTATTATGTGATTCTCCCTCTTTGGAGTGGTAATACATTGATTCTCTTTGAAATGATTTTTTCTTGGTTTATTCACGATTTTATTCAAGGTAAATGCAAAGTATTTCTTATGAAATACTCTCCTCAAAAGCCTTTTTTTAAGATTCATAAACATGGTTTTAGATAATTTTAATTTTGCAAATCAGTTTTTGTAGTTAATAGCAACCTATATTGCAGCCTTCAACCATGATTTTGACTAGAATAGTAACATATTAAAATGACAACAAAACTAAGCTTGAAATTTTTTCTTATGCGAAAATGGTCGAAATGATGACAAAATTTCAACCTAAATAAGTGAACAAAGAATAGTCTTTGAATCTAAGGTTGAAAAAAAGGCTCATGTTCTAGCGACTCAACTATACTCAACTATGGTCCACCATAGTAAACCATGGTCAACTATATTCACCTATAGTCAACCATGGCTAATGTTAGTCTAACATCATCAACCATTGTCAAGCATAATCAATAATAGTAGACCAAAGTTAATTATAGACAACCAAAGTCAACCATAACATTTTTTTCCAATAATATTCAACCATGATCAAATATAATCAACTTTTGTCAACTACAATTAACCATAATCAACTATGGCTAGCCATGGTCAATCATAGTCGATGGAAGACAACCATACTAAACTATAGTCAACCAAAATTAATTTTAGTCTACCATAGTCAACTAGAGCTAAAACATGGTAAAATATTAATATCAACTAGTCAATAATATTAAGTAAAAAAAAATATCAATTGGGTCTAGATCAAGTGATTAGGGAGGATATCATTTTTTCTATTCTTTTGAGCACTTCAACAGTTAACTAGTCTCTATATTTCTTGATGGGAAACTTTTCTAAAATTTTGGTTTGGTCTTCAAGGCAAATTTAAAGGCTTACTTTAATGAGGTAATGTTAAGAAAATCATAAATATGATCATGCATTGTTTGGAGCTTCAAATCAATATATTATTGTACTAAATGGTTATGAAGTTATACTTAAGCTTAAATTCACTAGACAAATTGTCTCTATGACCTAAGGGATACAAACTATTACATATTATTGCTTTAAATTGGTCCTATTGATCAAAACCATGTTGTTGGGTGGTTTTAAGTTGTTAGAAAAAAAAATTCCACCATGTAAGTGCATAACCATCCGTTTGAATAGAAGAAACAACGATCTTTTATTGATCACTATCTAGGTTGTTTGAAATTGTGCCTCAAGTTTCCATATACAAGCATCAAACTTGTTATCACACATGTTACCACACAATCTAGCACCTTAGTTCAAAGCCCTCACAAGGCACAAGACTAGTGGAACATCAAACAATGTCACCACTACCACTTAGGCAACAAATTTCCTCTTTTTAGTGAAGGAGTAAATCCAACACAAGAGAGGCTTCCCTAGTAACCTCCAAGAATCCCTAGGCAAGACACTATCAAGTCTAGGGCTCTTTGGTTAGCTACTCAATCTACCACCAAAGAAATAAGATAGACAAAGTAAGGATAAGGTGGTGAGTAAAATAAATTTCCATATTTGAAGAGATGAGGATGTAGGTCAATCTAGGAGGTTTTCCAAATCAAATTAAGGCTCAAGAGAATCCCCAAAAGCTACAAAGAAGAAATAGCTAAAGGTTGTTGTAAAACTTGGAAAAATATATTCAATTCTAGCAAGAAAACTAGTTATTATAGAAAAAAATAAATCAACCATTTAGCAAATAATAAACCAATGAAACAAGAGGGATAAACCATGAATTAAATTATCATTTATTCATCAACAAAATAAGAAATTTAAAAGGAATATATAACAACCCTAAACCCCTAGACATCTAGTCCTAGATGGTTGTAATAATAAATCAACAATGTATTTTGGGGGTTTTAGAATGTTTATTAGGTCAACAACATGCATAAAAATTCAAAACATCTAGGTTCTTTATGGCTGAAAATGAATATTTGTTGTTACAAAATCCTAATATAACCCTAAAATAGTAAAAATACAAAATTCAATGATTGATTATTCAGAGAGTGACTAGTGCCTATTATATTTTTGGGCATATGGTAAGGACTCATTTGGTGAGAAGTGAGTGGATGTAGGGTGATATCTAGAGGTTGTTCACTACTAACCCTAGAATATCCTCCTAGTATATTAAGGACAATTAAGGGGAAGGTTCTTCACTAGTAACCTTCCAAGAGCTTTAATAAGAAGGGATTGTTTAAGAAAAATAAAGAGAATGTTCAACCAAGAAGCAACATTACACTTAAATGCATTCATAAAAAAAACCACTGAGACCACTTATGAAATATTTCATCCATCAAAACTCTAGCAATGAATATCCATGAAGTAGCAAAGAATCCACAAGAACATCTTCTCCAAAAAGTTACTGAAACTAGCCATCCATAGCATTTTTCATTAGAGAGAATGTAGAAGTAGAAAATTAGTGATAGAGCTTCACAAGTAGCAATATTTTACAAGTGAGAAGTGTTTATGTTATTAAATGAGATATCTAGCACCCTTATCACATGATAGAAGCCTTAAAAACATAAAATAATGCATTTATATCTCACAAACCCTAGAGATAAGGTAAAAATACATAAAAAAAAAAAAATACATTGTACATGAGTGGATAGGTCACTAAGACCCCCAAAAATGCCTCCAAGATGAAGTAAAATAGCTCAAACATCAAATCTCCCCTCATAAATGTGCTCTCAAGCTCACATGTACTAGTGGCTTCATGAGGTGGATAACTCACTCCAAAATTATGTCTAGGGACTCAAAAGTGAAACATTGTCATGAAAGGGTGCAATGTTTTATCTCCAAGTGTTTTTTCATGTCCCCAAGAGGTGTGGCGTCTCATAAAAAAGTACCACATCATCATCAAGAAGTCCAACGTCTCCTCAAAGGTGAAATGTCCCATTAAATTGTCATCAATATGTAATTTTCTATCATCAAAAGGCTCAATGCCATACCCCATGTGTGCTAGGGTGTCTCGTCAAGGGATCCATGCCATCAAAAGGCTCAATGTCCTCCTAGAAGTGTGGAACGACCTCTCTCAATCGGTGGGGATGACCTCCATGAAAGTGTGTTAGTAGCCCCTCAATATCCTCCAAAGGATCCAAGTGACAATTAAGCATGTGGCTATGTGAAATCCATCATATGAGGAGGGGCACCATCAAGACCAGAGACAAGGTACACAATTCAAACACAACATATAAAGTGAGTTATGTCAATGCAAAAGCCATTAGATAGATCTCATAAAGTATTGTCTTCAAACTTTACACTAGCTTACAAAGATATACAATTTTTCAAGTTTAGGTATGGGAGGATCATTATTACCCCCCTATTAGGTGTGTCAGTACCTAGGATAAGAAGTATGTCCCAAGGGACCCATAAAAGAGTATGTGCAATGGACCTATGTAGTATAGAAAGTTGGGGTTTACTTCATGGGTGGATGTTATTGACATGCAAGGCCATGTATGATGGTCATTCTCATGAGCGCCTTTGTAGAAGAAGCACTTAGGTAATGAGATATCTTTCCTCGACATTGTGTCTTTCCAAACCTCGTTTTATTTTTTCTTTATTGCTTCAACCTTTTTTGGATTTTGACTTTGATTTGCTAAGTCCTTTTGTTATGTATGCATTCATTGCATGGAACTTGGTGTGATGGCCTTTTAGCGAGGGGGTAGATCTCATGCCTCACTTTTTTCCTTGGTTTTTAGACTTTGTTTTTCTTGTTTGTTCCTTTTCCTTTCATTTTGAATTAGGTATTTTTCTCTTTCTATATCATTTTTTATAAAGTTGCATCAACCTTGGGCATTCGAGTTGCTTCTTCTCATGGGATTATGAAGCATGGGCCTTTTTTAGATACAATTAACAACCAACCCAAAAGAAAGGACAACTAAGAAAAGGTAGATGGAATATGTTATGTATGGTAAGGGATATGGACACATTACCCCTATTAAGGCCCCCTAGTAGTACAAATTTTCCCAAGAGTGACAACACCTGACTAGGAGATGATGATGATTGTTGATGTTGAGGGACTAGAGAGTTCCCAACACCAACATCTCGACCTATTGGTACGCTAAACCAAGAAGAGTCAGGAATGGTCACCCTATTTTATAGCCTAAAAAAACATTAGACCCTAACTAAAGAGTAAGAGCCTAAGCATAATGATTGTTTATGATTTTTTAAAATATTTGATTTTTATTTGTTAATTTAATACTTTATACTTCTATGTGAATGAAATGCAAATTAATTAAAGTACAAAGCTTAAAATAAAGTTAAAATAACCTAAATTTAAAGTTGAGTATTACAAGACCCTAAAATTATTTGTAACGAACATTTTGTTTCCTTTTTAAAATTATTTCCTTTGCATTTTTAATTTTGTATAAAATATAATTTGTTAGTAAACAATTAAAATAAAAGCATTTAACAAATGTGTTAATATTTAATGAGTCTTTTCTTGTTTAATGTTAAAGTTAGTGAAATGAATGATATTTTAGTGTTTTGTTTTAAATGTTGTAGTTATTTTAAAGAAAATTAAACTAATAAAAAATAAAAATTATATACATAACAAATTACAAGGTTCGATTTGCATTTTTTTATATTTTTAAATGTAGCCTATAAAAGATAAAGAAATGAAACTTTAAATAGAAAAATAAAGCAATCAAGAGTTTCAAAAGTAATTCTTTTATTAAAGTGAAACTCCAAACATTTCCATAGATTTAATGAAACTTTCAAGTTTTTGTGAAAACTTGGACCAAAGTTCTGGTCTTTAATTATCCACGATGGTATCATACAATGAATAATCAAGCACAAAAGAAAGATAAAGAATAGAAATCAAATTGGATTTTTAATGGAGCAATGCCGATGAATTTTTGCAGAGGCAACCCTCGACGAGGAATGATGCTTTCTTTTTTTCTTTTAATGCTTTCTTTTTAACCTTCTTCTGACATTATGAACTTCTACACGAACCCCTACATGATCCTTCAATAAGATTCAAAACCTGTCCTTCAATAAACGCCCTGAGCGACTTCGTTGTCTTAGAGGGAAAACCATAAGGATAATAATGCTCCAAAATCTAAGTGAACCTTGGGTGAAATTCAAATGAACTTTTACTCAGAAGAAAATAAATAAACGCACATTGGGAAATGATTTCCATTATTTTTTGCAGAAAATATTTACAGAATTTTTGAGACTTACAAACGCAAATTCATAGCTTTCGACCATAGCACATTTCAGGATACCTCAAACCTGAGTAGAATATAGATTGAGTTCAAGAATTGTCTGGAAACCCTTCAGCTTCTGGTGCTACTGGAAAACTCTTTAAACAGACTTGTGAGTTCTGCCACATTAGTTCACAGGCACCCAATGGAGTAGTTCCTGCACAGACTATCAAACTCACGACAAAAAGACTTAGAGCTCGGACAGGAGGGAGCTCAGAAGACCAATAATAACCAACACTCTAAGACTCAATGTCTCAAATGAGTGCCCCGAACTTTATTTATATAATTTCTCTAGACTTCAAACTGACGAAACGTGTAAGAATCATCATGAATGGTCAACAAACTCTTTTAGTACAGACTGACAGTGTTTTCCATAAAAGCTTTACTTTCCAATAGATTCCTTAGAATGTGGGTCAAATCACACCAAACGTCGGATAAGTTCTCTGAGTTCTAAGGATTTTCATGAAAATCAAATCATATGGAGAAGATATTAGTCATAATCATAATACATCCCCATATTATATTGTTGGGAATAGGCTTCACCAGTTTCCCAAGATTTTGAGTAAAGTTTGCATACTATGATTTTTCATCCTTGGAATGATTGTGCAGAGATTCTTGTTTTTACAAGCCATTGGAGATGATGAGTTGCATATATTGACAAGACCATGTCATCGGTAATTCTGTCAAATTCAAAGAGATCACATATTTCTCTTAGTGGAATATCTTTGGTTGTGCATTCTATATTTAAGTATGATGGGTCCACTGCGCTTTTGTTGATGCCAAAGTCTCTCCAACAATCTGATATCCAAACAAGATATAATCCCCTCATACTAGTATATACACTTTTGAATTTTAATAATGTGAAATATGTTTTATTCATATTCTATTTCCTGAGAAAATTATACCATGCCTTTTTGTATTCAATGTAATTCATGTATGTTCCGAAGAAATTTTGTGTGGGATATTGATCTGGCCAAAGAGCATAGGAGCGAGGCATATCGAGTGAAAAATATTGATGATATAATCCCGTATTATTATTAGAATGTTGCCAAATCAAGTTTATATCTCTGAAGGTGTAGCACAAAGTTGAAGTAGCATCAGCTACAACTCTGGTCGATCTATCATAAAGCATGTCTGGAATATTTCCAGTATAAAGGGGATTCTTATGAGTTCTGGAACATAATTTGGTAGGAGGTGAATTTCCTGCAAATTCATATCGAGAACTTCAGTTCTTATGAGTTGCCATGTAGGTTTCCATAATTGGGCATATACTTCCCAATCTTCATTGTTTGGGATATTCCTTATTTCTTCACCTCCATTTTTACATTTAGTAACAATGACCAGACAATGGATTTTTGCATTTGATCTTTCTTGTTTTGTATCCACGTTCGCTTGTCCTCGCTCGCTTGTTTTCACGCTCACTTGAAGGTTTTCTCTACTGAGAAAATCAGGGATAGAATTTTCAGAACTTTTGATGTGTTCAATATGAAAATAAAAATTTTCAAATAGAGCTTTCCATCTTGCAAATTTTGTTTCACTTGATTTAGTGATTTTCTTATGTAACACCTTGTTCATTGCAACAACATCAGTTATGAGCAAAAATTTTATATTGATGAGATAGATTTCGAACTTATTGATTGCATTAAGAGCTACCTTTATTTCTTTGTCAATTGTTGCATAGTTCTTTTTGTTGTTAATTCAGGTCCCTGAAACAAATTGTATGATCTCTTCATGTGGCTTTGATATGCCTTCCTTAACTTGTTTAAGAACTGCTCCCCATCCGTGGTCACTGGCATCAAACTCAACAATTTTAAAGAGTTCATCACTTGCAACATGCAGTATTGGCAAGTGCCTGACTTTAGATTTTATTTTTCTCACAACCTTAGTCTGTGCTTCAGCCCAAGGCAAAGGATCCTTTTTGAGCTTGTCATTCATATTATTTCTATCTTTAGCACAATCTTTATAAAAATGACTGACATAGTTCAAGCTTCCTAGAAAGCGTTGGAGTTGGGTCTTATCAGTTATTTTGTCTGGAAATTTTTCTGCAAATTCCACTGCATGGGTCTGAAGAGCAATTTGGTCATTTGAAATTGTGTGACCTAGAAATTTGACAGAGGTTTTAAAGAGCTCCATTTTATTTTTAGAAAGAACTAGACCGGACTGCTTGATGACCTTTAAAAACATCTCCAAATGCTTGAAAATTTGGTCTATGGAATCTAAGAAGACTAATATATCATCTATGTAGACAATTAGCCAATCAAAATATGCCTTTAAAGTGTCATCCATAACCCTTTGAAATTTTGTCGGAGCATTCTTACGACCGAAGGGCATAACATTTCATTCATAGTGACCTGCAGGAACACTAAATGCAGTTTTGAATTTGTCTTCCTACTTTATACCACTTGCCAAAATCCAGATTTTAAATCAAAATTTAAGAATATATTTGCATTTGCTATTTTATTGACTTGGATTTGTGGGGTATAGTATAAGTATCATCAACTAGGACTGAATTTAAAGGAGTATAGTTTACTACCAATCTTGGGACTCCTAGAATCTGCTCAGAATGTTTAATAACATAGAATCCATAGCAATTCCATGGGCTAATGGATTCTTTGATCAATCATTTTTTCAATAATCCTTGGATTTCTTCAGAACACAATTTTTGATATTTATCATTTATAGGTATTGCTCTGCTTTGACAAGGTTTTCCCTCATAGCTATATTTGTATGGTAATTCAACAAAATGAGATTTTCTTTCCCAAAATGCAGTTGGGAGTTCTGAGCATACCTGATCTTCAAATCGTTTTTGCAGTTGACTAATCCTATCTTGAATTTTTAATTCCTTGAGTTGTTGATCAATCCTTCGGTTGCTCTTCATTTGCTGGAGTTCTTGAATCTTTTTCTCTTTCTCTATAAGATTCTGAGACATTTGGACCATTGTGGACAACTTAGGGACTGATACAAATGGGAGTACAATTTTTATCCTTGCTATTATAATAAAAAATCCAAATTTTCCATTTGGTAATTTTTCATAACCATGTGGTTCAACAACAACCAACAATGGAGTACCTAAAAGACAAGGTACTGGAATTTCTGCAAGTGAAAACTTCATATTCAAGTAGTAAGGTCCAAACCATAACTTTACCCTTTCAACTTCATATTCCATCTTTAGGGTTTGATTACCTAGCCCAAGCGTTGCATTGTTATTTTTTAACCAATAACAAGAAGGAATAGAATCTTTATTCAGGATGTTAAAATCTGATCCTGAATCGATCAATGCTTTCAATTTAAAGATTTAACCTTGAATATTCAGCTTAATCATCACATGATATTGCTAATGTTGGATGGCCATTATTCTCATATAATTCAAACATTCTATAGAATTTGTTTCAAATGTACTAATGTTGGTATTTGCATTCTGAGGAATTTCTTCTAGGGGAGGCATGAATTGCAAGGCTTGGATTTGTTGTTGTAACCCTCTTATTTCTTGTCTATCCCATGAATCATCTTTGTATCCATCCTCATTTTCTGATTCTTTTTCAATCTTTTCTAATCTTTGCTTAATTTCTGCAACTTCCTTCTTAAGAATATTTATTTATTTTCTCAAATCATTTATAGTCAAAGGTCTCATCTTATCATTTTGGTTTTGTCTAACAAATGACTTGGTATTCCTTTCAAAGGAAGCATATATGAACAATGGCTTCTTACCTGAGTTTGTGGTTGTTGTTGGCTTTTGAGATTTTACCATGGTTTTTAGAAATGAATCTAAAAGCACAGCCTTCATTTCTCCTTCTAGCAATGCTTTGATTTGTGCCAGCATCTGAGCATTTCCATCGGACTGATTTTGAGCCATACAGATTTTAGGTTTTGGTTCATCTTCATCTTTTATTTCTTCATAACTTGAAGACTTTGTTTGGCAAATACAAAACTTTGGATCTTTACAGCTGCAATCATTTGTTATAAGTAACATTTCTTCATCAAAGGATTCACTAGAGCAATATTCAAATTCAGAAGTGTCAGTAGACTGAAAACATCCTTCCTGAAGAATATGAACTTCTTCCCTCTTAGGAAAAGGATGATGTGGACATTGATTTGTATCATGGTGACTTGAGCCACATCTGTTGCAGCGAATTCCGATTATTTGCCTAGAAGACTCATCATTTTGTCTTGTCTTTTGGTGTGAGATCTTACCTTTATTCTTCTTAGATTGTTCACCTTGTGGACATCTATTAGCCAGGTGTCCTGGTTGTACACATAACCAACAAGTTAGGTTGGACTTACTTTGTTGTTTGGAAGATTGCAATTTGATGACTTCTCGAGAGTAATAATGAAAATTTTTGTATTTCTTATAATCACATCTTTTCCTCTTATCCTTTTGGTAAGACTTGGGGTTTCCCTTATCATATTTTTGGAATCTTTGTCTCATGGATTTCTTTGCCCTTTTCTTTCTTCTAATTGGGTCATCTAGGGTCATGCCATATTTTTTCGTAGATACATCTACTATCTGGTAATTTTGATAGCTTTTGTATTGACTGTGTAACCTTCATGTTAGCACACAATCCTACTAGGGCAGAGGTAATGATTGTGTAAATTTATCCCCAAGTATAAAGCTCATAACGTTGAACAAAATATTTTTGTACTTTTAAATATTCAACAAATTTGTTGGAAAGAGCAGCAAGATATACTTACTTCCAGAGAAGGTTTTTGCTATCTTTTACTTCATATATCCTTTGGGTCCATCCTCTATGAAAATCATCATAATTGGACATTCTCTTACATTTCATTCCCATTAGAATTATGACATGTTTATCAGGGAGTTCTTGTTATGTTCCACACCAATGCGTAAGAATGAATGTAGTTAATGCACAATTCATATTATTTTTTGTTGGGCCATCTTCTTTGAATACTATATCCCCATTTTCATATTTAACTTGTTTCTTTTTCCATTTTCTCAACTAGGGCAGGTGAAGACTCTATTTCCCACCATTTAGCCAAAGTTCTTGTAAAACATTGTATAATAGACTTACATACTTCTATTTCATTTTTCCCTTTCATGCACATGACTCTATAGGAAACATACATTCTATCTATAACTTGATGGATTTGGCCTGTGGTCATATTATCTATGTTCCATTCTGGGAAATTTTCATATGTAAATGTTTGTGCTTCTAGTAGCTTTCCTTTTCCATAAAGGTTTGGCGCTGGAACACTAGTCATGTTCCAAGGAACTAGTTCTTTAGCAGGAAGAATATGAGATTGTGTAACCAGAAGATGAGTTGAGGATGATTCTTCTTGTTCTGGGGCAAAATGGACCGGAAACCTTTTCTTCAAATCAGTTTTTTCAGGAATGTAGACTGTAGAGTTTACTGATGAGACCTTTTTTGGAAATAAGTAAGAACTAGGAATTGGTTTGTCAGGAAGCTTTCTAGATTTTTCTGATACTTTAATAATAGATTCCCATGTGTTCTTAAAAGATTCACCTGATCCTTCCATTCATTCTTCATGGTCTCTTTTTAAAGAGTCTTTTTCACTTTCTAAAGTGTTTTTTATTTCATAGACTTGAGAATTGACAAAGTTTATACTGGAAGTAACTTGATTTGTAAAGACTTGAAGTTGATCTATTTTTTGCTTCCTAGAATAGTCATTGGTTACAAAAGTATGTGCTACCATCCCTCTTAGAGCAGTATTTGTCCAATTTAATTGTTCAGACACACTTTGGAGTCTTTTCTCTGAATTTGTTTGCTGAGATTCTTCCTTGTGAATCATGAGGGGAGTAGCCTTAGTTTGTTTTTCCTCTTCTCCTAGAATGACTCCCTTAAAAGGGGGAAAAGGAAAATCAGTCTCAGTTGT
>ML800603.1:162248-173178 GCA_009831015.1 Picea engelmannii
TACCCCCACGTGTGAACCTGACGAGAATAGAAGACTCCGGGAAGCAAGAGAAACCCTAATGAGTTGGCTAATAACCCTAGAAGCCTTGTCGGCTCAAGAAGAAAATTTATATTAGGCTATTAGCCTCCAAGAGAAGAAGTTGGTCAGAATTAATAATAATATACTGAACAGACACATACCTAGAAAGAGAAGTCGGCCCCAGTAAAATGGAAGGATTACTATAAATACAGGGTGCCAGTTCTCATTTGACACATCTCAGGACTGCAGTTTTCCCAGTTGGTGCGCACTGTAGTTGCAGTTGGTGCACAGGTTTGGAGGAGGGTTGCAGGTGTAGCTGCAGCAGCAACTAGTTTCAGTATTGGCTTGAATATCTCTTGGCTAGGGTTTGGAACATCTGATCAGTCTTTTGTGATGCTCTATCCTTGGGGATTGATGCGCTACTCTTTGTTTGGCTATCTAGCCTAGGGTTTGCTTCCAGAGGAATTCTCAGGTCAAGGTTAAGGTGCTCGGAGGGAGGCTTCGGCCTGTGGTTGGGTGACGAGGGTATCGTCAATGGTAAAACGAGCACACCATCTTCGATATTCTAACAATTTTGAGGACGGACAATGGGGGTGAGTATACCTCCAAGGAGTTCATGGACTTCTGTGCAAGAGAGGGCATCAAGAGAGAGTTGATTGTTCCTTACAACCGACAACAGAATGGTGTTGTAGAGAGGAAGAACAGGGCTATGGTTGGGGCTGCGAGAGCCATGCTACATGATTAGGGGCTGCCAGTATTTCTATGGGCTGAGGCATGCTACACTGCAGTTTATCTACAGAACAGGAGTCCTCACAAGGCTGTGGGGAGCATGACTCTTGAGGAAGTTTTTTCTGGGAAGAAGCCTGAGGTGGGGCACCTTCGGATTTTTGGGTGCATCACTTATTCACATGTCCCTTCTGAGAAGAGGACAAAGCTAGAGCCCACAACAGAGAGAGATCTTTGTTGGGTACAATGAGACTTCAAAGGCTTTCCGTATATACCTTCCTTCCTCAAGGAAGATTGTCTTGAGGAGGGATGTCAGATTTGAGGAGAACAGAGCCTTTAGGAAGTCTAGAGGGACAGAAAAGGGTAAGATGTCTTCACCTCAGATTCAGGTGATTCTGCAACAGACTACAGTGACGTAGAGTTCAGGGCCACCAGTTTCGGGGACGATAGGTTCACAGGTGACAGGGCCACAAGATTCAGGTTCGCAGGCTACTTGTCCACAGGTTTCAGGATCGAGTACTCCAGAGTCTACTCCAGGATCACTGTCTTCAGGAGATGGGGTTGAGCAAGGAGATTGCCCTCCACAGGACACTACTTCAGAGAGGAGGAAGCCCAAGTGGCTTCAGGATACTTTGAGGGAGGCACAGGGTTTGATGGGGAATCCTAGACAGGTAGTGAGGGAGAGTAAACCTCTCGAGAGGTTTTGCAACTACATCGCGATGGTGAGCAGTATTCAAGAGTCTGAGCCTTCCACTTTTGAGGAGGCTTCTAGTAGACAAGTTTGGAGAGATGCCATGATGGAAGAGTACAATTCCATCATGACGAACGATGTCTGGGAAATTGTTCCTAGACCTGAGGGGAAGTCAGTGGTGACTTCCAGGTGGCTCTATAAACTAAAGCATGCTGTAGATGCCCGCATTGAGAAGTACAAAGCTCGCTTTGTGGCTAGGAGGTTTTCACAGGTTGAGGAAGTCGACTATGATGAGAACTTTGCGTCGGTTGCTAGATATACTTCGATCAGGGCAGTGATCTCCATTGCAACAGAGATGGGTTGGAAGATCCACCAGATGGATGTGAAGACCGCATTTCTGAATGGTCTTATACAGGAGGAGGTATATATTGAGCAACCATTGGGCTTTGATGTGCATGAGAGAGAGTCTCATGCGTGTAGACTGAAGAAGGCATTGTATGGGTTGAAGCAAACTCTCACAGCTTGGTATTCGAGGATAGATGCCTATTTGCAGCAGTTGGGTTTTGAGAAGAGTGAGGCGGATCCCAGCTTATACTACATTGTGGTTGGAGAGGATCCTCTCATTCTTCTGTTATATGTGGATGATATTTTCATTACAGGAGCAGAGAGACTCATCAATAGTTGTAAGGAGAGCCTTGCTTCAGAGTTCAAGATGACTGATATCGGACTGATGCATTACTTTTTGGGATTGGAGGTTTGGCAGGAGCCTGGACACATCTTTCTGGGAAAGGGGAAGTATGTGTGTGACATACTGAGCAGATTTCAGATGGAGGATTGTAGGCCCTTTACCACTCCCATGATTACCAACTGGAAGAAGCTTCATGCTTCTGAGTCACAGTTGGTGTATTCCACTTTGTATCAGTTGATCAGGTCATTATTGTATTTGGTCAATACCAGGCCAGATATTTGTTTTGTTGTTAACACTCTCAGTCAGTTCACGATGGAGCCTAGGAGAGTGCACTGGGTGGCAACAAAACATGTGCTCATGTATCTTTGTGGTACGACAGATTATGGTCTGGACTATCAAAGAGGAGATGGAGTTCATTTGGTTGGCTATACAGATTCAGATTGGGCAGGATGTGTCAGTGACGGGAAGAGTACTTCAGGGTGCTGTTTCGGATTGAGCTCAGCAGTTGTGTCTTGGTTCAGTCGGAAGCAAAAGTCAGTGGCTTTGAGTTCTGCAGAGGTTGAGTATATGGCAGCCAGTCAGGCCAGTTGTGAGGCCCTTTGGCTTAGCGAGTTATTGGTGGGATTGTTCGGTGTGTAGTTGAGGCCTACCATGATTCACTGTGATAATTAGAGTTGCATCAAACTCTCGGAGAATCCAGTTTTTCATGACAGGTCTAAGCATATCGAGATTCGTTATCACTTCATCTGTGACTATGTTTAGAGAGGAGTCGTGGAGCTACAATACATATCTAAAGAGGAGTAGGTTGCAGACATACTCACCAAAGCATTGAGAAGAGACAAGTTTGTATTTTTCGGGACAAGCTTGGAGTGGTGAGTAACACTTTTCTCGGTAAGAGGGAGTGTTAAAATTTTAAATTAAAAAGTACCTAGGCAAGTGTTTCTCATGCCTAGGCCCCTAAGGGGTGAGAAAGTGCTTAATGTGGGCCCTAGTCATTTAATTTGTAAGATGCAAATTAAAAGGTGACTTTATGACTTTAGTGAGGGTGAGTGAAGAGACCCTCAATCTCAACCACTCATCTAATCCAATCTCAATCGTTGGATTAAGAAACATCTCACCTACCTCATGAGGTTGATTAGGGTTGGAGGGCACACCCATTATTGGGTTGTTCATTCATTGTTGAGAGAGCGTTTTTGAGCAGCAAGAAAGAGGTCATTTCTGAGAGCTAGGGGACGCATTCTAAGGCAAAATACTAGCACAGAAATTGAGGCAAAAGGTTCAGCATACACAGGAGGCTGTACAGTACGGATTTTGGGGTCCGTATAGTCTTTTTTGACATAAATCGAGGTAGCAGACATCATTTAATTATGTTCGTACAGTACGGATTTATAAGTCCGTACAACCGTACTTTGGCACAAATTTCGAGGAGGGACAAACAGTCGTACTCAGGCCGTACCGTACGGATTCTGTACAGGTCTATACAGTGCTTTCTTGGCACAAAAATCGAGGCAGGTTGTTGTGGTGTTTTTGGAAAGTTTGGCACGGTTTTCAAGGTGTCCGTACAGCGATTAATGCACCCAGGAAATTGTTGAAGCTGTTGGCATGAATTTCTAGGCAGCCATACAACCATTTGGAGTTATAGAGATCGAGGAGAAGACCTGTAATTTATTGCAGAAAATTCTGGAAAGAGTTTTGACGAGTTTGGCTCATCTTCCTGTGTGAAGACTTGGCACGATTATCGAGATAAGTTTGTCATTAAATTTTTGAAGATGAACATGCTGTAACAGAATTTCTTTGAAGCTCTTAAATAATAAAAATCTCTCTTTCACTGGTTTTCCCCTTGTGGGTTTTTCCATGGTCGTCGTTAGACGAAAAATCTCTATGTTATAATTTTCTGAGTTTATGTGCTGCTGATATTTTATTTCTGCATTAAAAACGAAGGTTCAAAATCCTCATGTTTCAGTTCTGAAAATGATTTTCTGCTGAGTTTTGTTTGCTATTATAAAATTTGGTTTGGGCATTAAACATTGGCTGAAAAATCAGTGAGAATGAAACTGGGTTGGTGTCTGAAATTTTACAGTATGGGTTGACCTCATTCTTAAAAAACACTACCTCTGACCATATTTCATATTTATATACATCATGATCTTGGTTAAACGTCATTTCAATGCATGCATAGCAATCTCCGTGAAGATGGACTCATTTTAATGTAATTTTAAATGTTGGTTTCTATAAACTACATGCAAGATAAATAATTACACGCAAGAATGAATTCTTTGACTGAATCCCACGATGGAAGGGATACTCTAGTGGATGTGCTATTGTATGGGAAACTTAGATTGGAGAGAAGACTAACTACAGATTTGGACTTCTTAAAACAGTGTTGTGACAATGATATCACACTGGCATTTGTAAGGTGTAACCATCCACTTCAGAATTGTGAGAAACAAAGCTTCATTCACTAGGCTTTGCTCCGTTGGTAAAAAATGAGATTAAGATGATTGAGATGGTGCATGGTAAGTTGGTAAAAATTTCAAAGGGGTTATTAAAACTTCACTTAAGTAAAATTTATGAGTAAATTCATGGTGTTGCAATTGGCTCCCCACTATCGCCACCAGTTATGAACATTTATATGGACATTTTGAATCGAAGGCCATACACTAATTTCTGTTCACACCCAAGGAATTGAAAAAATGTGTTAACATATTTGCAAAATGGAGACGTGGGGAAATGTCTTGAGGACTTCTTGACACACTTAAACAACCTTTCCGAGCACATTAAATTCAGAATTGGAATACAAGACAAAAGGTACCCTTTCTTGATGTTCTTCTCACCGAGGAAGAGAACAATAGACACATATGGATAGATACCTCCACACAAACTCACACCACCATCTAGCTCAAAAAGTCGGAGTTATTCACACACTTGCTACAATAGCATGAAGAATCTTCAATGTAGATCGCCTGAAACAGGAGATGGACCACCTTAAGAATGTTAGCAAAGCTAATGGATACCATGGTGAAAAGAAAGAAACAGTGTGGTTGCCTTATACTCCTTAGGGCACAATTAGGTGTTCAGTTGATTTAGCGAAGGACTCATTAGATCAAATACATTAGAGAGCTGTACATTCAGTGCCATGCTTGTGTGGTAAAGTCTATATAGGAGAGATAAGTCACTCTTTGCAAGTGCACTTGAAAAAACATGCCACTGATATAACTTAAATTTGCACTGTTAAATCAGCTCAAGTAGAACACTCATTGAACAATACTCATGAAATCTGTGGAAGAAGCAATATTAATTGCCAAAGAACATTACATCAAAATAACTAGAGAAACTTTGGAAATAGAGAGGTGGACCAATACTCTGAACATAGATGATGGCCAGAGACACATGGAGGCCAGTCATAAACCCACTAAAATTGTGGTAGAATATTGTCTTGCCTGGTTTAACCAACACATGAAAGGAATGGAATTTTCAGAGTATGTATTGACCTCACTCTCATAAACATGTTGCTTTAACCATTGTTTAAATCCCATCCAAATGCATGCATTACAATCTCCCTCAAGACAGACTCATTTTAACATAGTTTGAAACGTTGGTTTCTATAAACTACACGCAAGTATTTCTTTAAAGTTTAAAAATAATTACCTATGAGAATGAATTTCTTTGATGTTAATAATTGATTCAATGTGTTGCTTCAGTCGGTTCTCTATAATGTGATATTATGACCACAAAAATAACATATGGTAGCTATTTAGGTTGATTTTGACACTATTATGTTTATCTAATTCTTTTAAGAGCTTACCTCACTTAACAATGAAAGCATAAGTTTACAATCAATTGCAAAATGAGATATGACAAACCTACAAATTGTAAAAACATTATCAAACCATGAGACTTAGAAAAACAAAAAATCATGATGAAATATTGTGAGAGAACATTATTCACTAGAGTTGTTTCATTGATCCCCTAAAGTTCAACAAAAACAGGCCATTTTTGAAGCTTTAATGACTTTTAACCTTCCAATGCTTCTTCCTTTTGATGTGTGGCATTTGACATTACTTTAGATATTAGTGTCCTAACCATCACACATGGCTTGGGTGATAAACCATAAGTTTATGTCATAAAAGAATGGAGGGAATTAATAAACACAAGTTTGGGGTGTTCATATGTGTGATTACTTTCTATAGTTTGCTTATGTTAGCTTTTAATTTTTACATCATCTTAGAAACATCAATAACTATATGGTAAACTTTGAAGTTGAAGATAAAACAAATTTTGAATTGTGCAAAGATAATATACTGGAGTTCTTATCCATGCATGTAGGGCYTAAATATTGTATATTATTTTCGTTTGTTTGTATTGTAATGGTCAGTTTAGAGAGGGCTACAAAATGATCAATAAGGGATGGGTAATTATATTTATAGAAAATTGTTGTTTTTGTCTTGAAGTGGATTTTAAGTATGATTCATTGTACTATAAGGAGATAAGGTAAAAAATAAAATGTTTGTTGGAAGTAAATGAGAATCGGTTTGAAGGGAAGGATCTAAAATGCTTGTATTGTATTTCTCAATGTCTAATGTTGAGTGCCTAAAATAATGTTATAGTTTATTATTCTTTTAGGGTGTGTATTAAACACAAATTCTTGCAAACATATATTGGTCTTTTATAAAGGGAGAGTATTTAGCACTCTTACACGATATCATCATCAATAACCAAAAGTTGTCCATTATAAATTTGCAATTGAGGGTATTTGTTTTGTGAAAGCCCTTTGGGTTGAGCTTGGCATCATTCGTAAAGAAGATTGAATTAGTTTGTGGACCTTAATAACACAATTGTGGTGTGGTAGGGTGCATGTTTGTCGAGTCCAAAACTAGTTTGCCATTGTTGTGAAAGTTCCAACTTCCCATTAAACCACAATTGGACGGACTAGGTGCAAACATATATATTATTTGTGTACCCTTGCACTAATATTTACGTAGTAGGGGTCCATAGGTATTGCATTATGGTGTGATATAGGCATCAATTTGGTAAATGATTTATTCTGGTTTTTATCATCAACTTGATATGGATAATTTGTATATTATAAAAAAAATCTTCATATTTCTTAGAATTATTTTAAATGTAGGGGATTTTCTCCTATTGACTAATATTAGCATAGCTTTGTTTCATATGTACCTGTATAATGTTGCATTTTGTGTAATTGAGAATTTATGTGCTATTTTTTCTCTCATGCTCTTAATTTACTTTCAATTTCCATTGTGCTTGTATCATTTTGGTATTAAAGCCATGTTTTAGACTCTCATTTAAGTCTTAATATACCAAAACCTCTACACTCACTACTGAGACAACGATCCCACCTTGAAGGAACTCTTCAAAGATATGGGGGTCACTTCTCATGCACTTCCTACTACTTTGTTGGACACCACCAACAGTTCGATTGGAAATCAAAATTTCAATTAATTATTTTGATGGTAGTTAGTATTGTTACCCCCTCACTTCTTGGGGTAACTTGAGATTTTTTCTCCATGATCCACAATTCATATAGCGTTTCCGATGAGTACATTTCGGACTCTCCAGATACGATTGCCCATAGATGTCTTCCATTACTTGGTCAACTTGCTCACATCAGATGACATGGTGCATTACACATTGAGGTACATTGTTTTGACAATTCAGATCGAGTGACAATGTCAATGTTTAGGACATGAAAATGGGGATCATGGATTGAATTGGATAATGAATCATGATATGTTGATACTTTGAATTTATATGTGTTTCCTTGTTTCACCTTGATATTTGTCAGACTTTTTCTCTATTAAAAAATACTTGAACAAAATCTTTCACACTCTCTCTAAAATTCCACTCTATATTTTTAAGTTGGCGCAATGCTTGACAAAATCATCATGCCTACTGACCAGAACCCCTTTCCAACTCATCACATTATTTACACTGCCTTATTTTACACATCGCCACTACATAGTATCCTATATGCCAAACCATTTTCCTTATGGTTGAATTAACCTAACATATAATTCCAGCATATAATTCGTTTATGTGGGTATATACCTCACCTTACCTATATAAGTAAATAAGTTTTTCAAAACCAACTAAGATAATGCCATTGCCTCTAGTCATTAAGTTATGTAAATATTTCATCAGAAACCCAAAGATTATGAATCGTGAATGCTGAAACTGGACAGTGAAAAATCAGGCTTGACCTTGCCCACGAGACTGCAAGGGAACACATGTTGATGGGACGCCTTCTATGTGCAATCTTCGTTAAAAAAATAAGGCCTATGCTCGATCTGAATCTTCAAGAGATGAAATTATATGCAAATTACAATTATTTTACAAGTTTCTGCACAATCTTCATCGCAACAATCCAGAAAGTCAAGGATCGAATCTAGCAACTATAGTCTATCTTTTACAGGTAGCTCTTTCCAATTTTCAAAGTCGAACATTTGTTAGAGAAAGGACTAATCTCCTTCATACAAACAGAATTGACACGTTATTTTATTTTATTAAATAAAAAAATAACTAAGGCGTGTGTTCACTTCAGTTCGTTGAAATTAAACGAACCCTAACTACTCAAACTGCCCATATAATATTATAAAAGAAACGACGGACAGATCGCATAAAAGAGAAAAAACTGAGGAAGAGAGGGAGTGTCTTGTAAGTGGCAGAAGGGAGCAAATCAAATTTGGATTGTGTTTCTGAGATGGATGTCCCCATGAAATGCCTTGGGGAACAAGTTTGGCATTGTTTGCAGAGGTATATACTAAGGTAGAACTCTCTAAATCTCTATCAGGTGCATGTAAAACTGCTGGAGAGAGAGTGTTAGTATGTCTGAGTGCCAACTTATAATGGATTGCAATATTTTCAGAACTAGGCCTCATATCATATCCTTTGGTGAGAACCTAAACTTGCAATATATCTTTGAGGTTTGGTTCAGTGACAGAGACTCTGAAATTTAGATGACAGTCAAACCAGATAGGGCCTTTGGCAAGATCACCTTGTACCCCTCCTATTAGAGCATGGACAAATTTGTTGAAACGATTATCAAGCACAACAATAAGAGCGAATGCAGGTATACCAACTCTTTGCAGAGGTTCAATGCCTATTCTGATATATTCGAGATGTAAGAAGTTTTCTCTGGCTTTATTTTCTTCAATCCTAATTTCATCAGGGTCTAAGGTAGGGATAATACAATGATCAAATGCATTTTGTTGGACTTCAGATACTGTTTCAATGATCTTAAATTGAAAAGATGCACGTAGTTGAAACATAGGCATATCATCATAAATATCTTTAGCAGATAACTTAGGAAGTTGCCACCTAGGGAGAGACTTTTCTTCTTTATATACTTTATTGAAACTATTCACATCACGCATTCTCATTGAACCAAACATATGAGAAATAGTTGATATTGCAGAAGATCATACTCAAGCAGTCATTCAATTTCCTCCAAGAAGGTATGTCTCTTCTAAGTCATCATATCCTGCAACCAGAGCTGAATGTTCTCACACTCCCATTTTTCAATGGCCACCCATTCCAGGACTCATCCAATGCCTTTTATGCTCTACTCTTGTCTCTAACTAGTCTTCTCAGAGCAACCAACTTGGTGAAGTATTTTTAAACTTTCCATCTACATCTTCTTTTCCATCTCCAAATTTTGAAGGCACGGATCCACCCATTTGTACTCATGAACCCATTTGGATGGAACTACCTTCTATTCTTCCAAGACAATGTCCTCTATGCCTTAAGATGGTCAATACCCAACCTTAAGTATGCTCTCCTATACAGAAAAAGAATAATCCCAGAAGTGATTATCCTCCAGCCTCGATCTCAAAAGAAAGTTATCCTCATCCAAAGTGTTATGATACAACAGACACAGATTTTCCACATGAAAGCCATGTCTTGATGATGCATCATATTCTTGAGCTAGAAAGAGATGATACTAGACTCAGAGAAATATTTAGCTACTGTAGACCACCGAGAACTCCAAGATATGGATTATGATATATTGAACAAACAGATGCAATAATTCCATCCTGCATATTTGAAAATCCATTACCCACAGGACTACAAAAACCATCAGTCCCAGAGATGAAAAAATTATGTTCCCTTATGAATGGATGTCCTAGAAGAAGAGTAAACATAGAATGGATTAAGAGAATGTTAAATTGGGATCTCTTTACTCATCCCCAAGCCAAAGAATTTAATGCCATTACTTTTGCAGAACTAAAGAAAGATTTAGCTGAGCAATGGCAAACATATATGTCAATAAAGGATTTGTGGATATCCTTTTATGAATGGTACAAACTTTCCCAAAAGGAAGCAATTCAAATGATGTCTTCCAAAGAAAGTGTCATTAACAAACACAAGTGGAAAGCCTTAGATGTGTTGGATCATGTTGTCATTGATGCCAATGGTTTGATTATTTGGGAGATTGTTGGATCATATGTCATTGATGTAAATGATTTGGTTTGATTGATGTCAAGTAATTGATTGATATGATGCCCTTGATGAATGATATATGTCCAAGTGGAAACCAATCGATGCAAAAATGAATCATTAGTGTCTTATCATGGTTGATAAGGTGCACAAATGGATGAACTCCAAAGTGGTCCGCTTATGGTGAAAGCCCTCACGGGAAGACGATTTACGGATTGGGTTATCCTAGAAGAAACGTTGGAGGACCCATGCTTGCATGTGGAATAATGAGATGAAGATCAATGAAGTTGTTGGTGAAACTATCCTAGATGGATAGTGTTTGGCATGCCATTTCCGGTGGTATGTGGAAT
>ML800603.1:178556-192394 GCA_009831015.1 Picea engelmannii
AAGTATTGGAGAACTTTCTATTCATGGAAAGTGGTTAACCCTAAAATAAGGAAAATAGGTTAAGTGACCTAGAAATGGGTTAAGTAACCTAAAAATGGGTTAAGTGACCTAGAAGATGAAAGTATAAATAAGAAGCTAGGATCGCTTGTAAAATGTACATTTGGTAAGAATCTTTTTTGTGGATCAATGGAGAGCTTCTTGGTAATATTTTTTGGAGTAATGATGGAGAGCTTCTTGTGAGAGAATCTCATTGGTGTGGATCTCTTGAGTATGATTGAAGATCTATTCCGAGGAAGAGAGCGAGAGGTGGATCTCATGGACGCATCAAAGTTTCGACAATGTCGGAGATCTTGACGGCGAAAGTCTCGGACAACCCTATTTTTTGATGCCCACGTGGGCTGTCTATGTATAGGGTGCGTGTACATGCGGGCTGACTGTGTATAGGGTGAGTGTACACGCGGGCTGACTGTGCACAGGGAGCATGGACTGAATAACCTCATGGAGATTTGTGTTTGAGCTGGTGCCAAGCTCTTTGATGATGAGGCATGTTCCAGATCTGCATTCTATGGCCTCAGATCTATCACTAAGACATTGGTATGGTTACATTATTGTCTTGATAGATGCTATTGTTTGATATGTTGTGAATGCTTAGGGCATTCTTGGTATGGCTTCTATGATGTAGCTCAATTTGGTTGATTTGATGGATGGACTGAGCAACACTCTTGTGATTCAGTAGTGACATGATTGCTATGGTATACTTGTTGTTTATACATGATTGAGATAACATTCATACTGATTTGTTGTGAAGCATGAGCAAGCTATTGGAGAGATTGGATGTATTGTGACTGGCTGTGGGTTAGTTTGGATAGTGGAAGACAGAAGAGTTCTGAGCATGTGAAGAAAAGAAAAACCCTAGTTGCTTAGAAGCAGACGCTTGTTGCATTATACACTGGTCGCGTTCACACGCGGGCTGTAGTGAGCCAGAGCGTGTTCACACGCGGGCTGCACTACTGACAGGTTGCATACTTGTTGATAGATTGATATCTGTTGAGGATTGTTGCCTCATCTCAGTTGATGCTGAGGGTGTAAGCTGAGTCTTGCATATAGAGCTGGTGCTCTTGTAGAGTTGTACTCTATTCAATTGTTGCTGATAAAACCAAGGATTGTAGTCCGTAATAAAAAGAAAATTGTACATACATCTTGTGTTCTTTGTGTCCATTATGATGATGACTTGTTGATGATATATTGCTGATATATGTTGCTGATATGTGCCTACATCTAACTGGTTATAAATGACAACAATGGGTAATGAATAAATGTTGAATGCTAATTGATAAGTTTTGTGCAAGAGGGAGGTTTTGGGAAAAAGAGCCCCACACTCATTCACCCCCCCTCTAAGTGTGGTAGGTGTGCAACAAGATGGAAAGACAACTGAGACTGATTTTCCTTTTCCCCCTTTTAAGGGAGTCATTCTAGGAGAAGAGGAAAAACAAACTAAGGCTACTCCCCTCATGATTCACAAGGAAGAATCTCAGCAAACAAATTCAGAGAAAAGACTCCAAAGTGTGTCTGAACAATTAAATTGGACAAATACTGCTCTAAGAGGGATGGTAGCACATACTTTTGTAACCAATGACTATTCTAGGAAGCAAAAAATAGATCAACTTCAAGTCTTTACAAATCAAGTTACTTCCAGTATAAACTTTGTCAATTCTCAAGTCTATGAAATAAAAAACACTTTAGAAAGTGAAAAAGACTCTTTAAAAAGAGACCATGAAGAATGAATGGAAGGATCAGGTGAATCTTTTAAGAACACATGGGAATCTATTATTAAAGTATCAGAAAAATCTAGAAAGCTTCCTGACAAACCAATTCCTAGTTCTTACTTATTTCCAAAAAAGGTCTCATCAGTAAACTCTACAGTCTACATTCCTGAAAAAACTGATTTGAAGAAAAGGTTTCCGGTCCATTTTGCCCCAGAACAAGAAGAATCATCCTCAACTCATCTTCTGGTTACACAATCTCATATTCTTCCTGCTAAAGAACTAGTTCCTTGGAACATGACTAGTGTTCCAGCGCCAAACCTTTATGGAAAAGGAAAGCTACTAGAAGCACAAACATTTACATATGAAAATTTCCCAGAATGGAACATAGATAATATGACCACAGGCCAAATCCATCAAGTTATAGATAGAATGTATGTTTCCTATAGAGTCATGTGCATGAAAGGGAAAAATGAAATAGAAGTATGTAAGTCTATTATACAATGTTTTACAAGAACTTTGGCTAAATGGTGGGAAATAGAGTCTTCACCTGCCCTAGTTGAGAAAATGGAAAAAGAAACAAGTTAAATATGAAAATGGGGATATAGTATTCAAAGAAGATGGCCCAACAAAAAATAATATGAATTGTGCATTAACTACATTCATTCTTACGCATTGGTGTGGAACATAACAAGAACTCCCTGATAAACATGTCATAATTCTAATGGGAATGAAATGTAAGAGAATGTCCAATTATGATGATTTTCATAGAGGATGGACCCAAAGGATATATGAAGTAAAAGATAGCAAAAACCTTCTCTGGAAGTAAGTATATCTTGCTGCTCTTTCCAACAAATTTGTTGAATATTTAAAAGTACAAAAATATTTTGTTCAACGTTATGAGCTTTATACTTGGGGATAAATTTACACAATCATTACCTCTGCCCTAGTAGGATTGTGTGCTAACATGAAGGTTACACAGTCAATACAAAAGCTATCAAAATTACCAGATAGTAGATGTATCTACGAAAAAATATGGCATGACCCTAGATGACCCAATTAGAAGAAAGAAAAGGGCAAAGAAATCCATGAGACAAAGATTCCAAAAATATGATAAGGGAAACCCCAAGTCTTACCAAAAGGATAAGAGGAAAAGATGTGATTATAAGAAATACAAAAATTTTCATTATTACTCTCGAGAAGTCATCAAATTGCAATCTTCCAAACAACAAAGTAAGTCCAACCTAACTTGTTGGTTATGTGTACAACCAGGACACCTGGCTAATAGATGTCCACAAGGTGAACAATCTAAGAAGAATAAAGGTAAGATCTCACACCAAAAGACAAGACAAAATGATGAGTCTTCTAGGCAAATAATCGGAATTCGCTGCAACAGATGTGGCTCAAGTCACCATGATACAAATCAATGTCCACATCATCCTTTTCCTAAGAGGGAAGAAGTTCATATTCTTCAGGAAGGATGTTTTCAGTCTACTGACACTTCTGAATTTGAATATTGCTCTAGTGAATCCTTTGATGAAGAAATGTTACTTATAACAAATGATTGCAGCTGTAAAGATCCAAAGTTTTGTATTTGCCAAACAAAGTCTTCAAGTTATGAAGAAATAAAAGATGAAGATGAACCAAAACCTAAAATCTGTATGGCTCAAAATCAGTCCGATGGAAATGCTCAGATGCTGGCACAAATCAAAGCATTGCTAGAAGGAGAAATGAAGGCTGTGCTTTTAGATTCATTTCTAAAAACCATGGTAAAATCTCAAAAGCCAACAACAACCACAAACTCAGGTAAGAAGCCATTGTTCATATATGCTTCCTTTGAAAGGAATACCAAGTCATTTGTTAGACAAAACCAAAATGATAAGATGAGACCTTTGACTATAAATGATTTGAGAAAATAAATAAATATTCTTAAGAAGGAAGTTGCAGAAATTAAGCAAAGATTAGAAAAGATTGAAAAAGAATCAGAAAATGAGGATGGATACAAAGATGATTCATGGGATAGACAAGAAATAAGAGGGTTACAACAACAAATCCAAGCCTTGCAATTCATGCCTCCCCTAGAAGAAATTCCTCAGAATGCAAATACCAACATTAGTACATTTGAAACAAATTCTATAGAATGTTTGAATTATATGAGAATAATGGCCATCCAACATTAGCAATATCATGTGATGATTAAGCTGAATATTCAAGGTTAAATCTTTAAATTGAAAGCATTGATCGATTCAGGATCAGATTTTAACATCCTGAATAAAGATTCTATTCCTTCTTGTTATTGGTTAAAAAATAACAATGCAACGCTTGGGCTAGGTAATCAAACCCTAAAGATGGAATATGAAGTTGAAAGGGTAAAGTTATGGTTTGGACCTTACTACTTGAATATGAAGTTTTCACTTGCAGAAATTCCAGTACCTTGTCTTTTAGGTACTCCATTGTTGGTTGTTGTTGAACCACATGGTTATGAAAAATTACCAAATGGAAAATTTGGATTTTTTATTATAATAGCAAGGATAAAAATTGTACTCCCATTTGTATCAGTCCCTAAGTTGTCCACAATGGTCCAAATGTCTCAGAATCTTATAGAGAAAGAGAAAAAGATTCAAGAACTCCAGCAAATGAAGAGCAACCGAAGGATTGATCAACAACTCAAGGAATTAAAAATTCAAGATAGGATTAGTCAACTGCAAAAACGATTTGAAGATCAGGTATGCTCAGAACTCCCAACTGCATTTTGGGAAAGAAAATCTCATTTTGTTGAATTACCATACAAATATAGCTATGAGGGAAAACCTTGTCAAAGCAGAGCAATACCTATAAATGATAAATATCAAAAATTGTGTTCTGAAGAAATCCAAGGATTATTGAAAAAATGATTGATCAAAGAATCCATTAGCCCATGGAATTGCTATGGATTCTATGTTATTAAACATTCTGAGCAGATTCTAGGAGTCCCAAGATTGGTAGTAAACTATACTCCTTTAAATTCAGTCCTAGTTGATGATACTTATACTATACCCCACAAATCCAAGTCAATAAAATAGCAAATGCAAATATATTCTTAAATTTTGATTTAAAATCTGGATTTTGGCAAGTGGTATAAAGTAGGAAGACAAATTCAAAACTGCATTTAGTGTTCCTGCAGGTCACTATGAATGAAATGTTATGCCCTTCGGTCGTAAGAATGCTCCGACAAAATTTCAAAGGGTTATGGATGACACTTTAAAGGCATATTTTGATTGGCTAATTGTCTACATAGATGATATATTAGTCTTCTTAGATTCCATAGACCAAATTTTCAAGCATTTGGAGATGTTTTTAAAGGTCATCAAGCAGTCCGGTCTAGTTCTTTCTAAAAATAAAATGGAGCTCTTTAAAACCTCTGTCAAATTTCTAGGTCACACAATTTCAAATGACCAAATTGCTCTTCAGACCCATGCAGTGGAATTTGCAGAAAAATTTCCAGACAAAATAACTGATAAGACCCAACTCCAACGCTTTCTAGGAAGCTTGAACTATGTCAGTCATTTTTATAAAGATTGTGCTAAAGATAGAAATAATATGAATGACAAGCTCAAAAAGGATCCTTTGCCTTGGGCTGAAGCACAGACTAAGGTTGTGAGAAAAATAAAATCTAAAGTCAGGCACTTGCCAATACTGCATGTTGCAAGTGATGAACTCTTTAAAATTGTTGAGTTTGATGCCAGTGACCACGGATGGGGAGCAGTTCTTAAACAAGTTAAGGAAGGCATATCAAAGCCACATGAAGAGATCATACAATTTGTTTCAGGGACCTGAATTAACAACAAAAAGAACTATGCAACAATTGACAAAGAAATAAAGGTAGCTCTTAATGCAATCAATAAGTTCGAAATCTATCTCATCAATATAAAATTTTTGCTCATAACTGATGTTGTTGCAATGAACAAGGTGTTACATAAGAAAATCACTAAATCAAGTGAAACAAAATTTGCAAGATGGAAAGCTCTATTTGAAAATTTTTATTTTCATATTGAACACATCAAAAGTTCTGAAAATTCTATCCCTGATTTTCTCAGTAGAGAAAACCTTCAAGTGAGCGTGAAAACAAGCGAGCGAGGACAAGCGAACGTGGATACAAAACAAGAAAGATCAAATGCAAAAATCCATTGTCTGGTCATTGTTACTAAATGTAAAAATGGAGGTGAAGAAATAAGGAATATCCCAAACAATGAAGATTGGGAAGTATATGCCCAATTATGGAAACCTACATGGCAACTCATAAGAACTGAAGTTCTCGATATGAATTTGCAGGAAATTCACCTCCTACCAAATTATGTTCCAGAACTCATAAGAATCCCCTTTATACTGGAAATATTCCAGACATGCTTTATGATAGATCGACCAGAGTTGTAGCTGATGCTACTTCAACTTTGTGCTACACCTTCAGAGATATAAACTTGATTTGGCAACATTCTAATAATAATACGGGATTATATCATCAATATTTTTCACTCGATATGCCTCGCTCCTATGCTCTTTGGCCAGATCAATATCCCACACAAAATTTCTTCGGAACATACATGAATTACATTGAATACAAAAAGGCATGGTATAATTTTCTCAGGAAATAGAATATGAATAAAACATATTTCACATTATTAAAATTCAAAAGTGTATATACTAGTATGAGGGGATTATATCTTGTTTGGATATCAGATTGTTGGAGAGACTTTGGCATCAACAAAAGCGCAGTGGACCCATCATACTTAAATATAGAATGCACAACCAAAGATATTCCACTAAGAGAAATATGTGATCTCTTTGAATTTGACAGAATTACCGATGACATGGTCTTGTCAATATATGCAACTCATCATCTCCAATGGCTTGTAAAAACAAGAATCTCTGCACAATCATTCCAAGGATGAAAAATCATAGTATGCAAACTTTACTCAAAATCTTGGGAAACTGGTGAAGCCTATTCCCAACAATATAATATGGGGATGTATTATGATTATGACTAATATCTTCTCCATATGATTTGATTTTCATGAAAATCCTTAGAACTCAGAGAACTTATCCGACGTTTGGTGTGATTTGACCCACATTCTAAGGAATCTATTGGAAAGTAAAGCTTTTATGGAAAACACTGTCAGTCTGTACTAAAAGAGTTTGTTGACCATTCATGATGATTCTTACACGTTTCGTCAGTTTGAAGTCTAGAGAAATTATATAAATAAAGTTCGGGGCACTCATTTGAGACATTGAGTCTTAGAGTGTTGGTTATTATTGGTCTTCTGAGCTCCCTCCTGTCCGAGCTCTAAGTCTTTTTGTCGTGAGTTTGATAGTCTGTGCAGGAACTACTCCATTGGGTGCCTGTGAACTAATGTGGCAGAACTCACAAGTCTGTTTAAAGAGTTTTCCAGTAGCACCAGAAGCTGAAGGGTTTCCAGACAATTCTTGAACTCAATCTATATTCTACTCAGGTTTGAGGTATCCTGAAATGTGCTATGGTCGAAAGCTATGAATTTGCGTTTGTAAGTCTCAAAAATTCTGTAAATATTTTCTGCAAAAAATAATGGAAATCATTTCCCAATGTGCGTTTATTTATTTTCTTCTGAGTAAAAGTTCATTTGAATTTCACCCAAGGTTCACTTAGATTTTGGAGCATTATTATCCTTATGGTTTTCCCTCTAAGACAACGAAGTCGCTCAGGGCGTTTATTGAAGGACAGGTTTTGAATCTTATTGAAGGATCATGTAGGGGTTCGTGTAGAAGTTCATAATGTCAGAAGAAGGTTAAAAAGAAAGCATTAAAAGAAAAAAAGAAAGCATCATTCCTCGTCGAGGGTTGCCTCTGCAAAAATTCATCGGCATTGCTCCATTAAAAATCCAATTTGATTTCTATTCTTTATCTTTCTTTTGTGCTTGATTATTCATTGTATGATACCATCGTGGATAATTAAAGACCAGAACTTTGGTCCAAGTTTTCACAAAAACTTGAAAGTTTCATTAAATCTATGGAAATGTTTGGAGTTTCACTTTAATAAAAGAATTACTTTTGAAACTCTTGATTGCTTTATTTTTCTATTTAAAGTTTCATTTCTTTATCTTTTATAGGCTACATTTAAAAATATAAAAAAATGCAAATCGAACCTTGTAATTTGTTATGTATATAATTTTTATTTTTTATTAGTTTAATTTTCTTTAAAATAACTACAACATTTAAAACAAAACACTAAAATATCATTCATTTCACTAACTTTAACATTAAACAAGAAAAGACTCATTAAATATTAACACATTTGTTAAATGCTTTTATTTTAATTGTTTACTAACAAATTATATTTTATACAAAATTAAAAATGCAAAGGAAATAATTTTAAAAAGGAAACAAAATGTTCGTTACAAATAATTTTAGGGTCTTGTAATACTCAACTTTAAATTTAGGTTATTTTAACTTTATTTTAAGCTTTGTACTTTAATTAATTTGCATTTCATTCACATAGAAGTATAAAGTATTAAATTAACAAATAAAAATCAAATATTTTAAAAAATCATAAACAATCATTATGCTTAGGCTCTTACTCTTTAGTTAGGGTCTAATGTTTTTTTAGGCTATAAAATAGGGTGACCATTCCTGACTCTTCTTGGTTTAGCGTACCAATAGGTCGAGATGTTGGTGTTGGGAACTCTCTAGTCCCTCAACATCAACAATCATCATCATCTCCTAGTCAGGTGTTGTCACTCTTGGGAAAATTTGTACTACTAGGGGGCCTTAATAGGGGTAATGTGTCCATATCCCTTACCATACATAACATATTCCATCTACCTTTTCTTAGTTGTCCTTTCTTTTGGGTTGGTTGTTAATTGTATCTAAAAAAGGCCCATGCTTCATAATCCCATGAGAAGAAGCAACTCGAATGCCCAAGGTTGATGCAACTTTATAAAAAATGATATAGAAAGAGAAAAATACCTAATTCAAAATGAAAGGAAAAGGAACAAACAAGAAAAACAAAGTCTAAAAACCAAGGAAAAAAGTGAGGCATGAGATCTACCCCCTCGCTAAAAGGCCATCACACCAAGTTCCATGCAATGAATGCATACATAACAAAAGGACTTAGCAAATCAAAGTCAAAATCCAAAAAAGGTTGAAGCAATAAAGAAAAAATAAAACGAGGTTTGGAAAGACACAATGTCGAGGAAAGATATCTCATTACCTAAGTGCTTCTTCTACAAAGGCGCTCATGAGAATGACCATCATACATGGCCTTGCATGTCAATAACATCCACCCATGAAGTAAACCCCAACTTTCTATACTACATAGGTCCATTGCACATACTCTTTTATGGGTCCCTTGGGACATACTTCTTATCCTAGGTACTGACACACCTAATAGGGGGGTAATAATGATCCTCCCATACCTAAACTTGAAAAATTGTATATCTTTGTAAGCTAGTGTAAAGTTTGAAGACAATACTTTATGAGATCTATCTAATGGCTTTTGCATTGACATAACTCACTTTATATGTTGTGTTTGAATTGTGTACCTTGTCTCTGGTCTTGATGGTGCCCCTCCTCATATGATGGATTTCACATAGCCACATGCTTAATTGTCACTTGGATCCTTTGGAGGATATTGAGGGGCTACTAACACACTTTCATGGAGGTCATCCCCACCGATTGAGAGAGGTCGTTCCACACTTCTAGGAGGACATTGAGCCTTTTGATGGCATGGATCCCTTGACGAGACACCCTAGCACACATGGGGTATGGCATTGAGCCTTTTGATGATAGAAAATTACATATTGATGACAATTTAATGGGACATTTCACCTTTGAGGAGACGTTGGACTTCTTGATGATGATGTGGTACTTTTTTATGAGACGCCACACCTCTTGGGGACATGAAAAAACACTTGGAGATAAAACATTGCACCCTTTCATGACAATGTTTCACTTTTGAGTCCCTAGACATAATTTTGGAGTGAGTTATCCACCTCATGAAGCCACTAGTACATGTGAGCTTGAGAGCACATTTATGAGGGGAGATTTGATGTTTGAGCTATTTTACTTCATCTTGGAGGCATTTTTGGGGGTCTTAGTGACCTATCCACTCATGTACAATGTATTTTTTTTTTTTTATGTATTTTTACCTTATCTCTAGGGTTTGTGAGATATAAATGCATTATTTTATGTTTTTAAGGCTTCTATCATGTGATAAGGGTGCTAGATATCTCATTTAATAACATAAACACTTCTCACTTGTAAAATATTGCTACTTGTGAAGCTCTATCACTAATTTTCTACTTCTACATTCTCTCTAATGAAAAATGCTATGGATGGCTAGTTTCAGTAACTTTTTGGAGAAGATGTTCTTGTGGATTCTTTGCTACTTCATGGATATTCATTGCTAGAGTTTTGATGGATGAAATATTTCATAAGTGGTCTCAGTGGTTTTTTTTATGAATGCATTTAAGTGTAATGTTGCTTCTTGGTTGAACATTCTCTTTATTTTTCTTAAACAATCCCTTCTTATTAAAGCTCTTGGAAGGTTACTAGTGAAGAACCTTCCCCTTAATTGTCCTTAATATACTAGGAGGATATTCTAGGGTTAGTAGTGAACAACCTCTAGATATCACCCTACATCCACTCACTTCTCACCAAATGAGTCCTTACCATATGCCCAAAAATATAATAGGCACTAGTCACTCTCTGAATAATCAATCATTGAATTTTGTATTTTTACTATTTTAGGGTTATATTAGGATTTTGTAACAACAAATATTCATTTTCAGCCATAAAGAACCTAGATGTTTTGAATTTTTATGCATGTTGTTGACCTAATAAACATTCTAAAACCCCCAAAATACATTGTTGATTTATTATTACAACCATCTAGGACTAGATGTCTAGGGGTTTAGGGTTGTTATATATTCCTTTTAAATTTCTTATTTTGTTGATGAATAAATGATAATTTAATTCATGGTTTATCCCTCTTGTTTCATTGGTTTATTATTTGCTAAATGGTTGATTTATTTTTTTCTATAATAACTAGTTTTCTTGCTAGAATTGAATATATTTTTCCAAGTTTTACAACAACCTTTAGCTATTTCTTCTTTGTAGCTTTTGGGGATTCTCTTGAGCCTTAATTTGATTTGGAAAACCTCCTAGATTGACCTACATCCTCATCTCTTCAAATATGGAAATTTATTTTACTCACCACCTTATCCTTACTTTGTCTATCTTATTTCTTTGGTGGTAGATTGAGTAGCTAACCAAAGAGCCCTAGACTTGATAGTGTCTTGCCTAGGGATTCTTGGAGGTTACTAGGGAAGCCTCTCTTGTGTTGGATTTACTCCTTCACTAAAAAGAGGAAATTTGTTGCCTAAGTGGTAGTGGTGACATTGTTTGATGTTCCACTAGTCTTGTGCCTTGTGAGGGCTTTGAACTAAGGTGCTAGATTGTGTGGTAACATGTGTGATAACAAGTTTGATGCTTGTATATGGAAACTTGAGGCACAATTTCAAACAACCTAGATAGTGATCAATAAAAGATCGTTGTTTCTTCTATTCAAACGGATGGTTATGCACTTACATGGTGGAATTTTTTTTTCTAACAACTTAAAACCACCCAACAACATGGTTTTGATCAATAGGACCAATTTAAAGCAATAATATGTAATAGTTTGTATCCCTTAGGTCATAGAGACAATTTGTCTAGTGAATTTAAGCTTAAGTATAACTTCATAACCATTTAGTACAATAATATATTGATTTGAAGCTCCAAACAATGCATGATCATATTTATGATTTTCTTAACATTACCTCATTAAAGTAAGCCTTTAAATTTGCCTTGAAGACCAAACCAAAATTTTAGAAAAGTTTCCCATCAAGAAATATAGAGACTAGTTAACTGTTGAAGTGCTCAAAAGAATAGAAAAAATGATATCCTCCCTAATCACTTGATCTAGACCCAATTGATATTTTTTTTTACTTAATATTATTGACTAGTTGATATTAATATTTTACCATGTTTTAGCTCTAGTTGACTATGGTAGACTAAAATTAATTTTGGTTGACTATAGTTTAGTATGGTTGTCTTCCATCGACTATGATTGACCATGGCTAGCCATAGTTGATTATGGTTAATTGTAGTTGACAAAAGTTGATTATATTTGATCATGGTTGAATATTATTGGAAAAAAATGTTATGGTTGACTTTGGTTGTCTATAATTAACTTTGGTCTACTATTATTGATTATGCTTGACAATGGTTGATGATGTTAGACTAACATTAGCCATGGTTGACTATAGGTGAATATAGTTGACCATGGTTTACTATGGTGGACCATAGTTGAGTATAGTTGAGTCGCTAGAACATGAGCCTTTTTTTCAACCTTAGATTCAAAGACTATTCTTTGTTCACTTATTTAGGTTGAAATTTTGTCATCATTTCGACCATTTTCGCATAAGAAAAAATTTCAAGCTTAGTTTTGTTGTCATTTTAATATGTTACTATTCTAGTCAAAATCATGGTTGAAGGCTGCAATATAGGTTGCTATTAACTACAAAAACTGATTTGCAAAATTAAAATTATCTAAAACCATGTTTATGAATCTTAAAAAAAGGCTTTTGAGGAGAGTATTTCATAAGAAATACTTTGCATTTACCTTGAATAAAATCGTGAATAAACCAAGAAAAAATCATTTCAAAGAGAATCAATGTATTACCACTCCAAAGAGGGAGAATCACATAATAGATTATGTATAAGAGAGGAGAGGACATCAACATTTCTGCCCAAGTAAGGGTTTTAAAAATTCAAGGTTTCAAGTTTTTCTATCTTTTTTGCACTTTAAATATATTCATATCTCTTTAAATTTTTAGAGAATAGTTAATTCTATCATCAAATATACCAAACCCAATTGGATTATGTTGACGCGGGTAAGATTCCCTTCAACAAACAAGGATACTCCCTAGTAATAAAATCCCAATTAGACTTCAAATTGTTTGGTATAAGAGACCCATACAAATTATGGACCAAATACCATTACCAAAATGAATGGGTATTGGTGATTAAAATGCAAAAAATGAAATATTCAATATGAACTAATCTAAGTGTTGAAAGTAAAAACTATTCTAACCTATCTTAGCTAGGAGATAACTAACAAAGTAAATAGTCAACTAAACCACTAATTCTTGCTTGCACTTCAAAAACAATACCCATACCCATTCATTTCGGTATTCATAAACAATACCCCTACTTTTCTCTAAGATTTGACTGTATTTAGAGCCATGCATTCATCAAGTTAAAAAAACAACATCATAAAATTAATGAGATGTAAATCCATAGAACTCATAAAATAATAGTCTTTCAAATGAATAATATATTCTTATAGCAGTGAAGATGAAAATACACAAAAGCTGGAAGTAGTTCACAACAAGCACATCATATGAAACCAAAACACTTTTCCTCCAAAATGGACTTGAGGGCTTCTTCTCGTTACAAATTTCATAAGTAGTTACTAAAGTTACAAAAATAAATATTTTTTTCAAATTGGTGCTCTTGTGCATATATAGCCAATGAGTTATAACTGCTTCTTGGGCCTTCTTCACTTCTCATTGGAAGTTACAACTGTTGGACTTCCCTACTTTGTCTTTTCATACTTTATACATTACACATTACAATTTAAAGGAAGATATTACACACCTATCTCGGCCTTGTCTTTGAAATATGCAGTCCACACTTTATGATAAGATGAAATTCTAATTACTCTCCTATAGAGTAAGTCTTCTAATGTGACTTCATATGTGGCTGCATCTTGGGACAGAGTGTCCATGTCATTCTTTAGTGTGACAAAAAAGGAATCAAGTAGATTATTGTATGTACAAGGTGTTGCAATGTGTTCCTTTAACATTACCTTGGTAACTCATTGAGCCATCCCCTAGATATTATTCTTGAATGCAAGTTTTCTTCCAATTCTCTAATGACTTTTTTGTTGGCCTTGGCTGGACCAGATCTCCAATTTTGGGAAAATTGCATCTTTCAATCAATATTTCTACAATAGCATGAATG
>ML800604.1:3491-30943 GCA_009831015.1 Picea engelmannii
TGTGTAGCAGCTCCGTGTTTCGGCATATGCGTCCTTGGGCTGTGTAGCAGCTTCCGTGTTTCAGCATCAGCTCAACAGCGGCTTGGGCAGTTCTGTGTTTCAGCATCGGTCTGAAATATTATTCTGCAAATATGGACACTTCTTCACTTCTAATCAATGATTAGGTTCAAAAGTAATAAAGTATTATGCAAAATGGATTAAGCATATAATAATGAGAAAGGACGTTGTGTACCTTGGAATGATCAGGTGAAATGATAGTACAAGTCAAAATACAGGTGATGAAGGGTATAATAATAGCAAAAAGTATGGGCAAAAAGGGTACAATATGTGGTCCTAACACCTAGCTCATAAATCCCCAACCCTAACCCCAAAGTCTCGGAGAAAAGTACGATGCTAGATGTTCTGAATCCGAGCATGCAAGAACAACAACCTGAGTCTTCCACACAGAAAGAAGCCACCAGAACCGGAGAAGAGTCGGAAGCCAACCGTACCCTGCAAACCACCTCACCACCCAAGGGTGAGGATGCCCAAGAAATCATGATGCATGATGCAAAAGTAATGGAGTACACGAAGATACCAGATACGCCCAACGAGCCAGACTCGATAATGGACCAGGATACGACAACTAGGCGATCGCAAATGGAGCAAGTCCTCCAGAACCCCCAACAATGTGTTGTCTTGATGCGGCTCTGCATAACTAGAAAAAAGGTTCTGAAACTTTTGCCTGAAGATTTAAGATTTAGGATTGCACCAGTGCCACCAACGGAAGAGGAAGTAGAAACTCATTGTTGGCCCTTGACCAAGTTTGAGGAAACACTTGGTCATATTTGACCGTTTTTGGAACTTTGACAGCTTGTCAAAGATGGAGCGCAACGTGAAGTGGATATCGTGGAAGCTAGACCCCTTTCTTGGGTCCTTTTTGTTTTTTTGGGGATAATGTAATGGGTATGGTATGTCAGCCCATGGGTTTACCCATTCTTAGGCCTATTTTGTAAAGTATAAATAAGTAGCTAGGCAATGTAAGAAAAAGGAGAGAAGCTAAGTGATAGAAAAGGCTTTGTGTATATTGTGTGACCAACTTGCAGAGCTGAGTGAAAGTGTTGTAAGTGCTGAGTGCATAGATTGTAAGAAGGTTCTGTGCTAGATATACTCGGGGAAGGAGGATCTGGCGAGGTGCATGAAGATATCCTGTCCTATGCGGAGTACAAGTTTGACCTCTGTGCTGTAATCAGATTAACCAAAGATAATAAATAAAAAGAAGACTTTGTGGACATAGCCCCAGGGTGGGGGTGAACCACGGTAAACCTATGTGTTGTGCTCGGTGCCTCAACCTAATGCGTTTGTCTCTTTCCATGTGTTGTTCTTTGATATGATTATGCTATGTGCTTTGTTATGATATACTTAGATAGATCTACTTTGCTTTTTTCTTCTTAGATGTATGGATGTAAATCTGACATATATGAAAGTGTTGAGTGCTAGACCTATTTTTTTGTTGCTAAGTGCTAACTTAACCTAGATCTAAGTGAATGATGCGGTGCTTTGCACCATCTGTGGAGTTCCATGAGGGTTAAATACTGATGAATGATCTATGCTAAAGTGTTTGCTAAGTGTTAGAATCACAGATTTGTGTCCCAGCTAAGGTTGCAGACACCTGAGTCTTGCAACCACCTCTGCCTCTACCTCGGGTGATTCTTCATCTTCTTCGCAGGTGTTGCTGAAAGGGCTGATAGTTAGGATTTTTTTGGTGCATTGTTGAAGCGTTGAACCCTGGGTCTTTCCCTGTGCCAACAAATGGTTCTGTTGCTAGGACCTGAAACTATGATTGCTAGGAATTGAGGAAAAAGAAGCTTTGTGCAAAAAGTCCATCCTGAAATTGTAAAATATCTATGCATGGACCTGTTCCCTAATGTGTAGTGATCCACTTGATATGAAAAGCTCTATGATGAAGAAGGAAGGATAGATCTGAAGAAACGAAGTCAGATCTGAATGCTTTGTTCTCTAAGAAAGGTTAAAGTGGAAGTTTCTAAGTCAGATCTACAGAAAGAGGTAAGATCTTTAAGCTCTGTGCTTTGATAAAGGTAAGAATAGTTAAAAGTTTTTAGATCTGGAAGCTTTGTGACCCGTAGAAGTAAACAAAGTGAAAATTTTTGTTTCTAAAGTATGTATTTAGGTATGCTTGATAGATTTTGTCCTAGCTTGAAAACTAGGGCATTATTAGATGAAAGAATGTTTCATATGAATAGATCTGATAAGAATAATGAAAGATATGTTATACCTATGCATAGAAAGAATTTTTGGACTAACCAATGGATGCAGGATCCTAGAAAAAAAAATTGCAAGCTAACCATCATAATCCTAGCGCGCAGTACAAGAAAAGTTGGGGATCGTGGAAGAGAAAGAGAGGATTAACTCTTTGTTACAATTGCAGAAGACTAGGACATCTTGCTAAGGAATGCCCTGGGAGAAACCCTAGTTGCCTCCGTTGTAAGGCTATGGACCATGAAGTACTAGATTGCCCTAGAATGATTACTAGACTTGAAAAGTTGAATATGGAGCAAGGTCAAGAGACTAAGATTATAGAAGAACTCCAGAAAGAATCAGAGATTATCTTACTAAAAATGAAAGAAACCTTGGATGAACATAGAGATGCCAGTTTGTTAGAGATATTCAAAGAAAAGGAGAAAATTGAAGTAAGAATAGGAGACTTCGACATCGATTGTTCTCTAGATGAGGGAACAAAGATGAACATTATGACATAAAGTACTTGGGAAACCCTAGGAAGGCCTACTATGGTTCCTTCACTAGGAAGAATAGGGTTGTTTAAAGGAAAACTGGTAACCCTATGTGGTAGAATTACCCAAATAGCTATGAGTACCCATGGAGATTCGACAGAGGAAGAGTTCAAAGTAATTATATTTATTGAGGACCGTGCCCCATTTCTAGCTTTGTTAGGCAAGATCTGGATTGAAAAAGACCAGATCCAGAGAAAAGAAGAAAAGGAAGCCCTAGAACAAAAGAAGCAAGAACTCATGGAATTTATGACTAGAAGGATCGCTTACTTGATGGAAGAACAAGAGAACAGATCGTAGTTGTTGAACACCAAGGACCTGGATGTCGAAGCTATAAGCGCATTAGAGGAACCATAGAAGATCAGAATACCTAATCCATATGATGAAGGAGTATTACCCTTGGATCTGAAGAAACAACCTTAGTAGCGCGAAGTAACTATGTCGAGAGAAGATAAAACTCAGAATGGAAAAAGGATGACCAAGATGAAGTTCACTGGGAAGAAGGCTAGGAAGCTAAGTAAGAAGAGAGCTAAGCTCGAAAATTTACAGAAGGTTCCGAAGGAAACTTCGCAGAAGGAAAAATCACAAGAATTAAGCTTCACTGAGATATCAGAGCAATGATATCTGGCACTTTTACATGGTGCAGTAATATAGTTGTTGAACCGATATACCCATTCGACTTCTGCCCCGAATGGGCAGAAAAGAATTAAAGGATCACTACTAGACAATTGGACCATGCCATAACAGATGGATCAATGTTCATGAAAGCTTCATACCCATTGCAACCAAATCGTTGATGAATTTCCTATTTAGCTCGTCACGCCATGCACGAAGAACACTTTTGCAAACTGAAAACTCGAAGCCCGCAGAACTCGTAATTGTATACAGTGATCATTGCAAGCAGATAATTCACCCTAGTGCAGTGTTTTGAGATCATCGTGACCCCGCTTATCTTTCCTAAGTGCGTATGTCCGGCGAGCTCACCGTGCTTGAGGAATCCATCATAGAAGTCTTTGTCGATTTAATGACTGAGAGAGTCATATCAGAAAGAAGAATGTCCACAGGAGTCCAAGCCTCATTGACGAGAGGAGTGCAAGCCTCCCCGTCAACTACTTGAGCTGGAACATCTCATGCTGGCGCAGAGAGGAGAACTAAGAATAAGGATGACATAGCCAACACAAAGTTAGTGCCATCCATTTTGCCAGCTTACATACCCCCTCTGAGCAGTGAGATTAACAGGGACAGTGTCCCTAGAGATTTTGAATATACCCTAGTAACTACATATTTACTGAAGGGAGTACGCACCTACCGCACAGATCAAGACAAGGTTACAGTGTTGAAGTTTTGCGACTTCAACCTAGGGGACCATAAAGTTTATATCATGCTTGCCGAGTATAAGTACTTGACGCAAACTAAGGGAAAAAATGTGAAGCTCTCCCCGCAACAATGGACGATGAACCTCGCACAGTCTACTCTACTAAACGTTATGAAAATACTGCACTTCGGCAGGCACCAGGAGGTGAATTCTTGTGTAAAGTTACTTCTAGCAAGTTACCATAGAGGATACCTATGGTTAGATCACCGCATAACTGTTGATCCGATGCTGATCAATAGGATCATCGGGCTTATCATGCAGGGCCCTAATCCCCATGAGTACTATTCTTCAAAGACTAAAGACCGTGCTCTTGCGCAGAAGCTAAAAGAGGCCTATGACGATGTTGAGAAAGGCGTTAGAGGCTACAAGGTAGCTTCTATTGGAAGTGGTGTAGTGCACCTCACATGCCAACTAATCGCAGGGAAGTTGGTACATAAGAATCGACCAACACAAGTATCAGGCTTCATAGTTGACCTCGCAGGAAAGTGCACAGAGGGACTACGAATGAACTGGGCGAAGTGCCTGGTGGCTCAACTGAAGATTGATTGCAGAGCAACTGAGGATCATGGGCACAAATTCCATTTTAGTTGGCTTCTGATACTGATCTCCTTTGTTGCATGAGATCTACCAGAAGGCGCAACTTTCCTGGACCTTGACCCTTTTGAGCCACTAACTGTGAAGTTCAGTACCTTGTGGTACTCGAATGACATGAGCAAGCAGTGGTAGTCGAATATCGTTTTCCACGCACATCATAATCAACTGAAAGCAGCCATAAGGAGTGAACCTCGCATAACCTCGAACACTTTATAGAGGTTCTGACCTTTGATAAAGTTCAGCATGGACCGCCATTTTATATACCTAACCCCACGCTGATGAGCACCAAGAACAACTCTAGTCCTACTATAAGCTGAAAGAAGAAGACCTAGAAGAGATCACCAAGGAATGGTCGGCGGACCTCCTTGTTTCAGCATACCCCGCAGAAATTTTAGACATCAACAACCCAGAAGTTGTGCAAGATACACCTAGGCCCAGTAGAACAAATAAGACAAAGGAGATGAAGAAGCTCGAAGAGGTTCAGGATATAGATAGCAGATCTGTAAGGACGACTTCCATTACGATAGATGAGGAAGGTGATGATGAAGAAGGTGCAGAATATGAGAAACAACAAGTCAAAGTACTGCCACCCAGGGACAAAGCAACATCATCCAAGAAAAGGAAGGTTTCACCTCTGAAGTCCTCCTCTGGAAAGAAAACAATAACCTCTGTTACTAAGATGTGAACTACCCTCACGTTGGATGACTTTGATTTCATTTTTGTAGCGGTCAATGATGCTTCAAAGGCAATAATAGAGAAACAGGAAGTGAAGCAGAAACAAATGTATATCCATATTGAGATTGCACTCCAAGAAGTATAGCAGGAACTTCAGTCTAGTCAAGCAATCTCTACTACGCCTTTGCCAGAAGGAACGACATAACAAGGAGATGAATAAGTCCAACTCCACAAGATTGTTGATACAGTCGAAGTATGCCTTCGACATGCTCAGGAAGAAAAATCACAGGCCACCCAGGTCTTCAAGAAGGCACAGGAAGAAATTATTGAGCAACGTCAAGTAGCGCAACAAGAGAAGAATGGTCTCCAAGAAAAATTTGAAGAAGACCGAGCGAAGGTCCAAAAAGAGAAAGAGAAACTGCTCGCGAAGTAGATCAGAATTGAAGAAGCAATCAACAGATCATTTTTCTCTATGACCAGATTAGAGCAGAAGGCTGAAGAGCCTATAGAGCATCAAGTGATGAAGCTGGCTGAAGTTATTCAACAGCTTCAACAAAGGTTCATGGAATTAGATCTTCATACCATACCACAAACTCTGCAAGAAGTGTGTGATCAATGAGAATTGGATTCTCAAAGTGCAGTCGAGAGGATTAGAAAACTTGTTTCATAATGCAAAAAACTAAGTAACAAAAGCACGTAGATATATGAGCAACTATCTGAAGACCCAGAGTTGAAGAAACTGGAGTCCCAACTCCAGGAAGTGAAGCAACACACAAATACAGTACATGCACAACTCAAGCTCCTGCCACCTATCAAGAGGATGAAGAGATCCTAGGAACAATGAACTTCCCAACAACTTGTTCTTACCATGCAGAAAAGAGTGATGGAAGTCACCCAGAAACTCCAGCCGAGCAAAGAGGAGGCCTATATACTATTTGAAGAAATTGAAGGCCAAGGAACACTACTGGAACAAGTAGTTGTTACAGTCAAGCAACAACTGGAAGGGCTTATCAGTGAAGTAGTTGTTCAGGAGTTCGCTGAGCAGGAAGCAGTAGCACAGAGACAAGTCGAAGTATCTCAAGACCTTTGAGGCAACTTTACCCAGATCTAAGTGACTTGGGACGAGTCACAGGTGAGTGTTGGGGGCCTATTGGCCCTTGAGCAAGTTTGAGGGAACACTTGGTCATATTTGACCATTTTTGGAACTTTGACAGCTTGTCAAAGATGGAGCGCAACGCGAAGCGGAGATCATGGAAGCTAGACCCCTTTCTTGGGTCCTTTTTGGGTTTTGGGGGATAATGTAATGGGTATGAGATATCGGCCCATGGGTTTACCCATGATTAGGCCTATTTTGTAAAGTATAAATAAGTAGCTAGGCAATGTAAGAGAAAGGAGAGAAGCTAAGTGCTAGAAAATGCTTTGTGTATACTCTGTGACCAACTTGCAGAGCTGAGTGCAAGTGTTGTAAGTGCACGGATTGTAAGAAGGCTCTATGCTAGATCTACTCAGGGAAGGAGGATCTGGCAAGGTGTGCATAGATCTCCTGTCCTATGTAGAGTACAAGTTTGAGCTCTGTGTTGTAATCAGATTGACCAGAGCTAATAAAGAATAATAAGACTTTGTGGCCATAGCCCTAGGGTGGGGGTGAACCACGGTAAACCTATGTGTTGTGCTCGGTGCCTCGACCTAATGCGTTTGTCTCTTTCTATGTTTTGTGATTTGATGTGATTATGTTATGTTCTTTTCTATGATATACTTACATAGATCTACCTTGCTTTGTCCTTCTTAGATGTATGGATGTAGATCTGACATATATGAAAGTGCTGAGTGCTAGACCTATTTTGTTGTTGCTAAGTGCTAACTTAACCTAGATCTAAGTGAATTCTTTGGTGCTCTGCGCCATCTGTGGAGTGCCATGAGGGTTAAATACTGATGAACGATCTATGATAAAGTGTTTTCTAAGTGTTAGAATCATAGATCTGTGTCCCATCTAAGGTTGCAGACACCTGAGTCTTGCAACCACCCCTACCTCTACCTCGGGTGAGACTTCATCTACTTTGCAGGTGTTGCCAAAAGGGTCGGTAGTTAGGGTTTTGTTGGTGCATTGTTGAAGCGTTGAACCTTGGGTCTGCCCCTATGCCAACACCCGTTTTGACCACTCAATGGCCAGCAAACTCCCTTTACAGACAAGAGCACCCACTGATGCAACTTCGTCAGCCACCAACCTGGTACAGTGGCCAACATCACAGTTGTTCGGACTAATCAGAGCCTCCACAGACCAACTAGAGAAAAGGCTCCAGGACACCGAGAGCTCATCTGAGATTGCTAGAAAAGAACAGTTATATGCACAAACATGTAGAATAGAAGAAAAATGTGATCGACTCCTAGCCCAATGCAAACTGGAAAAAGTGTAGGAAAAAATTACAGAAGCCTGGCCAGAGATTCAGAGAGTTGTGCCTAACCTACCCAAAGCCAGTGAGATAAGAGAACTAGAGAAATATATCGATTTGTTACAAGAAGCATGGACACAGCTCGCGACACACATGGGGTAGATACAAGAAAATTTACAACAAGTCCAGCAAGAAGCAGAACAACAGCCTCGGAAACTGCAGGAATAAATGCAGAAGATCATACTGTAAGGAAACAATGCCCAACCGACACTACATAGGCAGACATTGGACTGCACCAGAATCTTCAAGGAATTCAATGATTGGATGGGCATCATCACTCAATGGAATCAAGTCCTGGAAGAATTGTGCACCCAGATCTAGGTGCTCAATGAGGAAGTTGCGGTCACAATGGACCCCATAAAGTAGCAACAAAAGTTTGATAAGATCCAGCAGGCCGACAACAAACTCAATTCACTCTATGAAACACAGTCCCTAGCCAAGAAAGAGTTGCGTGATTTTCGACCGGTAATTCAAACCACCTATATGCAAATGCACTAGATCGACGTGACAGCCGACTCTGAATGGAACTCGTTGGCTGTAGCCAAGCCAAAAGAGTACAACAAAGAAACAACCTAACTGTTCCTAGCAAAAGCATCACTCCTCACCCAGAAATGGCAGGACAAAGTTGAAATCTTTCACGGAGTAAAGCACGGAGCATTAGAGTTGGTTCCAGAATTGGGCCCTTCGTTTGAAGAGGTGAAGGAAGAAAAGACACAAACATAAGAGCTCAAAGAAGAAGAAAAGATAGACAAGGGAAAAAAACAGTTTCTCATGGAGAATGTGAAAGAACCAAGTGCTTGACTCGGGGATGAGTCAAGGATTGTGGTCGGAACCTGTTGGGCCCTTCGTTTTTGGGAAAGAATTGCACAAGTTTTGATCAAGCATGAGTTGCGCAAACTTCATCAGAAGATGAAAGAAAAGAATAACAGAAAACAGTTGTGGGATCCATCACAACACCAGCTAACCAACAAAAAATTGCAACAGAACAAGAAAGTGAGCAAGCTTAATAGAAATACATAACCCATCTATACATAGGACTAAAGATAGATGTAAGAGGGTTGGTCCTCGAATTTGAGTCAATACATCAGGTTGTTGTTATGTTTATTAGAGCAATCCAAGGTTTTTGGGATTAGCTAGTGGAACTTGATGTAAGAGACAACCCAGAGGTTGTGTTGAACATATCTATGTAGTTCTGAATATGTAATAAAGGAAAGATCTAGAAGCTAATATGAATAACCAAAATTTTAAATATGATGTGTCTGTGTATGTTACTTGTGCATTGCATTATTCCTTTATGATTTACGAGTTCTGTCTAATGGTTCTATGGTTAATCGTTGTTCATACCGTAAGTAGGTTTGGTTCTTGCATTTAGATGGTTCTAATTTGATAGTGTTGATTGCACAAGAACATGGGTGAGTTCTGAATGCTCTATGGATCTTCCTTAGTCTTCTCCCTACCCTTCCCTATCCATATGTCTCGGTAGCGCTTCCGGTAATTCTTCTTCTCTTCGGAGGGGATGAAAATTCCAGCGCTCTAGACTACACGGTGCCTTTTGTTGGTAATCTGAGAAGAACCCTGGTTTGACAAAATTCACGCCAACATGGTGCATTCTTATGGAAGTGGTCTAGGAGTCTAAAGGGATAACCAGGTTTAAGGCATCCAGGAACCATATGTGGATCCAAGCCATAAGGGATCCAAAGAAGGAATGGTTGGAGATACAATATTGTGTCACTAAGGAAGAAGTTGACTGGATAATCAAAGGCTGGCCTATGCAGTGGAAGGTTCCAATAGAAAAACCGGAAACAAAGACAACAACAACAACATCAGACAAACCCAAGGGGAAAGATGAAGTAGTTCCTTCAACAAAGAAAAATAGCCCAGTTTCTAACACCAGGAAGGTTGTGGCACACACTTAGGCATCTCGAACTAACATAGTGCCAAAGAGGCCAAGGAGGACAACAGTGACTGGGGTAGACATTCAGAAGGATGCCAAGAAGGGAGACACATCGCAGGCCAATGGGGAGGGGCCACATGTGACAACGAGTGGGGATCAAACCTCAAAAACAAAAGTAACCACAACACAGATGGAGGAGACACGCAAAAAAATGAAATACACCAAGGAGGGCCCAATGACCACCTTGACAGAGGATGATGTTGAGTTTGTGGCAGACAAGGTCTAGGAGAGGGGGGAAAATGTGGTCCACATCGTAAAAGAAAAAAGAGAAGATATCATGGCCAAACTCATATAATTCCATGAAACTCTACAGTAGTTACAAATTCACACAGTACCTCAGGCCACAATGCAACAACCTGAAAAGACACAACAACCCCATGTGTTGAAAGAAAAAAATGATACGTTTCAGATAGTTGTACAGGGAAGGGACACATTCATGGTTACACAACAGATGGTCAGGGTTGGTCATAATACCGCACAAATACCCATTTGGGACATAGACCACTTTGAGGTAGTCATGGCACAGAGACCCACGAAATCACTATATAGACTCTAGGCTAGTATAATGCAGGAAGTACAATCCAAAGCCTGCGCGGATGCCACCAACTTGAAAGTTGGTAGGGGGGTCATAAAGATGTTATAGATCACCTATGACCAATTGAATTTGGAGAAGGAGGAAAAAAAATAATGCACTAAAAGTCTAGAGCAGGGGCTAACATCGGTATACAATTGCATTCCAGATAGAGCGCAAACACTGGATAGGAGCGCAGACGAAAAGATAAAGATAATTGCCCAGAAAATTGAGGGATATAGGAAGGAGATAGAGGATTTGAAAGAAAAAAATAATCCTACAACTCCTCCTAAAGTTCGAGAGCAATGATAACAAAAAACAACATTCCGGATAGATGAAATGGCAAGGGAAGCCAAGGAAGTCGTAGAACTGTTTGAAAAAACTGCGCAGATTTGGACTACTTTGGAGGAGGATGAAAAGGTCGAACTCTTGGACCAGCAAGAGGAGAAAATTGACGCTAAAATGCAGGAATTGAAATAGTGACAGAAAACCATAAACATTATTGAATTCTTGAAGGGCACGCAAGAGATGAAGACCCTGCAGATAGAATTGAAAACCACGTAGATCAATAAGAAAGCAAGACATGCCCAGTTGGATCCCCTCCAGGAACAAGAAACATAGATAATTGTGGAGTTAGAGGAAGAGAAGACAAGGATGGTTCATGCACATTCAGAGAGTGAAACATTTCTACAAGAACAAATAATAGCGCAGATGGTAGAAGCGTTAAAACAAAAAGATGCATAGGTGAAATAAAAAGGGAAGGAACTAGCAGAAAATTTCCATAGCTTGGAGAAGGTTGTACAGGAATCATGCACCACCTAAATGGCTCGGGACGAGACACATGTCATTGTTGGGGGACTATTAGCACATAACTATTTTTGGAGAAATATCTATTTTTGGGCACAAGCCTAATTTTGGAAGAGAAGGTCTATTTTTGGAGTGCGCACATTAGGAGGTAGAAAAGAAACATGCAGAAAAAGAAGGAAAATAAACATGCAAGAGGAAAAGAAACATGGAGCGCATAAAAACAAGCCTAAACATGTTAGGTTTAGGGTTTTTGAAAAATATTGTAATGACTATAAGGTAGTACATTAGTATAAATAAAGATCTAGGAGGTCTATAGTAGGGGTTCATAAGGTATTGATTATTGTGAGTTTTGTTATGGTTATTGTGGTAGAGTGGAATAAGCTAGTTTTTTAGGGTTAGGTCACAGACTGAGGATCCTGGTGTGATATAGTCAGCCTCCCAGAGGGTACTTACCCTCCTTTTGATTGTAATTCTGAAAATGTAATGTGTGCAATGCATATTTTGCAGCAGAATAACTAAAAGAGAAGAAGAGCCATAACTTTATGGGTGTAGATCGAGGAGGGATGAACCACAGTAAAATAATGTCTTCTATGTGTTGTTAATGAATGCTTTACTATTTTGTTAATCATTAGCTAAAGAATGAATGGTTAAAACTAGTTATAACAACATGCATGCATAGGTTTAAAGATGAATGAATCCTAGAAGTAGATAAATGCTTAATGATGATGATGCCTAAGGGAAAGAAACTGAACACTGTCCCCTCTCCTTCCTAGACTGCAAACACCTAAGTATTGCAGTCCCCCATAAATATATGTCGGGTGAGACTACGATGTGCACTTTGTGTCCAGCGTTGCCTTCTGGTTTACCAAGAGGGCCGATAGTTTTGAGGGTTTTGTTGGAAACCTATTTGAGATCAGAACCTGGGTCAGTCCAAGTAACCAACGGATCATCATTTTTATCCGTAACTGAAATAAAAGTATTGTAAAAAATGAGCAGGGAATGATTTGGCCTTAGCCTACATTAATAATGCACCAGTGATTTTTGTGACATAGGTCGTTGCCTATAAATTGATGTGAAAATGCCACAAAGATCAAGTTCCAACTGGTGTAATAGTTGTCACAAAGAAATGTGTGCAAGGTATATAGATTACTTGGGCCCCATTTCTACTTAATCAATTTTTACAGGATTTCTAAAAAGCACATTCCATTATTCCTAGTTATTGATACTCATAACACTAGTAGCTTGCAAAGAACCGGACGACACCTAGTTCCTAACAATGACAAACAAAACCTGTCTTGCTCCATGGTACACTAACTTATAACATACTTCGAACAAAAGGTGATAAACTAACAATAATATCAATTTTTATATATGTAAGTAGATAATTCGACAAAATATACAGGATAATCCCTGGGTGACACCGCAACTTGTACAAGCCTATGACCGAGTTGCGCGGTTCCGGGCAGGGCCGCATCATATATATGTGTAGGAAAAGAGAGACCCAAACTGGAAGTGGTTAACTTTCCATTATAGACTAATAGAGGCAGATATGTGAGACATTATGTTGGATTGGCTCACAGAGTGGAAAGTTTCTCTTACAGAATCCGAACAAGAGGAAAAGGTCGAAAAGTAGAAGAATCAAACCAAGAATGAAGAGAATGGAGACAATGGATGGAGACAATGATGGAGACAATGGAGAAACAGACGAGCCAACATTGTGCACAGGTACTAAGAGAAAAAATGGGGCATCGTCCACTACTGTGCAAAATTAAAAGCAACGAAGCCGGCAGTTACTGTACAAATCTTGTCGGAGGATGACTTTAACAAAATAAGTGATCAGGTTAGAGAAATTATGGAGGAAGCAGTCCAACAAGTGACGTAAGGAAATTCAGAAATACAGGAACAAATTACCTATCTGCATGGGTTATTGTAAGCTACTCGCATATATTCAGGACAACGCCCAACAATAGATCCCACAAAAAGTATAGTAAATCTAGGAGATGCCACGAGAGACATGGGCCAAAAATGCAGGAAAATGAAGATCACAACTGAAGCAATAGTTTTTCCTACTATGGAATTGCAAGTTCAGGTGCTAGCACCAAGTTGCATTTACTTAGTGTTATCGAATTTATCATATGATGACCTCACAACAATCCAAGAAAGTATCACTCAAGAGATCACATACCGCGCAGAGTTGGTAGAAACAAAGCTGGAGGAAGCTACACAAGAAAATGTTGCAACAGAGGCCAAATGTAGGGATTTAGCGATGGAACGAGATTTGGGATAGGAGGACGCAACGAAGCTGAATAAAGCCTTGCAAAAGGTTTATAGTGCAGTAGTGGAGAAACCTGTAGTAGCAGAGACAACGCCAAAGTAGAAAGTGGACAAAATTTCAGAAGTTGTTAAAGGATATCGCGCTAAGATCATGGAATTAGAAGCATGCACCATGCCCGAGATGCCACCAGAAAAGAAAGAACAGAGGGGAGAAACCACACATAAGGTAGTAGAGAATATTAAAGAATTATAAACAAAATGTGCTAAGTATTGTGAATAAACTGCGTAGTTATGGATGCAACTAATAGAAGACACCGAATTGCAAAATTTGTCAACTTAGATACAACCCCTTCAAGAGAAATTAGTGAAGATAGTTGCAACGCCCTTCACTCTTCCACCAAATGAAAATATGAAAGCCATGATGGAAAATCGAAAGCGTAGTAATGAGATCAATCAACTTCAGGAAAAACAACATGCACAGAAAACGAAAATTTTGTTGCTACAAGAAGTTGCTTACAAGGTGATGGAGGAACCGGTAGATATATAAGAGGCGGTCAAACAGTTAGAACATGAGAGTCAAGAGAAAATCAAATCACCAATTACAACGCATATTGTGAATGTAGTTTTGGCTCAAGAAACATAGGTGGACGATAAGGTTACAAAATCTAAGGCCATTTTTTACATTTTGTTTGCAGAAGTTCAACAGGAGAAACCACAACCCAGAGTGGCTCGGGACATGCCATAACTGAGTGTTGGGGGCTTGTTGGAGTAGGAAAGTTTTGGGACAATTCTTGAATATTGCGTCGCAAGTCAACTGTGCAGGATACAGGAAAAAGTGACAGAAAGTGTGCACAAAGAAAAGTTAGAAAAATGACCAAGACACACATTTTGAGGAGTAATATTGTAAGTCGTTAAGGCATTTTGGGCGTTTGTGGATATTTTGTAACGAGATAAGCCCTAATGAAATTTTATAAATATGTAAAAGGGTGTGATCGTTAGGGGGAAGATAGTGTGTGGTGTGTCGTGGCTAAAGTCATTGTCTATCTTTTGGACTATGTTTGGATACTCTGCGGTTGTAAACAATTATATTTGAGGTATGTGAAATCAGTAGGTGTACACTGCAACAAACGACTAGGCAAGTAGTATGGTGAACTATAGTTGCATGCATTTTGTATAGCACAGTGTGCATATGTAATAAAGAATTGAATGAATAATATCAATAGAATCTAGCCGTTGTGGACGTAGCTAAGTTTGGGGTGAACCACGTTAAAACATGGTGTACTTGTGTGTGTGTGTGTTTCTAATTTATTGAGCATGGTGTGTTTATTATGATTATTTTTCTATTTACTGAATATGATGATGAATATGACGCATAATAGTTATATTGATCTTACTTTCACATAAGGGTTTACGTATAGAAACAACGCATAGGTGAGCGGATGTTATCTTTATCATGTATGAATGATTACTCTGCCGCATATGTTATTCAGGTGTTGTATAAATTGCGTAGGTTGAATAAGTTATAAATGGTCTCCAATCCACTCACACTGTGGAAATTTGGTTCCTGCAATCCCCATAGACCCCTCGGGTGAGACTTCATTTGCTTGCAGGTGATGTCGAATGGGACGGTGTTGGTACATAGGGGTAGACCCAAGGTTCAACGCTTCAACAATGCACCAACAAAACCCTAACTACTGGCTCTTTCAGCAACACCTGCAAAGCAGATGAAGTCTCACCCGAGGTAGAGGCAGGGGGGTTGCAAGACTCAAGTGTCTGCAACCTAGCTAGGACATAGATCTGTGGTTACAATACTTAACAGAGCACTTATAAGTTAACATTCATTAGTATTTAACCCTTATTCACATCGTAAGTAAAACCCTAATTACAGAGCAACGCATTATTTAACAAGATCTAACACATCCAAGCACTTAGAGCATAGAAATAGATCAGACCTAGCATTCATTAACATTACTAAGCACTAAGATACTATATCAGATGCATCTAACATACATAAAGATCACTGCACTAAGCGTAAATCACATCAATCACACAAAGAAACCATAACACAGGATATACGTGGTTCACCCCCAGCGTGGGGCTACGTCCACCAACTCTTCATCTTCTTTATTATCTTCTTTCAATCTTCTTACATGCACAAAGCCTCAAAACCAAATCTACATAGGATAGGAGATCTGCGTGCACCTCACCAAATCCTCCTTCCCCGAGCTTGGCACAACAAAGAGCCTTCCTTACAATCACTTGCACTCAGCTCTACAAGTTCTCAATACACAATATGAACAGAGATAACTCAATCACATAGATCCAACCACTTACATTACTTGCACTTAGCACAACACTACATGCTTACAACTGACCGCTTCTTACATCACCTAGCTTTCTATTTATACATTACAAAATGGGCCAAAGCATGGGTAAACCCATGGGCCGACATCCCATACCTGTTACATAAACCCTAAACCCAAAAAGCCCGTAAAAGGGGGTGAGATGCTGCGATCTCCACTTCACCTGGCGCTCCATCTTCGACCAGCCTATGAAGTCCCAAAAATGGTCAAACATGACCAACGTTTCCTCAAAACCTGGTCAAGGGCCAACAGGCCCCCAACACTCACCTATGATTCGTCATGAGTCACTCTGATCTAGGTAACTCTGCCTCGAAAGTCTCGAGCTTGGCTCAAGATGCTTTGACCTACTGTTTCACCAGAGCCTCCTGCTTGACGAACTCCTGAATAACTTTCTCAGTCATAGGTCCTTCCAAGCATTGTTCTACTGTGTTGACCACTTGTTCTAGTTGTGCACCTTGTCCCTCAATCTCCTCAAAAAGATTGCAAGCTTCATCCTGCATTGGCTAGAGTCTTTGGGTCACTTCCATGACTTTAATCTAGATGGCATGGACCTTTTGCTGAACCATGCGTTGTTCCTAGGACCTTTTCATCCTCTCGACCATTGATAGTGGCTTCTACTATGCTTTCACTATCGCTACTTGTTTCTTTTCCTCCTAGATTTGTGACTCCAATGTCCTTAGTTCAGGGTCGTCTACAAGGCACTCGTAGGTCTGCGCACTTCGACTGCTGATTTGTTTGCATTCTAAGGCCAATGCATTGATTCTCTCTACTACACTCCTGGCAATTTCCTCTCTCTGATTCTGCACTTCTTGCAGAGTGCTTGGCACTTCTTGCAATTCCAGTTCATCCACTCTTGCTTGGAGATGTTGAATGGCTTCAGCGAGCTTCCCCACCTGGCTCTCAATGGTTTCTTCTTCCATCTGTTCTAAGCCCATCACAGAGCAAAGTTCTCTGATGACTACTTATTTAACTCCAATATGCTCCACGAGCAGTTGTTCTTTCCCCTTCTGGATATCCGCTCTATCCTCTACAAACTTCGCCTGGAGGTCATAGTTTTCTTGTTGTGAAACCCAGTGTTGCTCTATGGATTCCTCTTTTTCTTGCTTCAGAGCCTCTATGGCCTATTCCTTTTCCTCCTAGACCCAACGAAGGAAAGCCTCTATCGAATATTCTAATCTATGTAGCTGGGAAAGCTCATATCCTACTTCTATGTCCCCTTCTGATAATGGTGCAGTAGACACTGTGAAGCTCGAATAAAGAGTCTGTTGTACCCCTTTGAGATCTGCCTCGATCCTATCAAACATTGTCTCCTATTTGGCTTCAGTTTGCTGCAAGATGTCCTCTGAGGTATCTGATACAGCAACGATGACGAGTTCAATATCATCTACCGTGAGCACAGTATGGAATGGAGGTTTATTGGCTTTTGACTTCTTCCGCGATGAAGGCTTCATCGGAGAACCCTTTATTTTCTTGGATGTTTCAGCTTCTGGAAGGTGATCTTTAGGCGGTGTCACTTAGCCATGTTCTTGTTTTTCTTCTTCCTCTGCTTCATCACCTCCTCCCCTTGTAGTTGAATCTAATGCAGTCTCTTCTAATGCGCTTTATATTTCCTGTACCTCTTCCTTATTTTTCTTCTTGCTGCTGTTGGGTGCATCATATTCTTCGCGAGTGACTATAGGACTTCTGATGAGGTCAGGGTCAGACAGTTTTGTCTGTTCGACTGGTACCAAGAATTCTGCAAGCCACTCCTTGGTGATTTGCTCCATGTATTCCTTGGTGAGCTTGTAATAGGACTGAAGCTCTTCTTTGTGTTCGTCTCTATGCGCAGTGATATATATGAAATTCCTGTCTGCGTGGAACTTCACAAATGGACAGAACCGATGTAGTGTATTCAACGTCATGTGAGGGAAGGATTCAATGTCCTTCTTCAGCTGCAGATAATAGGTGTGGAACACCGTGTTTGAATATTGTTGCTTCGCCATGTTGCTCGAGTACCATAGCGTAGTGAACCTCGTAGCTAGTGGTTCGGACGACTCAATTTCAGTGAAGGTCGCTCCTTCCGACATCTCCCAAGCAATGAAGGCAATGAGGATCAACAACCAACTGAAATGAAACTCGTAGCCCTGATATTGAGCTTTGTGATAGTCTTTCTCTAACTAGTTGATGAGATAGCTCGCCCAGTTCATTTGCAGCCCCTCAACGCATTTTCCTGCGAGGTCAACGACGAACCCCATGACCTACGCTAATATGTTCTTCCTAATGATCTTACCAGCAATCAACTAGAAATCTAGGTGCATTGCGCCATTCCGGATGGAAGCTACCTTGTAGCCCCGCTTCCCCTTCTCTACATCGTCGTAGGTGTCTTTTATTGTCTGTGCCAGGGTGCGATCTACATCCTTCCCTAGGTAAAAATATTAAGGGTCTGGTCCTTGCATGCTCAATCCGGTGATCCGGTGGATCAGTGTTGGATCTACTGTGATGCACCTGTCCAACCATAGGTAACCTCCATGATAGCATGACAGGAGGATTTTAATGCACACGTTAACCTCCTAATGTATGTCGAAGTGTGGTAACTTCATCACATTGAGGATTGTGGACCTCACGATGTCCATGGTCCACGACTGGGGAATTATCTTCAACTTCTTCCCCATTGTCTTGGTCAAATACTTGTGTGGTGCAAGCATGCCATAGTTCTTGCGGTCTCCCAAGTTGAAGTCGTTGATCTTAAGCGTCAGAATATTCTCCAACTGTGGTCCTACTACGTGTATCCCCTTCGGGAGGTACGCAGTGATCAATGTGTAGTAGAAGTCCCTCAGGATGTTGTCACGACTCACCGCACCAGCTAGGGGTGGGATGTAGTTGGGCAGGACCGATGGGATGAACTTCACGTTTTCCAAGTTTCTTTTCTCTGTCGTAGTTCGGGATGGCCCAGATTGAAGTCCAATCAATGGGGATGCTTGCACTCCTCTCGTCGATGAATCTTGAACTCCTACGGATATGACCTTCTTAGCCATGAGGTCTATGAGAATCTCTTCAACGGATTTCTCTACTGCCCTAAGGTCACCCAACATACACGTTCGAAATTAGATATCTCAGGTTGATGAACAAATAATCAAGTTAGAAGAATGGATGATGAGGTCTCGATAAGCACTATGCAAAAGAAACTAGTTCTCTGTGGGCTCGGATAATCATTGTTTGTAAAAGTGTCCACAGTCAGACATTTGATGGGTTAAATAGATAACATCATAATGGACTCCTCCAATGGGTACGAACGCCTCAATCAATTCAATTCCATCTGTTATGGCGTGGTCCCAACGGTCTAATGGCGAGCGTTCCGAAAATAACTGTGTTTCTAGTCGTTCTGGAGCATTGGTCTAACGGTTGGGACGCCTCCAACGATCATATTTCTCCGTCATGGCGAAGTGCCAATCTGCATTGTTCTGCTATTTGGGCAAGGTTCAAGTTCTATAAATATTCCTTCTGTGAGGTCCTCTCTAGAACTTCCTGTAATTTTTCTAACTTAGCTTTCTTCTTACTGAGCTTTCTAGCCTTCTTCCCTATGATTTGGGTCTCTGGATTCCTCTTTCCATTATTGTTCTTAGCATAGTAACTTCGCATTGTTGATGGTCTTTCATAGGGTTCGAGGGTAATACTTATTATCTTACTTTTTCAGGGGCAGGTGCTCTACTCTCCTGCATGGACAGTTGTTTCAATTCTTCCTGCGTTCTTTAAACTTTGACAATCAGGTCACTGGCCCTCACTAGCTTTGACTTGTTCTCTTGTTATTGCATTAAGTGTGTTATTTTCTTAGCCATGAAATCCATTAATTATTGTTTTTTTTGTTCTAGATCTTCCTCTTCTTCTTGCCTTCGGATCTGATCTTTCTCAACCTGGGTCTTTCCTAGCAAAATTGCAAAAAGAATATTGTTCTAAGAAAACTTAATGACCTCAAATTCTTCTTTTGTCGATGCTCCATGAGAAATCATAGGTACATGGTCAAGTCTTCCACATAGGGTTATCATTTTTCCTTTAAACAATCCTATTCCTCTCAGTAAAGGAACCATATTAGTCTTTCCTAAAATTTTCCAAGTACTTTCTATCATGATATTCACCTGTGTTTTTACATCCAATACACAGTCTATTTCGAAGTCTCCTATTCTTGTTTCTATACACTCTTTCTCTTTTAAGATCTCTGATAAACTGATGTCTCTGTGATCATTCCGTGTTTATTTTATCTATAATAATATAGCCTCTGATTCTTTCATATTCTTATTCTCTTGGCCTTCCTCAGGGTTTTCTTGTCTCATATTCATCTTTCCAGCTTTAGCAATCATTCTAGGGCAATCCAAAACTTCATGTCCAGTAGCTTTACAACAAAGGAAAATAGGACCTCTACCAGGGCATTCCTTAGCAAGATGCCCCGATCTTCTACAACTATAACAAAGAGTTAATCATCTCTTTCTCTTAAACGATCCCCAACCTTTCCGGTACTGTGCATTGGGATCACAATGATGGACCTGCAAAAAAAAAATTTAGGATCCTGCATCCACTTGTTAGTAAAACAATTTTGTCTATGCATAGAGATAACATATCTTTCACTATTTCTATCATATCTATTCATATCATATCTTCTTTCTTCTAGTTGTGACCTAGTTTTTAGACTAGGACAAAATCTATCAAACATACCTAGATCCATTATTTTGAAACAAAAATTTCCACTTATCTTACCTTTATCAGAGCACAAAGCTTCAATATATTACCTCTTTTCTTTAGATCAGACTTCTCTTCTTAGCACATAGCTTCACAAGTCAAGTTGATTAATTCACACTAGGGAAACATATCTACGCACAAAGATTTCTCTTTTCTTCAGTTCCCAATAATCACAGTTTCAGGTCCCAGCAACAGAATCATTTGTTAGCACACAGGGGTAGACCTGGGGTTCAACGCTTCAACAACGCACCAATAAAACCCTAACTACCAGCCCTTTAGGAAACACCTTCGAAGTAGATACAGTCTCACTCGAGGTAGAGGTAGGGGGTTGTAGGACTCAAGTGTCTGCAACCTAGATGGGACACAGATCTGTGATTACAATACTTAACAGAGCACTTAGTAGTTAAAATTCATTAGTATTTAACCCTTATTCACATCACAGGTAAAACCCTAATTACATAGCAGTGCAGTATTCAACAAGATCTAACACATCCAAGCACTTAGAACATAGAAATAGATTAGACCTAGAATTCATTAACATTACTAAGCACTAAGCTACTATATCAGATGCATCTAACATACATAAAGATCACAACACTAAGCGTAAATCACATCAATCACACAAAGCAACCATAACACAGGATATACGTGGTTCACCCCCAGCGTGGGGATATGTCAACCAACTCTTCGTCTTCTTTATTATCTTCTTTCAATCTTCTTACATGCATAGAGACTCAAAACCAACTCCGCATAGGACAGGAGATCTACGCGCATCTCACCAGATCCTCCTTCCCTGAGCTTGACATAGCACAGAGCCTTCCTTACAATCACTTTCACTCAGCTCTGCAAGTTCTCAATACACCATATGCATAGAGCTAACTCAATCACATAGATCCAACCACCTACATTACTTGCACTTAGCACATCACTAAATGCTTACAACTGACCCCTTCTTACATCACCTAGATTTCTATTTATACATTATAAAATGGGCCAAAGCATGGGTAAAACCATGGGACGACATCCCATACCCATTACATAAACCCTAAACCCAAAAATCTCGTAAAAGGGGGCGAGATCCCACAATATCCGCTTCACCTGGCACTCCATCTTCGACTAGCTTGTTGAAGTCCCAAAAATGGTCAAACATGACCAACATTTCCTCAAAACATGGTCAAGGGCCAACAACTGGTTTTTAAGAGTTTTGTTGGTTATTAATAGTTGAACCTTGGGTCTTCCCAATATGTGCCAACAAATTGTTTTGTTGTCAGTACCGGGATATGGGACTAAGTGGGATGTGGAGGCCAACTAAGAATGAAATAAAAGACTGGGTAGACGAAAGATTGCGTGAATTTTCCAGAATCTGGAACAAAAACCTACGGCTTAGTACAGAACAATGGTTGAAAAGGTACATTTACACTAATTTTCATGAAAGATTCTTTTCTGAATTCCCTATGGTATTAGCAGAGTGGCTGCAAAGGCTGATCGAGACAAGAGGAAAGGAATTTCGCACAGAAAATCCGAGGAACTAGATGCCTGAACTAATCCAGCAAGTAAAAATTGTAAGTGACTCAATTTCATGTGCTATGGATTTATGGTTGGACAATATTTTGGGAGGGTATACCATTGAATTCAAAATAGATACAAATCAATCTTATAGTACTTCAGAAAGGGATTTTTTCAAAGGGATGCATGGATGGTATTTAAAATCATTGTATACATCAATTAAAATGTTGTTGTGCGACAAAGATGTCATGAACTTGGAATATGATTACCCTAGATGTTAAGGGGGCTCTGTGCACGTCGGGGAATTGGGTATGACCAAAGGATGGTATGAGGGTGTGGAAGGGAATGAATAGAGAAAGGATGAGTTGAGGATGCCAAGAAGAGAGCAAGACAGTGCGTCGGATGAAGAGATTGGAGTACTGCGCAATGGAAAGATATTTTGGGTTAGCATTCCACATAGGGAGAATTATGTGGTTGAGTGAGAGAGACAACACAATGAGTTCAAAGAAAGGGGCGCATGAATAGTACTAAAGATGCAAAGAAAAACCCCACATAGGAAACACCCCGCATCAACATCATTTGTGCAAGTATATGATATACAACTAGCTTATGATTCATCCATTCCAAAGGAACTAGAGGGAAAGGTAAGTACATTAAAGAAATTTTTGGAAAGTTGCTTAGAGTTAATGAAAGATGTATCTTCCTTGAATAAACTGTGCAATATAGTCTATCAGGGTGCACTAGAACTTCCTATCACACAAAACACATTGAATCATTTACAAAACCGAAAGAGGACAAACAAAGAGTTCAGGCTCAATGTGCAAAACAAAGAATATGAGATCAATAACATTCTTTTAGATTCAGGTTCTGATGTTAATACAATTTCGAGAAAAACATGGTAAATTATAGGTAAGACCAAGATGGTGTGGTCTCCGATTTAGTTAAGACTTTCAAATCAACACAAGATCATCCTGATCGGAAGGTTGATGGGTGCCAAAGTTAATATAGATGGAGTGTGTAGTGTTGGAGATTTAGAGGTCATCGAGATAGAAGGTGACATTAAACCTTATCCTGCACTATTAGGGATTGACTGGGCATACAGAAACCAGACAATCATTGACCTTAAGAAAAGACAGATGATTTTCGAAGTTGGAGATTTGAAGGTTACAACGCCAGACCCTATAGAAGGACAACGATATGTAGAGTCAACAAGAGGAGGAATGGAAAATGTGTATAAGTTGACCTTAAGGATGGAATATTATGTTGAACCCACTATGGATGGTGAGATCATTTGGTGCATTTTTATCTCTTGCACGTCAGATTTTGATGAAGAACGAGAAAATTAGCAACATCGATTGAATGGAGAATCCACAAGGAGATGCGTGCAGATTACCCCACTATTAAATTTGAACGTTGTTGCGATGAAGTAGAGACAAAGTTTCATCGGCATAGGGTCATTTTTACGACCAAGATGTTTTTTTTTTTGGTCGAAATCCATTCGTTGGTCTAGTGGCCACACATGGATCTTCGTTGGTCTAGTGACCGGGAAAAGAATCCTATTCACAATAGGGAAAAGTTTGGCTAGCGACGAATATTAGTCGGTCGAACGATTAATATTAGTTGCAAGAGTGACCAAGACAACCCTAGCAAACTTAGTCAATAAACCACTCTGAGTCGGTAGAACGATGAATATTAGTCACTAGAGCGACCAAACCTGAAGTTAAAAAGGTCAAACGAAGGAGGATCACTTAGTCACTAGAGAGACCAAGTGACCTAGTTTGCGACCAAATGGCTATACAAGCGACTAACATGTTCGTCTCTCTAGCGACTAACATTTTAGTCGTTAGAGTGACCAATGTTGGTGTTTGCAACCAAATGGAAATGCAAGCGACGAACATGTTAGTTGCTAGAGCGACCAATGTTGGGGTGTTTTTAAAAACAAAATTATCCCATTCACACAGGAATAGAGAATAGCAGTGAGTGTGTGAGGAGAGGATGATTGTATGCCTAAGAAGGATATTGTAGTTCTCCCTTGAATAAGAAGAAGACCGATAATCATTGCCCATGGTTTTTTCTTGATTTGGGTTTCCACATAAATCACTGTGTCAAGTGTATGAATGATGTTCTTGGTTTAATGTGTGTTTCATCTTTCATATTTTATTCTCTCTTATATGCTATGTTTTGCTTCCGCTACCCAACAAAGGAAATGGTTTTTCTGGTGGGATTTTGGCGATGGTGCGGAATGCAGTGAATCAAACAGTAGCAACTTGGGGTATGATGCTCAACAACACACAAAATATCCCACGGATTGCTTAGTTACACAAAAAATTGCTTGGATCTCGCACACAAATTTCAATCGGGGGTTCAACCATATTTAGAAACTCTAGCTGTATGTGGTCTCCTTGAATGGAATTGGTTTCTTTCACTTCGGTTTTGGCAGGAAGAAGTTGAAAACATCAAAGAAGATTTCAAATTGTTGTTGTCATCTCGGACAATGTATTTTGCATCCTTTAAGATCTTGAATTTTGAATAGTACCATCAAATTTAGTACCTGGGTGTTGTATCATCGTGTTAAAAGATGAAGAAAATGTGGACAATTGATGCACATTAAAAGTGTTTTCCAGTAAGAAACTTGTTGTTTCAATAGGACACTGGAAGGGAAGGACAATTTTTTATGGTTTCACAAATATTATGTCACGCACTCAAATCCAATTTGTCAAGAGGCATGGTTGGTTCATTATAGGGCGTCATTGAGGAGAAACGTCATCCAAGAGTGCCAAATCACAGTTGAACAACAATTATCAGAATGTCAAACAACACCCAAGTGCTAGTCTAAAGGAGTGAAATAAATAATGCCAAGGGAGTCAGCTCATACAATTTCAATTTTAAAACCAGTAAAATTATAAACCCACCGAGGGAATTCACAAATTCTCGAGAAATTGTAATTTTTAAATCAATTAAAGGATCGTGATTAAATTGAGAACACCAAATTTGTTCTTGAAGTCATTTTCAAGCGTAGATGTTGATGAGATTACCAATTTTGTTTTGGGAACTGACATTGACTGAAAAGGTAGATTGTATGGAAGGGCCTTCTATTAAGGAAATCCTTATTGCGACAGGGATTCAATGTTTTATAAATATGGCTATGGAGTGACTGATACTTATGGTATGAACCCTCTATCATTTCATCAGCTAACATGCTGACCTGTGCCACCAATTTTGAAGGAAATGACTACAATTAGAAATGAAGACAGTTACTTTTGGGTGAAAAACATAAATAATGGCTTTAATGCCTTCATCAATCTAATAAATGCTTAATCACATGTATTGATGATTTATTACTTGAATTAATTGTTGATCACTCCATAAAAAATTTGTGAATAATGGTAACTAATAATGAGCAGTTATGGATGCAGAAGATTCACCAACCCTCCACCATAGTAACAAATCTAAAACATATTTTCCACAAATGAGAAAAGAGTGTGAATCATTGACCTATAATTTCACTATGGATATCGACAATGTTGGCAAAATTCAATAGAAAGGAAAGTGTTAAGAAATAGGCAATAGATTTCACAAAGTGTGGGTTATTGTAGAAGTGAAAATCAACTGTGGAGTTCACAAAAAATCATGGGAGGAACATTGAACATTCGAGAGCCTATAGATATGGATTTAATACAAAGTAATCCTAACATGTAGCATATATTCCAACAAACAATATGGATGTCATTATTTGACATACTCATTGGATACATCAATGCGGTTACTATAGAGTTTGCTCAACAGTTGCACAAAATGCCATCGTAATTCGAGGTTTTTAGGTTGGCACAACATTTTAAGATCTTGGAACATTAGAGACATTGGAGTATCATTGGCATTCCATATTACTTAATGAAGTTGCTCCAAAGTATGGATATAGAAGTCCAATCGAGAACATAAGTAGTTGTAGCACACCATGGGTTGATTAAGCTATTTGTTTTCGATGAATTATGAAGAATACAACCATATGGGACATGTTCATTATCCATCCTAAAGAAAATGTAGCATCAAAACCATGTATTGAAGACTCATCACATGCTTTAGAACATGTGCCAACACTAGTAGCTGAAGAATCCATGGATGCTACATAGCCTATATCAACTATTGCATAAGAAGTATTAGAGTGTGAAGAAGGAGTAGGAGGATATCTCCTCAATATATTAGGAATTAGAATCAAATATTTCTAGGGCTGCAAAGGAAAATACCTTATCCCAAGCTAAGGAGCAATTTGATATTCTAGATTCCCCATAGCAAGAAGATCCTGCCACCCTGTTAGGGGTTCCAATTGTTAAAGGAAAAGAAGAAAACAACAACCTTGTTGATGAAAAGACACTTGTGATACATGAAGAGAGTAGCTATGTTATTGAGCATATTCCGAAGAAGATAAGGAGATATGGTTCGAATAGGTTGCAAAAGAGGATTCTAACACACATTGTGGCCACAAATTTAGTTAAATTTTTGATGAGACAATTGTTGATTGCTCAAGCTAAAGTAGCAATGGAAGCAATAAGAAGAATCAAAAGGTGAGAACTTTGTTTTTGTCAATGAGGATAACCAAGTAATCACTTAGTTGGAAGAGAAAATTTCTTTAACCTCAATAGATTTTAATGAAAATTTAGAAGTCCTCTGTAATGAAAATACCAAGATAAAAATTGACCTGGTAAAACAAATGCAATAAACTACAAAAAGGCATTAGGAAATTGCAAGATTAACATATGTATGTGAGGATATTATTGAACAAGGTTACAAAATGTTGGCACATAGACCACTTGCTAGGATCTATGCTTTATACTTAAAAGAGAAATGGTACAAATTTAACATTGAATGATACATATCTCTTATGAATACAGATTTCTAAAACCCTTGGAAATTTTGTGAATTGTATTTTGATATCACCCCTAAAAGGAGAAATCTCCTTTGCAAACCTTACCTACACAACTAGGTGTTGCAACAAATATTGAGGTCACCAAACCCCTATTTTGGGGGTGTGTAAATATGAGCATTTAAGTATGGGTTCCAGAATGAAACTATGAGGTTCACAACTACAAAATAACATGAGCCTAAAGAGATTATAGTAGAATTGAAGATAAGAGTAGAAGGGCGCAAACCAAGTAAGGTATGGAAAAATTATATTCACCTAACAATAGATCCATATGCCTACCCAATTCTGGAAAGAAGACACTTGGAGGTTGCAAAAAACTCATCAACACCTCCATAAATGAGGTACTAAGGAATATAGATTCGAGGTGACAAACACTAACATAGAAGCTATGGTAAAGAGAGACACACTCACTACTAGGACACAAGACAATTCTCCATAGAGTTGATTCATATATTGAAGGTCT
>ML800604.1:49934-78842 GCA_009831015.1 Picea engelmannii
GGATCTATTATCACCCAAAATCACACTATATAATATTAAGTCCCTAATAAAAATTAGGGTAGCTTTAGGGATACACAAGAGTACTGATGCCCAATATCAACAAAAAAACCATTGCTCTTCACTTCTAGTTGGTTCTTTTCCAACTCAAGGAGGAAACCATAAATGTAAATTTATTAAGGCAAGGATACTTAGATATTCAATAAGTCCCATGAAATATAAGAACAAAATTAGAGTGATTGAATCTAATTAGAGTGATTGTAGCTGAATCAGTAATCTTTTTACTCTAGCAAAAGTGGATAAACCATAAAATCTTTCTGAGTTAAAATAAACCATAAAATCTGATTTGGGTGAAAATAAACCATAAAATAGTTCAATGGCACCAAACTACTAAATCACACAGAAAAATGTTAAGTACTGACCTTCAAAATCTTAGTTATGTAGAGTCTGATAAATTCAATGTTTCTCTTCTTGAAAGAGAATTGAAATCAAGATTTCATAAAAAACCAGAACACCATTGCATCAGAACACCTGAATAATTTTCGCAACTGTAGAAAATGATTGTCGCAACTATAGAAAATTTGTCGTAACTGAGATATATATAGGATTGATTTGTCGTAAATGACTGTTTGATTCTCACACATGCCATAGTTGGTCGCTATAGAGACTAACTTGTGGTTGGTTGCTCTACCGACTAACTTTCATCGTTATAAAGACCAACATGGAAGGTTGGTCACTAGAGCGACCAACAGCTGGAACTAGAAAAAAAAAAAAAGCATATTTAGTCCAAAAAAGGAAAAAAAAAATACGACGAAATTTTAAACCGTCTCAATATTTCATCGTAATTTGCGCCTAATGTAGTAGTGCCCGGTCTCTGCGGTGGATTGGATCAAAGGTATGTGATCCCCCTAAGTATAGAGGAATAACAGATATTAACACATTTATGAAATATTTTGACTTGTAGATACCTAAGAAACAGAGGTTGTTGGCCCTAGATGTATCAATAAAGGTAACAACAGCTACATGGTGGGGTGTGCACAAAAACCAAATAGATAATTGGAAACAATGCAGAAGGCTATTACAAGTAAGATTTGGAACAAAGGTACATTTTACTGCGCAGAAGTATACTAGCCTAACAAACCCAGCAGAACATGTTGATTAGTGTGTTGTGACATGGAAGAAAGTACCTAAGCTATAATGGGTACACTGCTTTATACATACATTGGACATTGTCCCAAATAATTGGTACAAAGAATTAGAAGTGCGTAGAGTTACAACGGATTGGGATGAATTTGTTTAAAATTTTACAGTCACCTTTAGTTTTGAAGCCGAGGCACCTATAGTTGATATGAAATTAAAATTGATTAAGAGCACAATCTTAATATTGGATGAACTAGTCTGAGGGTGGATTGCGCGAAGGTGACCCTCGACAGTATTAGAGACATTGGAATGTTACCATGTTGTTAGAGAATAACAAGAGGAGGAGGATCCACAAAACCTGCAGATACTAGAGTTAGAAGGTGAGCATGCAGTTGAAGGACCCAAATTGGACTCGATATATTACACAGAGCCACTAAAGACATGAAAAATAAAAATTGACATAAAAGAGCGTCCAAAATTTTCACATATTGGCGATTACTAGAACGAAGAGACAGTATAAAATGCCGCAAAACCATTACACGAATATCAAGACTTATTCCGATAAATGAAAGGTATTGCAGGTGAATTAGGAGAGATGAAAATCCCATTGAAACCCAAGGCTAATCTAGTTAAGCAATGACCATATAGGTTGAACCCCATCCATAAACAAAAGGTGAAATAAGAATTGGATAATATGTTGGAAGTAGGGATAATCGAACCTATTGAAGAGTCTGACTAGATTAGACCTATGGTGATTCATAACAAGAAGACAAGAGGTAACAGGATTTGTATGGACTTGAGAAATTAGAAAGATGCATGTCTCCATGATCCAGTCCCTACACCCTTCACCGATGAAGTATTGGAGAATGTGGGTGGGAAGGAAGTCTATTCTTCTATAAATGGTTTTTGAGGATATCATCAGATTAAGACTGTGTAGGAAGACATACATAATACCACATTTGCAATAGAATGGGGATGACACAAGTACATTGTTATTCCATTTGGATTGAAGAACGCACCAACAACCTTTTTGCACATAGTCATCACAACATTCTGAGATTTTATCAAAATATTTTTTGAAGTGTATTTGGATGACTGGATGGTTTACAACTTACTGAAGAACCATGTGGAGGTGCTATGCTTGATGTTGGATAGATGTAGGCAGTACTAGATCTCACTAAACTTGAATAAGTGTATCTTTTGTTCATCGTTCGATGTCTTGTTGGGACACATCGCATGTAAACAAGGTATATTGATGGACCCTGCAAAGTTTGTGGTTATTGTTGATTTTACACCACTGACATTAGTGCAATAGTTGCATGAAACACTGGATCATACGGGGTATTATCGAAATTTCATCAAAGGGTATGCACAGATTATTGCTCCAATGGATAAAATTTTAAATAAGGAATCTAAGTTCCAATGGAATGAGGAGTGTCAACAGGGGCTTGATACCTTGAAGCAGAAGATGGTTACAAAACCAATCCTAGTATTCCCAGACTGGAAGGAGTTCCACGTGCATGTTTATGTGTCCTTGATCACGTTAGGTGTTGTTTTGGCTCAACCGAGAAATGGTGAATTGGATCATCCCATTGCTTTTGTGAGCAAGAAAATACCAAATGCAAAAAAAAATTACAGCACAACTGAGCAAGAAGGATTAGTGATGGTTTATGCGCTGTAGAAGTTCCTCCACTACTTACTTGGGTCACATTTCAAAATGTATATTGATCACTTTTCACTGAGGTACCTGGTCAACAAACTAGTGCTGGGGGGGAACATCTATAGATGGTTATTATTATTCAAGGAATACAATTTCAAAGTAGTTATGAATCCAAGGAAGATGAATCCAAAACCAAATCACTTATCATACATATTGATAGGAGAAGAGGTCATAAATGTTGATGACATCCTGCTTGACACAAATTTGTTTGCACTTAAAATGCTTGATGATTACTTTTCTAACATTGTGTATATTTTTAGTACAGGAAAAACTTTGCTAGATGTAACAGTTGCACAAAAGAAGCAACTTGTCGTAAAAATGGTAGATTACCAAGTCATTGCAGAAACATTGTATAAATTGGGCACAGACAAGATTCTAGGACAATGTGTTTTGGAACATGAACGACCCATGAATTTGTTAGAAGCTCATGAAGGTGTAGATGGAGGTCACTATGCGGGTAAAGAAACAACACAAAAGATCCTATGCGTAGGTTTACGACGGCCTACCATACATAAGGATTCTAAGGAATACTCTAACACTTGCAATGTATATCAGAGGGTTTGAAAACCATCACGAAGGGATGAGATGCCACTAGTACCACAATTCACATTATATGCTTTTGATAAATGGGTGATACATTGTTTTGGGCCTATTAACCCACCAACTAGATGATCAGGTGCAAGGTACATAATTACTATGACAAAATACTTGACCAGATGGGCTGAAGAAAAACTTGTGAAGTATTGCAGTAGAGAGACCGCTGCACGATTTTTGTTTGAGAAGGTGGTCACGAGGTTTGGATGTTCGTGCATACTTGTGAGTGATCAGGGCACTCATTTTTTGAATCAGACGATTACAACATTGACATAGGAGTTCCATATCTGTTAGAGAAAGATTTGCCTCACCCTATGCAATATTACAAAGAGGTCCTTATTCCATTCCCCCATGCAGACTCACTTTCCCTGATTGATAAATCCAGAGACAAAAATATAAATTTTTCCACTTGTATGCATCTTTCACCTTATACAACAAGCGTATATGTTGGCTTCTCCACTACAGCCCGCGTACATCGGGATTTGTGATAGAAAATCAAAATTAAATGTCGGGTTTCCATGTCTCGACAGAATATCTCTGATCCTTGGCCTTCCATATAATGGAAACGTTCTGAATTGACCCTTCAGTTTCATTTTGAAGGAAATAAAGAAGCCAATTATGAGCCATGGAAAAGGGGAGAGAATTCAACTTTGAGAGTAAAGTTACTCTGGAAAAATTATTTACTTCATATTGAGTCTACATCCCTTTGTCTTTTAAGTCTGAAAATAATGTTCTCCCTTATTGATGGAGAACCTCTTTGTATCCCTTATATGAGCTTGCCTTTGGTGGATGATTGAAGTGGTGGAGGCCCAATTGGAAGGAACTCGGTTTCTTGGTTCTGAAGCGTGTTGACACGGAAGTCTATAATATTTTCACTTATCTTGATCATTTATTAATAGAAATACTCCTTTCATGTCCAATTGATATCTTGCAAATATATGTATTCTTATCCATGGGAGAATTTTTTATGTATATTAATGGATTATGATATCTAATGTGCTAATCTTTTATATTTCCACCATATCCTTGTTTTTTTATTGTTTGTTGAGAACTTGTTGCAGGTATATAGCTTTGGGTTGAAGTGCTCAATGGTGGACATCATCGAACATCTAGACGAGGTAGGCCTCTTTCTTATCTTACTTGCACATTGGTTTATATAGAATATGTTTGGAATGGAGTTGATTTCTGCAGTCATTTCTGTTTGTTTTGGTTCACCCTAGCCATAGAGAGATTTTCCTCGTAATAGAATTGGCGACCATACTGGGGATGAATCTTCTTTCTTAGGGTTTAAAGTAATTTTCTCCTTAGATTGCTCTCGTTTCTATTGTGGTTCTTTTTGTATCATTGCTTGACAGCTCTTGTTCACTCTAGGTCTGAGTTTTCATCCTTTCTCCCTTGATTAACCTTGTTTTAAATAATATACGTGCATTTTTCCTTGACAGTCACATATACACACAAGTTGTCTCACTGCAAGCTGCGTATATACGCTATGTTTGCCCAAAAAGTCACGTACACCTTTTCTCCTTGCCTGTTTGCTTGGTCTGGTGTTTGTTGGGTGGGATTCAATGCTTGTTGAGCCTTCTTAGGTCTTTGTAGTGCCTGTTGAGTGCCTGTGGAATGACAAGAAACCCTCTTTTGGTTGAATTTATGGGCGAAGTATTTCTCTTCATCTTTTCATTTTTGTTGTCCTTGTACATTGGGTTGGGTGTTTTGTTGCTTGATATCCTACTTGATTTATCTCTTTTTTATACACAGTAGGGTTATATATCAAGTTACTTTTTAGTCCATGCATTTTCAGTTTTGATATATTGAAAATAAAAAAAAATAGGCATTTTGCATTTCTTGGCATTTGTTGTCTTTTGAGTCTTTACCATTAGCTTATTGCATATAGTGAAAGATTGTATTTTTTACTTCTGAATTGCAAAGTTGAGTTTGAAAATTGCATCATTTTCAGGAGCATATCATTCATTGAAAAGTTAAAGTTAAGACTTTGCATTATTTTCATATTTAATTTTCTTCCAAAGTCATAACACCATGAGTTTCATCACCATACCTTTTTGAGTAATCACGACCATAAAATCAACGCTATAATTTAAAATTTATTAGTAATGATTTTATTTTCTAGGGTGCACAAACTAGCTTAGGATTTAGTGCCTTGGAATAGGATTTTGTGAGTAAACTTCTCCAAGGAAATTAAATCGACATATGTGTCTGAGTCAGGGAGTGGAGAAATCCATTGTATAATTGGTAAGATCAGGAGGTTCCGCTCACACCGGAGTTAATCACGAGGTCTCACGAAGTTGGTTGAAGGGATATCCCCCTAATACCTTCCTAGCATCAAAGATATTTCTGGGGATCTATTCATATCTGGGGATCTTTTTAGTTCCTTTACCTCCATGAGAGGTAGTGATTTCAAGATTTCGGGCTTTGCTACCATGCCCATACTGTGGACCTGACTTACGACTGCTCGTATGTGCATCGATTATGTAGTGGTTTATTAGTTGCTTGACTTAGGTGTCTCATAGGTTACTTGCAGGGGTTACTTTGCAGGTACCCTAGGTCAGATAAGGGTTGGACAACACACATCCTTTATGGAGGATTACCTCTCTGGGAGGATATAACCAACTAGTTGTTAAGCCCACGAGGGACCTTATAACTGATTTTGTTACCTATGATATTTAGCAAGGAGTCTCAGGCCCCTCTTGAGAGACACATACCTTCTTTAGGGAGGGAGGCCACTCAGCCACTTTACCCCATTTGCACGCATATTGGCCATTTGACTTTTGGTGTGCTCTTTGCTTACTAGTTGGCCTTAGGATATATTTTTTATATTTAGAGTCTTAATTCATCGTGGAGTCGGACCAGCCGGTCCCGTCGCTTATTACAGTTACCACCAAATTTTGTGTCCTTGCCTTCTAAAAGGCATAGAGTTATTATACATGGTACACACACATCCACCGTTCAGACTTGTGATTCTACAAGGATGAGTATTGAACCTGGTCTTTAGAATTCTGGGAGCCCTTCGACTCCCATACCCACTATAGTTAATGGAACCCCTTCGACTCCTGCAACCTTCATGGTTGTAGCACCGGAGGTACATATTGTTACGATACCTTGGCCTATAGTGAATGCTCACGCTACTGCCTCGAACCCCTTTGGGTATCTTGGCCACTCACCGGGATACAATGTTCAGTCCATCCCTATGGCTTCTAGTCCATTTTCTTATGGTATCCCTAACTTCACCTCATAGTTTTCAAACTCCATCCCAGTTGTTGGCCCTAATGCTAGCATTGGAATTGGGGGCAGTACACCTCCCTACACTCCTTTTTCATTTGGAGGATCTCAAATCCCTCAAATGACTCCTAATATGGGAGGTATGCATGCTTTTAACCCTGGGTCCAATCCTCCTACTTCTAGGTGGAATAGTTCACCTGGAGGACATGTTTTGGCTCAAGTTCCATCCTACAATCCTACCTCCTCGACGCAGATTTTGACCAATACATTTGGCATGATGAATCTGCCTCTATCCTCTGGATTCCAACCTGGAGGAGGTTAGTTTCATGCTTTGGGCAACCCCCAACCTGAATCTAATCTGGCTGGGGGAAATTTCTATAACCCTTAATAGAACATTCTAGTTGGAATGATGCCCAACCAACCTTATATGAATCATCCTGGAGGAGGGCCTTATAATGCTATATAGGTCCATGGTTTTTAACAAAACCCTAGATGGCCTCCAAATACACAAGCGCAATCTTTCCCAGGAGGTTGGGGCCAAATGTCACAACCCCGTCTCCCTTTTCTGGCCACACTTAATATGCCAGATTTTTATAAGTTAATGAATGACCCTATGAGTCACGATCCTACATGGCCCTCGGTCCCCACCAAAATTACTTCGGACATATCGAAGTTCAAGGGTAATAATGGAGATGATCTTGGTGATCACGTCACTACTTTTCACCTTTGGTGCTCATAAAACTCCCTTAATGATGATTCTATTCGTTTGACATTATTTCAATGCACCCTTATCAAAGTTGTTGCGAAATGGTACATTGAGCTACCTAGGGGAGCATATGGGACTTTAAGTCAGTTGGGGTTGGTTTTTCTTAACCACTTCAAGTTTCCCATCTGTTATGATGTTGGCCTAGAATTGTTGTCAACTTTACACCAAGATACCGCCACTCATATATCAGACCATATCTAGGAGTGGCATAGATGAAAGAGGTTGATTAAGACCCCTATACCCTTGACCCTTATTTTAGAATGGTTTCTTAAGTCTTTGCATGCTCCTATATAGAAGGACATTGCTACTTCTAGGGTTAACACTGAAGAAGAAGCGATCTTTAGAGACCAGCAGTCATATTTGATATATGCTCAGTTTGGGATGTTATACCACCTTCTTCCTGACACGTCGTGGTCTACTTATCCCCCTAGGCAAAAGAATGGACCTCATGCCGATGGCATTGTAAGTTCCCCCAATGTAAAGTCAGCAGACTCGGTGAAAAACCAGTTGAAAGAGTTGTCTTTAAGCTAGTCTACAGGAGGGCCAACTTCGTCTTTGTATTCCAACCCCACTCAGTCGATGGATGTACACTATGTGCAATCGTCAACCAACCCGAATGGTGACTAGCAACTAAGAGGGAATAAGAAGAAAGGACGCAATAATCATAAGGGTGGGAAAAATGGTAATAAACCCTGAGGACAATAATAATAATGAGAAGACGGGTAGTAATACTAGAGAGGGAAAACAAGAAAGACGTAAGGTGAAGTTTCCCTGTAAGCTTTGCACAGATGATCACCTTACCCATTTTTCCCCCAAAATTGTAGAAGTTGTGAGGCTATTAGCTCAATCACCCACCGTGATGATGAATCCATTCCCACATAATCAACACTTAGCCTCGAGCTCCTCAAACACTAGAAATGTGGCTGGTGGAGGTCAAAACCAGCATTCGCAAGATGGTGACCGTTTATGTATCAATATGGTCGATACAAAAATTGATGTAGCCACTATATCTCGAGACTATAGTTCTAAAAAAACTATTCCTGGTCTGGAATATCCTCCTCCTTCGGAGACAACTTTACAGTTTGAGAAACCAGAGCCACCACCTCATATTCTGAAAGGAGTACTTAAGCGCTCTACCCATAATCCAACTGCTAGAGCCACCCAAAACTAATCTATTGTTGAGGACCTAGGCCAAACCAATTGTACGATGTCATCTTTGGAGGTACTCCAAAAATGTCCTTCACAGAGGATTGTCTTACTCTCTGCTTTAGGAGCTCTAGAACCTAATGGCTCAAAGGTTATCAATTTTGACATAACGGATGTTAAGCCTCTCTTGCCTTACCATGTAGCTTTCCAAATCCATGTGGAGTATTCAAAGTATACCATGAAACGTACAGTTGTTGATGAAGTCATTGTTGCATGTGTAATGTCCTTGGTTTGTTGGAAATATCTCAGTTCTATTAACCTTCCCAAGCCATCGAACATGTTGACTACTTTCGACGGGCATTCCTCCCTCCCTCACAATATTCTTCCTTCCTTTTTGGTCCAGTTAGGTGGGAAGACGCTAAAGGTGGAAGTAGAGGTAGTTGATGCACCTCTTGATTATAACCTATTACTAGATCGCAATTGGACTTATGCCATGATTGTCGTCGTGTTATCCATCTTTTGTACTCTCTGTTTTCCTCATGAAGGGAATATTGTGACGATCAATCAGTTATCCTTTGTGTGTTCTAGTCCTAATTCATCTCTTGGACCGTCGATCCCTGTGATCGACAATTATCAACCGACAACTAAGAATATCAATGTTGGAATGTATTATTCCCTTATGGGTAGTTTCGACTTCTCGACACCGAACCATCATGTTTGTGTCCTGTCCAGTAGGCCCATTTTGACAGGGAGTTTCATTCATTTCTGCACTTATTATTTTAGTGATCCTTGGACCCTACCTTCCTTGAATTTGTCCTGTGAGGGTCAGCCGCATAATGACATTAAATCACCAACCTCTGTGATTCATGTTGGAGATGGGTCGACAACCTCTTCCAGTCATGTTGAAAACCAACAACCAGTCGCTGCAAGTCATGTTGGGGGAACAAGTCCAGTCATTGATAGTCACACTACACATACATCACCAGCCTCTGCTAGTCATGTTGGATATTTGCTACTATCCTCTGCAAGTCATGATGGGAGCATGTCACCAACCACTACAAGCCATGTTGGGGCCATTCATACGATTGATAAGCCTAGACGTGTAATACATAATCCCAATTTCCTTTGTAGGCTTTGCAAAGGAGATCACCTTACTTGTTTATGCCCTTCTACTATTGTGGTACAAGAAGCGTGGTCCTTTCCTGAGGGACCTTCGGGTTCTGAGTCGTCTTTGGCTTCCCAACCTTCATTGCTTGATATAGAAGTCATGTCGATGAAATCTTCGGCTGACACCCCTCTTCCTTTAGAAGTTGTTTCATCTCTTGACCTTGTTGTCTCGCATCCTATTCAACCAAAAGTTGAAGAAGTGGTCGTGCCTATGCAATTTTCGACCGATCCCACTCTTATCTTGGAGAGTGACAAGCCTAAGGAAGTGACATTGTTGATGCAATCTTCAGTCAATTCCAGTCTTCTTTTGAAGGGTGATGCATCCTTCGACCATGACCTTAGCATTTCTACTTTTGTACCTTCTTCACTAGGGATCATCCCACTCTCTTTGTGTATGCTCCCTCCAAGTCCTAGGGTGGTTTCCTTTGATTGGAGCGACCTTGTAGAGCCTATAATTCCTTCTTCTACACCCTTCCATATAAGGGGAATTCTTCTATATATTGTAGATAAGGTAACCTTTGCAAGTATTTTATCCTCCTCAACTTGGAAATCTTTTGATTTTTCCAAGCTTGTGTCAGCTCTTGGTAAGTTGTTAACCTTTCACAGAAGTCCTGCATGGGAGCCTTGGCCTCCCCCATTATATGTTTCTTAGAAGCATCCCTGAGTCTGAGTTAAGCCCTTTTCCGAATCGTTCGAAAAGAGAAAATATTTTCGAGTGATTTGTCCCTTTCACACTGGTTAAATTGGAATTGAAAGGTCGTGAGTCTTAGTTAATCTCTTTTCATACTCGTTTTCAAAAAGAGAAAATATTGTCGAGTGATTTGTCCCTTTCACACTCATTAAATTGGATTTGAAAGGTCATGAGTCTTAGTTAATCTCTTTTCCGACTAGTTACCAAAAATAGAAAAGATCGTCAAGTGAACTTGTCTTTTTCACACTCGTAAATTGGATTTGAAAAGACATTTATTTGGCACAAGTTTACCCCTTTTTCACACCAAGTAGACTAAAAGACATATAAAAGGACATTTTTTGGTGTTAAGTTGTGATTGCATCTCATGCCCTTGCTTTCAGTATTGAGCCTATAGTTGGTTCTCGCTAGTAGATTATAAATTGTTTGCCTCAGCAGTTTTGCATCCTCAACCAAGAAAATCCTTGTTTATACCCTTTGCAATTTGACACCCTATACATAGGAGGGAACATCCCTTGAGTGTCTATCTCTTGCATGCATTTCCATGCATTAAGAATAGGTATGTTCCACTGTTGGAACTAGTTTTTCTTACTTGCGACTCTCGTTTCCTCCTTTGTATCATAACATTTATTTGTCTATGAAAAAACAAAAAAAATGATGGGCGGGAAGTTAGTATTATCTTATGTTGGCAGCATTCGTGTTGCCTCTAAACAGAGCACAAAATTATTTGATTCCATTCATCATCATAATTTTGGGATTAGCATGGCCTTAGGAAGCTAAGCTCGTTACAGAGTCTTCTCTACCGAGTGGTTACTCTTCCAGTCCCTATAGAGAATTTCATTGATGCCTCCTGCATCTCATGGTTTCATCATTGGGTCTATGCTACCAGAGTCCTCCATATGTCTCATGCTCTTGTTCAAAGGAAGTCTATAAATTTGTGTCGGCCACTCCTCAGAACCCTTTACTTTGCATGTCATCCATACCCTCAGTTTGTCTCAAAATCACATGATACTTTAGTCATATCATGCACCATGGCCCTACTTTCATCATTGGTAGGTCACCTTGAACCCAACAGTCGACATTTCATCATTGGTCATTGATTGGTTGGTTTCCCTTGTGTTTGACGGCAAGACATCTATTCACACATAGGGATTCGTGCAGTGTCTTGGATTCCATTAGCCTTATTGGTGGTTTCTTCGCCTTTGTCATCATTTTTCATCATTGGATGTTATTCAGAGGGTATTTTTCATGTACCGCTTTCACTTGGCACACGCGAAAGACGCACAGGGTCGTTGGTTCGTGAAACTTGTTCTTCATCCAATTTCGACCAAATCATGAAGCTCCTACTTTAATCCTCATGTTGATTGATGAGAGATGCCTTAATTCTCTCCTTTTAGTGGGTCTCCTTCCATCAACATCAGCCCATCTATTCTAGACACGAGACCTAGACTCTTATGAGTAGCTTGAGGCTTGCAGTCATTAGTGGCAAGCTCTCTTGCCATCAACAGTTGGGAATACATCAATGTATCCTGATCGATGGATTATTCAGGTGTTTGACACGGAATCCTCTATTCACACTTGTAAGAATGTACTCGGTGCCTTGATACCTACTTTCATTATTGGTAGGTTGTCTCGCGTTTGTTAACGGTATACATTAATGACTGGTAATCAAACAATGTCTCATTATGTTCAACCTCAACTCCTTTATTCACATGATGTAGACTTGCACCTTTGGCGCATTGTGTAGAAGACTTGAAGACATCACTATGTGATCACAACTTTCCTGAGTTGTTGCTTCCTTTTCATTGGACCAATACCTATATGACTTCAGTGATCATGGGATATCAGATTGTACTCCATGGTATACAGATATCTTCAGATTGGTTTTGAGACTGGTTCTATTGGGCCTTGTTCATGACTATGATAGCCATTGGCATGTAACCGAATTTGTATTTGCCTATTCATGTCCATAGACACTTATTTGGTATATTTTCACATGGATCTGTAGTGTATTTTTGGCATCCATGTATGCAAAGTCAATGCAGAATGTAATGAGAAACTGAGTTCATCCAACTGGTTCTCTACCACTCCACTCCACACCTGGGTTATTTATAATGTATTTCGGTCATCACAGATACTCCTCTAACCGCACACATTAGGGGGCATCTGTTAGAGAAATATTTGCCTCACCCTATGCAATCTTGTAGAGAGGGCCTTATTCCATTCCCCCATGCAGACTCACTTTCCTTGATTGATAAATCCAGAGAAAAAAATATAAAATTTTCCACTTGTAAGAATCTTGCACCTTATAAAGCAAGCATATACACTAGCTGCTCCACTCATCCCGCATACATCGGGATTTGAGCCATAAAATCAAAATTAAATTTTGGGTTTCCATGTCACAATAGAAGATGTCTGATCCTTGGCCTTCCATATACTAGAAACATTCTGACTCGGCCCTTCACTTGCATTTTGAAGGCTATAAAGAAGCCAATTCCAAGCTATGGAAAAGGGGAGAGAATTCAACTTTGAGAGAAAAGTTACTATGGAGAAATTGTTTACTTTATATTGATTCTACATTCCTTTGTCCTTTAAGTCTGAACACAGTGGTCAGCCCCCAAGCTCTTCCCTTAATGATGGAGAACCTCTTTGTCTCCCTTATATGAGCTTGGCTTTGGTGGAGGATTGAAGTGGTGGAGGCCTAGCTAGAAGGAACTCGATTTCTTGGTTCCGAACCGTGTTGACACGGAAGCCTGTAATATTTTCACTTCTGTTGATCATTTATTAATAGAAATACTCCTTTCTCGTCCAATTGATATCTTGCGAATATATGTATTCTTATCCATGGATGTATTTGTTATCTATATTGATGGATTATGCTATCTAATGTGCTAATCTTTTATATTTCCACCATATGCTTGGTTTTTCTTGTTTGTTGAGAACTTGTTGCAGGTATATAGATTTGGGTTGAAGTGCTCAATGGTGGACATAACTGAACATCTGGATGAGGTAGGCCTCTTTCTTATCTTACTTGCACATTGGTTTATATAACATATGTTTGGAATGGAGTTGATTTCTGCAGTCATTTCCGTCTGTTGTGGTTCAACCTAGACATAGAGAGATTCTACTCGTAACAAGATCCATCATCGAAAGAGCACTCCATATCACCCTCGGGAAAATGGCACAATAGAAGATTTCAAAATAATATTGGAGAAGGCTTTGACAAAGATTTGCAATATGAATCGTAATGATTGGGACTTAAGGATCCATACAGTATTATGGTCTTATAAAACAACATGTAAGAAGCTGATAGGTCAAACACCTTTTAGACTAGTATATGGACATGAAGCAATCATGTCGATGGAGTTCCTTGTCCCTAGCCTACGTATTTCCACAATGACTGAATTGACTAAATCTAGCGCAGTGGAACAAATATTATAAGCACTTATGGAATTAGAATAAGACCGGTTTGTCACAATTTTTCACCAACAAGTACAGAAAGAATGCAAAAAGGCTTGGAATGACAAACACATTAAACAAAAGAAATTTCAGATAGGAGATTTAGTGCTACTCTATAATAGAAAATACTTAAAGTTTCTAGGAAAATTTTATAAGCATTGGTTGGGACCTTACATGATAAGGCATGTCATGGACGCATGAGCTATCTAATTGGAAAGACTGAATGGAGAAATGGTAGACGAACTAGTTAATGGGAGTCGAATGAAACTGTACATGGATAGCCTACCCCTGCGTAGTAATCCAAGTCTATTGAATTTATACAATATTGTATTATAGTAGTTTAGAAGAGAAATTATAGGATGAAGGAAATATTGAAGTGTCAGGATGAAGATGTTGATTAATAGTTAATTTTTCGCAATAGAAGTAGTCCTAGTTGGATTGTTGCAAATGAAGAACTGTTAGAAAGAGTGGTAATGTCTGGAAAAGGTTGAGGTAGCAGATAAGATAATTGTCACAGAAGATATGGAAGAAAATGAATAATGTAAAATTGTTCCAATAAAGACAAGACTAAGGACTACATCGTAGAATAAAACAGAAAGTTTAATCCAGGAGGTTCCCCAGGTCTAGAAAATGCTCAAAAAATGAAAGTTCTTGGAATTGAATGAAACCAATTCCATTTCAACCGGATCTTCGCACTGATTCTGGCCATATATTTAATTTCTCAAATGGGCATTGTATGCGAGAGTTATCGCACTCTGACCATTTTCCCAAACAGGAAAAAAGTCAACAGGTCAATAGGCAAAACATTCAATGCTGACATCATCATGACATCATCATGATTATGTAGCATTGAGACATGTGGCATCACAACAACATTTTGACTAAGCAGAGGGTAGATCCACTCAGATTTTAAAAAGTGGCACTTTTCAAGAAAATGAAGAGGTGCCACGTGGCCAAGATGTGGGTTGCCACATGGCACCCTATCATTCCATGGCAGTTTAAAAGTTTGACGAGTTCATGGGATTTGAACCCATGACCTATAGCTATATAAATTCTTTGGGAGAGGTCCATTAACAACCCGCCATGCTTTGGTGTTTGTTACTACCACCCATTGTTTAATACAAAAGGGGTAATGTTAAAAGAAGGCGGAAGGGAGTTGGGGGCCAAGCCCCAGCCCATGGAAATATACACACCATAGCACCACAACTGTGGGTGCACTCCACCATACTATTCAATAAAGGGGGCACGAATATTTTACCCTCCACTATACAAATCGGGCCTATAACCGTATGTTGGGTGTGATATGTGGGTGTGGTCCCATGTGAAAGCACCACATGACCATCATTTTCGGGAAAGGGGCCAGCGTGCAGCCCTTTGGGTTGGCACCTGGCCACCTTGATACCATGTGACCCTATATTGTGCATGTTCCCAGCCCCCTTCGGTTAATTTTGATTTTTTATACATAGGTGGGTGTTTTTCCCTATAGTTTGGCCCAGATTGGGCATTTTTTAGGATATTTTGGCCATTTGAATGGGGGTTTGATCCCAAAAAGAGGCTAGATTCTTGTGGGAAGTTGGGATTCCTCATTTGATCCTAAAAATATATATAACCAGGCTTATTGACCTTGAGAGGGTACTTTGTATGTAGAGAATGTGAAGAAGAGTTGGAGTTTTGAGCCCATTTCTCATGTTTTGAGGGGTATTTTGTCATGTTTTGAGAGTAGTTTGTAGAGGCATGTGTGCATCTCCACAAGGAGTTCTTGTAAAGAAGATTAGAATCCTGTTTCTAACAACAAGGAGCCATTATAAAGAGAACTTGATCATTTGAAGATCAATAAAGAGGTCTTCCACTTGGAAGCGGGCCTAGAGACGTAGCCACATATTGGTGAACTTCGTTATCAAGTTCTTGTTGTCTGTGTCTCATTCTTGTTACTGTTCAATTCTCTTATGTGTTTCATGGTTATTAATGGCTGAACTCTTTAATGATTCATGAGTATCTAATTAAGTCAATTGTTAATTAATCCTTCCATTTTTGGATCAAGTATTTTGGTATCATAGATTTTGGTTGTTTTGGAAGGTTTAACAAGTGCAGGGTTGGATGCTCACAAGATCCAAATCTTGGAGAGGAGAAGGATCATTGTCTGAATTCATTCCTAATATAGAACGATTGTTGAGGAAGAAAATAATGGATTCAGAAGGAGAACTTTCTCCACGAACCAAGAAGCTTGAAGATGCATTTTTCTCCATGTCAGAAATGGTCAAAGTGTTATATCAAGATTTCTTGGAGAGAAAGAAACTAGTTTTGGGAGAAACTTTAATGAAGGGTAAAAGTGAAGGGAAAGGAGAATCTTCAAAGCCTCCTCCTACACCACCTTCACCACCATCTTCTCCTTCTTCTTCCAGTTCTACTTCAAATGCTAGTTCTCATTCTACAACATCTACCATACAAAAACAAACACATAAGCATAAGTCTAATATGCCTTTGTTAAAACTTGATTTTAAGTTTGATTTTCCTTTATATGATGGAGAACTAAATGCGGAAAACTTAGATAATTGGATAAGAAAAATTGAAGTGTATTGCAGGATACAAAAAATCATAGATGAGGAAACTATGATCCATCTTGCTAGTCTCAAGATGAGAGGAACTGCCCTTGTGTGGTGGGAAAGTAGGACAAAAAATGATCTTAAGAAGTTTGGTAAGACTCTCTCTTCATGGATTAATTTTACATCCTCTTTACGAAAGAAATTTTATCCTCTAGCTTACATGCAACAAGCTATTATGTCATGGAAGAACTTTAGACAGTTAAAAAGACAAACTGTTCAAAGTTATACACATGAGTTTCGAAAAAGAGCTTTATTGTTGGGAATACCATTGGATACTCAAGAGACATTTCTTAAGTATATAGGTGGGTTGCATAGTTATTTATGACATACCATTATTATGTTTAATCCAACTAGTTTAGATGAGGTGTGTGTGCAAGCGACTCATCTTGAATCTAGAGGCAAGAATGTAAATGTTGATTTTGTAAAACCATTTAAACCTACAGAAGAAAAATTCAAAGGCAAGGGTAAAGAGAAGTTCAAAGGGAAGAAAACTAATACAGTGAATAAGGGAAAACCTACATGTACTCATTGTAATAAAGAATTCCATAGTGAGGATCGTTGTTGGATCCTTCACCCAGAGTTGAAACCAACAAAGTTCGAAAATAAAGGAAAGCCAAAGACGACTGCAACATCCCAAACAGATTTGGAGCCAGATTCAGGAGATGAGACAAAGGTCACAGTCACGGGAATCAAAGGTAAAAATTATGAAGGTAGTACAAGTTCTTCAATTCAATCTTTAAAATTTGATAATGAAGTTGATGAGGTCAAACAAACATAACTTTTTCATATACGAGTAATTTCCAAACATACAAAAATTGATACTCTATTTGATAGTGGTTCACAAGTAAATTTGATATCATAGACAATTGTTAAAAAGTGGGGATTAATCACTAACCCTCATAAGAAATCATATCATTTAGGATGGATTCATAATGATAATCAATTGCAAGTGAATAGACAATGTGTCCTAATTTTTGCTATCAATTCATAGTTTAACGATGAGGTTGAGTTGGATGTGGTTCCACTAGATATATGTGGTATTGTACTTGGGAGTCGATATTTGTATGATAGAAAAGCAATATTCTATTGTGAAAACAATAAGTATCAATTAACTAAATATGGAAAATAATATATTGTAAGGGCTCATCAGAAGAAATTGAATCTATCTCTAATCAACTTAGGACAAATGAAGACAATTGTAAATGTCAGTAAGCAATATCTATTAATGGTTGTAAAAGCTAAAGACACTGTCGGAATTGATACTTTCAAAGATTGTGATACAAAGTTGAAAGAAGATTTAGTTAGAATTGTTTCTGACTATGACGATATATTTCAAGTCCTGAAAGGATTACCTCCAAAGAGACAGGTTGAACATGAGATACAGTTGCAGGAGGATGTTCATCTTCCTAACATTGGAATGTACAAGTTATCAGTTTTGGAAAATGAAGAGATAAAGAAACATGTACAAGATTTTGTTGAACAGGGGGTCATCAAACCTAGTGCTTCTCCATGTGGGTCACCTATCATCCCGGTGCCAAAGAAATATGGCACATAATGCATGTGTGTGGATTTTCGAGCCTTGAACAAAATCATGGTAAAAAATCGTTACCCTTTTCCTCGCATTGATGATTTATTAGATCAATTGAAACATGTGATTTATTTTAATAAGTTAGAATTAAGAAGTGCTTACCATCAAATCAGGGTTGCTGAACAGGATATACAGAAAACTACTTTTAAAACAAAACAAGGATTGTTTGAATGGCTAGTGATGCCATTTGGGATTACTAACGCACCTGCTACTTTCATGTGGGTTATGAATGATGTATTCAGGCAATTCATTGATGAATTTGTAATAGTATACTTAGATGATATTCTTATTTTCAGTAGGACCAGGGAAGAGCATGTCCAACATGTTAGGTAGATACTTCCAGTGTTGCAAAGAGATAAACTTTTTGTAAAGTTGTAAAAATGTGAATTTGGAAAAACATATCTTGTATATTTTGGTTACATTGTAGGGGGTGGAGAGCTTAAGATTGATCCCTCTAAAGTTGAGGTTATTGTAAATTGGCCAAAGACTACAAATGTAACTGAAGTAACAATCTTCATGGGGGAAACACAATATTGGAGGAAGTTTATTGCAAACTTCTCTCTATTTGCGGCACCTTTACATGCTCTGACAAGTGTGAAAAGAGGATTCCAATGGGGAGGAAGCCAACAGAAGGCTTTCGATAATTTGAAAGAAAACATTAGTACATCTCATGTTCTAGCATTGCTATATCTCCAACAGTCTTTTGAAATTGAAACCGATGCAAGTGACTATTCCATGGGGGCAGTGTTGATGCAACACAAAAAACCCATATGCTATCATTCTGAGACCTTCACTACAACAACAATTAACTATCCAACCTATGATGAAGAATTGTATGCTCTAGTACAAAGTGTTAAAAAGTGGAAACATTACTTAATGGGCAACATATTGATCATCAACCATTACAGTGTTTACAATCACAAACTAAGCTACAACAATCAAGGCATTTTAGATGGATGGGGTTTTTACAACAATTTAACTTGGTCATCATATATAAAAAGGGAATTCATAATAAAGTTGTTGATATGGTATCTAGGCCTCCTAGTACAATTTCTACAATCCTTAAGCACAATTCAATTACTCATGAAAGTTACATTGAACAATATGTTGAGGACAAATATTTTAAGGAAGTCTATGCAACTTTAAGTCATGGTAAAAGAGTAGAAGAATTGAATTATCATATTAAAGAAAAACTTTTGTATAATTTGGGCAAATTATGTATTCCAGAAAGTGAAAGAGTCCATGTCATCAGGGAGCCACATACTTCTCTTATAGCAGGACATTTTGGTGTAGACAAAACAATTGCTCAGTTACAAATATTTTGTTATTGGCCTCGAATGCATGAAAATGTGTCTAAGTATGTAAAGGGATGTACTATGTGTGCAATAAGCAAACCAAGTAACAAAAATCTAGGATTGTACACTCCACTTCCTATTCCATCTAGACCATGGGAAATTGTATCTATGGATTTTGTGGGGGGATTTCCTATGTCTAGAAAAGGTCATGATTATTTGTATGTAGTTGTGGATAGGTTCAGCAATATGTGTGTTATAATTCCTTGTAAAAATCAAGTCACGACTGAACAAACAACTCAAATTTTCTTTCAAAATGTATGGGTTCATTTTGGGTTACCTACCTCTATAGTATCTAATCAAGACTCCAAGTTTTTGGGGAAATTTTGGTCAATTTTGTGGGAACTTATGGACACCAAGTTAAAGAAGAGAACAAATTTTCATCCACAGATGGATGAGCAGACAGAGGTGGTGAACAAGACAGTAGTGCATCTACTTCGAGCATATTGCAACAAACATCCTAAGCTTTGGGATGAACATTTGTGTTATGTACAACATGTGTATAATCGATCCAAACATTCTTCCACTCAGAGATCTCCATTTGAAACATGTTTGGGGTACTTGCCAAAGTATCCTTTGGATTTTGTCTTTGGGAAAGACGTTATAGTGGAAGGACACAGAGATGTGGATAGGGATAAAAAGTTGATTGAATGGATCTAGTTGATTCATCGGGTAGTACATGAACAATTGGATAAAAGCCAAGCCAAGTACAAGGTGAGGCATGATATCCATCGAGTTGATCATCAGTTCAAAGAAGGAGATCAAGTATGGTTATACATCATCAAGGAAAGGATGCAAGGAGAAGGTAAAAATCTTAAACCAATTCATTATGGTCCTTTCAAAATTTTAGACAAGATTGGTAGTAATGCTTTCCGGTTAGAATTGCCTCCATATATGCAAATTTATTCGATTGTAAATGTGGAAAACTTGAGACTGTATGAGCCTCCTATGATTGAGGATCAAGAAGAGAATTTTCATATTCCTACCATATAATATTTTTCTCCTAAATATATGAATGAGTTGCAGGAAGACACCATTTTGGACAAAAGAGTCTTAACTTCTCGCAGGGGAAATGTGGAATATCTTCGAGTGGGATTGAAGGGCACAAATCCAAGTTAGGACAAGTGGATGGAGACCAGAAAGGTGAGGACACAATATCCTCACTTAGTTACCAACTGATACCAGACTTTTGGTGGTCCAAAACCTTCCAAGTGGGGAGGAATGATCCAGGAGGTTCCTCAAGTCCAGTTAGTGCTCAAAAAATGAAAGTTCTCAGAATTGAATGAAACTAATTCTGTTGCAAACGGCTCATCGCATTGATTTCGACCATATATTTACTTTCTCAAATGGATGATGTATGAAAGTGTTATTGCACTCTAACCATTTTCCCAAACAAGTAAAAAGTCAACAGGTCAATAGGAAAAAAAGTCAATGTTGATGTCAGCATGACATCATCATGATGACGTAGCATTGAGACATGTGGCAGCACAACAATAGTTTGATTAGGGAGAGGGAAGATCCACTCAGATGTTGACAAGTGGCACTTTTCAGGAAAATGAAGAGGTGCCACATGGCCCAGACGTAGGATGCCATGTGGCACCTATCATTCGATGGAAGTTTAATAATTTTGGGGGTTCATGGGATTCGAACCCATGACCTATAGCTAGATAAATGCTTTGGGAGAGGTCCATAACCAATGTGCCATGCTTTGGTGTTTGTTACTACCACCCACCATTTAATACAAAAGGGGTAATGTTAAAAGAAGGCGAAAGGGGGATGGGGACCAAGCCCCAGCCCATGGATCTATACACACCATAGAACCACAACTGTGGGTGCACTCCACCATACCAGTCAACAAAGGAGGCACAAATATTTCACCCTCCACCATATAAATCGGGGCTATAACCGTATGTTGGGCGCGATATGTGGGCATGGTCCCATGTGAAAGCACCACATGACCATCATTTTCGCGAAAGGGGCCAACGTGTAGCCCTTTGGGCTGCAAATTGGCCACCTTAATACCATGTGACCCTATATTTGCATGTGCACAAAGCCCCCTTGGGATAATTTTGAATTTTTATACATAGGTGGGTGTTTTTCTCTATAGTTTGGCCCAGATTGGGCATTTTTAAGGATATTTTGGCCATTTGAAGGGGGATTTGATCCCAAAAAGAGGCTAGATTCTTTTGGGAATTTGGGCTTCCTCATATGATCCTAGAAAATATATAAAATAGGCTTATTGAGCTTGAGATGTTACTTTGTATGCAGGGAATGTGAAGAAGAGTTGGAGTTTTGAGCCCATTTCTCATGTTTTGAGGGGCATTTTGTCATGTTTTGAGAGGAGTTTGTAGAGGAATTTGTGCATATGCACAAGGATTTCTTGTACATCAGATCAGAAGCATGTTTATAATAGCAAGGAGCCATTGTAAAGAGAACTTGAGAATTTGAATATCAATAAAGAGGTCCTCCACTTGGAAGCGAGCCCGGAGACATAGCCACATATTGGTGAACTCCATTATCAAGTTCTTGTTGTCTTTGTCTCATTCTTTTTTTTGTTCACTTCTCTTATGTGCTACATGGTTAGTAATGGATGAACTCTTTAATCATTCATGAGTATCTAATTAATTCAATTGTTAATTAATCCTTCCATTTTTGGATCAAAGTTGCAAAAAGAGAACGAGGTTGCAGATGTCGAAACGAGATAGCATAACTAAAATTTGAAGATATATTATTGATAGCCTAATAAGTTAAAACAAGGTATTCTAAATCCAATGAGTATACAAAGGTTATAGATCAGGAGCAATATGATCATTGGCGTAGAACACCCAAGGGGGTCAAAAACCCTAGAAGTTGGTGCAAAAAGGATAGAAACAGTGCAACATCCAGATTACTCAGTAGCACATAGAAAAGAGGAAGTGGGAAAATATGGACGAAACATAGAGAATTAAAGGATAGTACAACATGGATAAAGCAAGAGGTTTGGCATGCAGGAGAAAATGACGGCAAGCGCGTGACATCATGTAGTCATAAAGACATAACTGACAGGAAAAATTCGTTGCAAGCAGAAAGATATTAGTAATGATCTATAATTAAATCATGATAAGATGGGAAATTAATGAAGATAGTGGATGGAGTTCTCTAGACATCAAAACCCTGATCGATCGCCAAACAAATTTCATTGTGTTTGAAGAGTAAGGAGAATTGAGAGCAGAGAGTCGAGCGTACTAGGAAGATCCGAGAGAACTATGGAGAGTCGAGACGATTACAAAGAGTTGAGTGGATTACAGAGAGTTGCACCACTACTAGAAGAAAATGTGAGATTTTTGTCGCTAGCAGTAACCAATGGCATCGAAGACTAGACAAGTAACAACACCAGAGAAAAATAAATCCAGAAGGTCTTATGTTCCAGTGTTCTAGGAAACACCAGGTGCGTCGACATCAGAGACAAAGGAAACCCAGTTACCCAAAGACTACATTCCACCGAGAAAGGATACTGCAAAGCTATTAAATCTACCAAGGACCCTAAGTACCCATTTGTAGAGTCAGTAATTCCAGAAGGGGTCAAGGAGGAAGATGAGTTGATTGGATATGTCCAAGGTTAGAGGTACAATGATCACTACATCATCGATGCCATAAATTTTCTAAATATGGTCGCATCAAGGTACCTCTATAGAATAAATGATGTTGAGTCTGGCCCAGTCATAGTTGAGTTGTAGGAGTGGGCTCCAGGACTCCAAAGAGGAGGTATTTTAATTTTGTTTGAAATTCCACATTTTGGTTGTAGTCCCGAAATTAAAATATGAGTCAAGTTACTCTTAAGATGTACACATGGAGGTTTTTTTTGGTTAGATAAACCACTAGAAATAGACTTCGATTTAATTGCATGTATTACAAGGTTTCCCATGACCTTGTTTGACCCTGAGCCATTATTTGAGAAATATTGGGATTTGTCTGCAAAAATGAAACAAAAGTATGGTACCAAATGAGAAGGGTGTGTTTTTTCCATAACCAACATTAATAATTCACCTATGAATTTTGCGACATAGGCCATCGCATGTAAATTGATGTGAAAAATCCATAAAGATCAAGTACCAGTTGGTGTAATAGTTGTCGCAGAGAAATGTCTGGAAGGTATACAGATTGCTTGGGCCCCATTTCTGCTTAATAATTTTTTAAAGGACTTATAAGAAGCACAGGATAATGGGAGTGAATTCCATTATCTCTAGTTATTGATACTCATAACACTAGTAGCTTGGAAAGAACCATAAGACACCCAGTTCCTAACATCGAAAAACAAACCTTGTTTGGTTGCACGATACGCTAAGTTATGGCATACTTCGAACAAAAGGAGACAAACTAACAATAAGATCACTTTTTGTATCTACAAAGAGATAATTTGACATAATATATAGGATAATCTCTAGGTGACACCACAACTTGTACAAGCCTATGGCCCAGTTGCGTTGTTCCGAGAAGGGTCGCATCATATATACGTGCAAGCAAAAAGAGACCTAAATCGAAAGTGGTTAATTGTCTGTTACATACTAACAGAGGCAGAGATGGGAATTTTTTTTTTGGATTGGCCAGTAGAGTGTAAAGTTCCCTTACAGAATCCAAACAATAGGAAGAGGCTAAAAAGGAGAAGAATCAAACAATGAATGTGTTGAGTCCTCAACAAACCCTTTAAATTTTCAATTTTTGGGTATCACTTTTTCCTTTTAATTGTTTTACACCTTCTCCTTTTGGATTTACACAGGTTGCGTATTTATCCTTTGTTAAATTTATGCATTTTTTCCTTTGTTTTCTTTGCATTTAAAATCTCAAGAAAATACAAAAAAAAAATCTCATGTTTTGCATTAGGAAAGAAAGTAACAAAAGAAAGAATTGAAAAAGATCAAGTCACAACCTTTTCCAAAGAACCGTCGATGAACTCATGGAGGGATGGAGAAAACGAAGTCTAAAAGAAGTTTTTATAATCGGGATCGAGGGAAGGTTGCACCCATTTTAAAGTGGAACAAATTTCATTGATCACCGATGAGCCATCGATCACCGATGAGCCATCGATCATCAACAAAATGTGTTAGCATCTCCTGGATTTGAAGGATTCCACCGATCACCGAAACACCATTGGCATCAGAAAAAATCCTTGTAATTCCAGTGCAAAAAGGGTAGAGTTCTCATAATGTCTATGAATTATGGGAACCAAGAAATCAATCTTAGTCGTCGATCAGGTATAAGGGAAAAATCCACCATTGACGTTTATCACCAAGTAGTGTCTGTTTCAATGACTAGGTTGGCCATGTCACATTCTGCACTTGCCACGTCACATGCCACGTGTCTGGCCATGTAGAAAAATAATACCATCATGACAACTTACATGTCATCCTTTGAAACTTAGATTCCATGTCATCACATCTACGCCATCCTGTATGGTAATGAAGGACAATGTAGGATTTTCCTACCAACAAGAGAAGAGCATAAGGATCAGAGCGAACCATTGATGTCGATGCAAAAATTTACCATTGGCAAGTTTTAAACATAATAAAGAACTTAACATACATGTTTTATTTGACACATATACTACGAAGAGATATGGACCATCTATTTCCTTCTAGGTCAATCGAATTCGTCCATCCGTTTAAACACAGATCTAGCCTCCAGACAAAAATTATGTCTAAAACAACTTGTGTAGAGGAGTACCACTACGGTTGATACGATTCCAGAATTGTTAAGTCAAATTTTAGGGTCACCAATGAACAAGAAATGATAGTTTCTTTCTATATCATTCCCCTCGAAACCCTTGATACATGAATAATTGTTTAAGGATCCCTCACTAAATGATCATCATCGTCGGCAAGATGTTGTCAAAGGTAATGACACTTAATGAATACTCCCGATCTCTGGTATTGCGCGCTGGTAAATTAAAAAAATTGGAATCACCGATGAACTATAAACAATGGGCCTATACATCATCAATTCATAATACATTAACTCCCAAGTGTTGCATGGATCCTATTTTTATTTCTAAATATTAGAAATATCATGTTGTACACCTTCTGATTAAATACTAGATGCGACAAGGTAATTCTATGGGATCTAGAAATTTGAATCTGTAATGCAATTTCTCTTCCAATTTTGTATTCTATTTAAGAAACTTTCATTTCGATCAAGAGAAGGAGAGAAAATACACCGAGGATCCTTCCCTAGCGTCGGTTCATGGAAACACTAGTAAGACCAGGTTTATCTACAAAGAAGCTAAATGCTAAATTTTGTTGTCAATTTTTTAGGTGTTATGCATCGCTAATTTTTTTGTTATTTGTTATAATCGCTTGTGACTCATAGTGGAATTTGTGTGCAGGAAGGATGCCTCCTCGCAAGTCAGTAACCAGGCACTCATTGAGAACACCCAAAGGGAAAGAGTCAGAAGCTGGTGAAGGATCAAGTCCAACAGTAGCAAGAGAGTTGGAATTTACGCCAAAAGTAGAACCCATGATTAAAATATTGACCAAGAAGCAGTTTGCTCAACCACTAGCGTTCAGAGATATAGAGGCAAGAATTGCATCTAAGGTCCTCCTTCCACTTTGGGGTGATCTCTATAAAAAAATTCATCAGGAATATTTTCCAAAATTTATGCCTCATAGTTGTTGGAGAAATTTCTATTTTCGGCACACTAGTTCAGTGGGAGTAACACTAGTTCACTAGGAGTTAACTGACTAGTTCTATTTTAGAATTTCTAATCTTAGACCATCATTATTAAGCATGCATTCCTAATTATAGAATATCATTTCTATATGAGTAAAGATCACTCACTCATTGATTAAATCATAATATGCATTGATTCTCATTCTTCATTATGTATCTCTCTTCCTTTTCTTGATAAGCTTTGTTTGTGTATGTTTTAGCTAGATCTCTTGTGTAGGTTTCCATGAAACACTGACATGGTATCAAAGCTACGCTGCTTGGAGAAAGCCATACAATCCAAAGAACAAGAAAAATAGAAGTTTCGACGAGCTAAATCCGTGGTCGTACCTTTCAACAGTGATTTCTCAAAAAATATTAATGTTTTGAGGAAATTGATCACAAGAGAAGTAAATCGATCGATTCTACAAGTGGGTTTTCAACCATTTGGTGATATTCCTCATCGTTTTCTCATAAATTAATCTAGAAGATAGCCTCCTGAAACCGATATGATTCTGTGGTCGTACCTTTCTACAATGATTGCTCCCAAAATGTTAATTTTTTGAGGAAACGACTCACGAGGGAAGTAAATCAACCCATTCTGCAAGTGGGTTTTCAATCGTTTGTAGAGATTACTCACTATTTTCTCAGAAAGTAAGTCGGAAGATCGACTCCTGAAACTAATATGAATTTTCTCTTAAAGTGCCCTTTATGCCATGATTTCTTGATTTTTCACTTGCAGATTGAGACTAAATTTTTAGGGGTTAGAAATAGTGGAAGAGATGGATAGGACAACTATTATACAGTCAAACATGGTGGTAATCCTCACACCATACAATTATTTTGATTGGAATCCCAAGGAATAATTCCAACTCAGAAGGAAAGGACTGTATAATTTGACGATGGCGACATAAACAAAACCTACATCAACGATTGAGAAGATGAGATGGGAAAACTGTAAGGATGAGGCCACGTGACTACTTCTTGAGTTAATCTCCACTGATTTATGGTTTCATGTTGTTGCATGAAAGACTCCAAACGATATCTGGACGACCCTGGAAGGAATCTTTGGAAAGTAGGATGAGATGCAAGGTCATATGCTTGAGGTAGATTTGAATACCTTAGACCCTAAATTTTTTGATAATATACTAGATTTCTTTAATAAATTTAAATCTTTGATTTTGATCTTCGGTGAATGTGGTATTGACAAGTCTACACAAGAGAAACAACTTATTATAACAATCTTGGCCAAGCTAGGGCCAGAATACATTGTATATGTCTCCAATTTCCATTATGGCATATGTCTTTTGGAACAAATTGGAAATGCCTACGTTGTCTCAGTTCATTGAGTCTCTTACACAAGAGCAGAAAAAAATCATACAGATGGGCCTCATGAAATATCCCAAAGCACATGCACTCACCATGCATGATGGAAAAGGGTCATCCAAACAGAATGGGAAGGAGGCATATTCCAAACCCTTTAATTATTCTCCAGGTTCCAAAGACTCTTCAGATTCCAAGAAAAAAAAGAAGGGAAAGCAGTGCACTTACTGCAATAAACCGAATCATGAAGAACCCACATGATTGAAGAAACAAAATTATCTTATGGCACAAGAACTTCAGCAAAACAACCTTGGAAACATCATTCCAGAGGGAGTCAAGAAGCAGAAGGAAGAAGATCTTGCTCCTAAGAAAGGTAATCATCATGCTATTGTTGCAATTAATTCCTCATCTAATTCATGGATTATAGATTTTGGTGCATCCCATCATGTGGCAGCTAAAGAGGAAGTTTTCTCTTCCTTGAGTCCATGCTTAAGACCCCCTATTCTCATGGGGGATGATACTCCATTAGCAGTAGTAGGAGAAGGGAGAGTGGAACTCCACAATGGCAGTTTTGAGAATGTTCTACATGTTCCAAATCTTTCTATGAATCTGCTCTCAATTTATCAGATCACTCAAAAAGGTAAAAATGTTGAATTTACATCAGATTCAGTTTCATTAATTGACATGCATGACAATTCCATCATTGCAATTGGTGAGGTGGATCACAAGTCAAGGTTGTACAAATTCAATAAGTTTTCTGACAATGTCTCCTATATTCTACTTACACATAAGGAGAGTACTTTGCATGCACCTCCAATGCAACATGCATATACTCTTGTGCTTCCATCAGTTTCAGACATCAGAGATGATTCCATACACTCAGATTATGTACATCGAAATAAGCAAGTAGTACATCTAGATAAGAAGACAATGTTGAAGCTTCAACAAATTCCTAGGAAGGCACAGTTTGCACTTCAGGAAGAAGGCAACCTTGTAGGGAATCCATTGGATTTAAGGAGAACTCAATCTCAGCATGAGGATCCTTCTCATGTACTTTCAGCTTTAGAACCTGCGATGCCCATGCATTGTTATATGGTTCAAACTATTGATCCGCATACCTACAATAAGGATGTGGGAAATCCATTATGAAAAGCATCCATGCAAAAGGAGTATGAATCACACCTAAAGAATCATACTTCGCATCTGGTTCCACTTCCACTAGAAAGGAATATTTTCATGTGTAGATGGGTCCACAGGATCAATAGGTACAAGTCTAGACAAGTTTCCGAAGGACTTCATCAGATCCATAAATATTTCTACATCTTCATGAAGAATTTCAGTGAGCAGAAGTTTTAGACTTTGCAGGATTGTCTTGCAGTGAAGAACAAAGTTTCCTAGCAGTTGCCATTTTATTCTTTTGATACATTATACTTTGAGAGGGGGGGGGGGGGGG